>JALKAD010000157.1:1616181-1648378 GCA_024500015.1 Ulva compressa
CCGGTCGGTGGACGCGCCTGGAACCTCCAACGAACTCGCAGTCTTCAAGTTCTACCTCGTGCAGGTGCGCAGCCAGGGAACGGGCTCACCCATGCCGCAGCACACGCAGCATGCATGCATAGCATGCACCGCACGCACAGCACATGCAGCAGCAGGGGATCGCGGGGTGATTTGCTCCACAGGTGGATCACCCCCAGTTGGGTTGTGGCGTGTGCATGGCGGTGCGGTCCTCATCGTTGGGGACCCCACGGCAGCACTGGGCTGTGCACTGCCAAGGTTTGTTTGCTTGGGCTTGGCCGATCACTCTTTCATGTCCACCCTGAGCCGGCGCAACAGCAATCTGTCAATTGAATCACCGATTGAACAAACGCATGAGTTATATCAGGAGTTGTGTTTCAGTCAATACGGCATGGCTCAAGCTTGTGCTGCGTGCTATGGTACTGATGGTATCATCAGTGATGATATCATCGTCTCGCGGTGAGCCTCTGTGTGCGCCCGCCTCTGCGTACAACGCACTGCTACGCTATACACATTCTTCAGGGCCACCAGTGCACTGCCATGGACCAATACGATATATGACCGTCTCCACGGACCGCGGCCCAGTGTATGTGGGGGACAATAAGGTTGCTCTGCCTGTCAGTCAGGTGTTTCTCGGCCTGACTGAGAGGCATCGTTTGTGCGGGACATCATCCGGAGCTCCACGGAGCTTGAGCGTCATGCATGGCAGATCTACCATGCAGCACTGAACATGATCTGCTAGACTGCAGTGCATGCACAGGAGGCGCTGTGCTGTGTGCTGTGCTGTGCTGTTCGATGCGCCTCCTGTGCATGCACTGCAGTCTAGCAGAGTCAAGCCTAGAAGTGATATAATATAATTGCCTTCCAGCACTCGCCCGGCCGCCCCTGACAAGAGGCAGTGAAGTGACCCTGGAAGCATGTGACACACACATACACTCTGTAACCACACACACACACACACACGTGACTCATGCATGCATGCGTGCATGCAGGAGTTTTGCAATGGCGGCACGCTGCGCTCCCTCATCTCGAAGGGCGTGTTTGCCCCTGGCCACCTCGACCACCGCTGGGAGCACCTGGTGCGGGTCATGCAGGACGTCGCCGCAGGCATGGCCTACATGCATGCCAAGCGCATCTGCCACGGCGACCTCAACCCCTCCAACATCCTACTCAAGGTGCGTGCTGCGTGCTGCCACGCTGTGCTGTGTGCTCTGCAGTCCTGCAGCATCGCAGCACATTAACCGCGCCTTCTCTCTGTTGAGATGCCAAGGTCATGCTGTGCGTGCTGTGGCTACAAGAGGTGCTGAGGGTTGATCTGGCCACTAGATGTGTATGCCCTGTGCGCTGTGAGTGCCATGTATGCTGTGCGTGATGTGTGTGCTGAGTGCGGGTTGCTTACAGTTCGAGTTCTCAGAGGCGACAACCACGGAAGCGGCCTTGAGGCGCGGGGCAGCGACGGCAAAGATTGCCGACTTTGGCATGGCCGCACGCATGCAGCACGGCCGCAGCCACATGTCCAACGTACGGCAGGGCACCCCGTTCTTCGTGGCTCCCGAGGTGATCCGTGAGCACCGGCTGCACCGCGCGAGCGATGTCTACTCCTTTGGGGTCATTATGTGGGAGCTCATGGCCGGAAAATCGGTCTACATTGTCAGGTCTGCCCCCCCTCCCCCTCTGGCACCTGTCCCCAAAACAATGCACATCTCCATGCGTGCTGTGCGACGCGCGTTGCATGCTGGTGTGGTCTCTTACAGTGATGCCTGTCGTCCTGCTGCGCTCTGTTCTGCAACACAACGCTGCTGTGCATGCTGCGACGGCAGCGTGTGGCTGCATGTGGCAGCTAGGTCATATCACACAGCATGATCACTTACACTACTCACAGCACACGACTGCTGAGTGCACAGCATACAAACTCCAAGAGCACAGCACGCAGCACGTGCAGGGATGCCAAGTGCCGTTGCGGCCGCCCCACCGGCTGCTCACAGTGCCGCGACGCAGCATCCGACACTGCCGGCGGCCCGGCCGCGCCGCACCGCCGCCGGTGCCGCACGGAGTTCCGCTGGAACCCTGACTTCCCGACGCTGTCCCGCGCCGCGCCGCTGACGTACACGCTGACGATGAAGGCGTGCCTGTCGGCGGACGCGGCCGAGCGGCCCTCATTCGCGCAGGTCCGCACGCTGCTGCAGGACATGCAAATGGAGCTCAGCCGCGGCCGCTACATCGACTCGGACGGCCAAGTGCAGGTGCGCCGCCCACGCCAGCACGCAGCACACAGCACACCATCTTTGCTGCGCACACTGCCATGCTTCTTACCCAAAGGCTCGACGGCGGGATCGCCCAGCGCACAGAATGGCCGATGTCCGACACCGAGATGATTGTATGAGACCACGCACACCCTTCACCTCTTGTCTTGATGCACAAAGGATCACACAAAATGGAGAGCTGCACTGCCATGCTGCGCATGCTGTGCATGCTGGGAAGGCGGCACTGAGGTAGTAGGCTGTGCAGGACAGCGCAGTGCTGGGGGCCCACATTACATGCCCGCTGCTCGACGCTGACCCAGTTGCGTACCAGGCCGTCTCTACACGCATGCTGCTCTCCGCGACGCCTGGCACCATCAACTCCACTGCCCTCTTCTCCCGCGTCGCGCTGCCGGCCACCCTGCCGGAGTCGCCGATATCTTCATCGTCTTCCGACGCCGAGTTTGACCTCTTCCGCACCGCCCGAGACATCGCGAGTATGTCACCGCGTGCTGCCGTCGAGCAAGGCGGCTCCGGCCGGCTGCCTGCGGCGGCCGGCGGCGCCGCGCGCGCTGAGGAGCGGCGGCGTGCGCGCAGCGCAGGGCACGGCGGCGAAGCCGCCAAGCCGCCCGCGCTGCCCGGCAAGGGGGCGGCGCCTCGGTGCACCGTGCTGTGCACTTCCGAGCCGCCGCGGGCGGCGGTGCCGCGTGCTGTGGCGGTGGTGCCCCTGGCCGCGGACGAGCGGAGCGCGGGGGTGGCCGGGGCGACCGCGGAGGTGCCCCCAGGGTCCAGTGGCAGCCCCGCGCTGCACGTGCCCAGCATGCTGATGACTGCGGCGGCTGGGGCACCGTCCTTTGCGTGCCGTGGCAGGGACATGCTCATGCATGACTCTGGTCCATCGAGTGCCGACTCGTGGCGCACACAGGCGCTCTTCTCCTGCTGTGCGTTTCCGCCCACATGATCATGCATGTACTCCGCCACTGCATGGAGTCAGGATGCGTCACGCGCGATCGCGGCATGCTGTGCCTGCCCCATGCATGGCCATGTTATGACCTGCTGTCATGACATGTCATGGCCGGTTAGTGGCTGGCCAACGGGTGGTCCCGCATGCTGAGCTCAGCTGAGGGGTGTGTGTGGCTTCAGGGGACACCGTGGACGTTGCATGCGTGGAGGGAATCCGCCGCAACAGCGGCCTGCACCAGAGGGAAGTGCAGTCTGATGAGCACCGAGGCATCTTCGGCGGCGGCGGTGGCGGCCACACAGCCGCCGGCGGCCCCAGCATGGCCAGCAGCACGGCCAGCGGGCCGAAGCACAGCGCACGCAGCATGCAACCCAGCTCCACCGGGCCGCCTCGTACGCGCAGCCCGCGGTACGTTCCGGAAAAGCCACGCTCCGTCGGCCCGGCGAGCCGCAGCACGCAGCACAGCAGCGAGACGCGGACGTCGCCCGGCGGCGGCGGCAAGGTGACGCGGCTGCGGTCGGCGCACTACGGGATCCCCACAGCGCGAGCTGAGAAGCGAAGCGAAACCGCCGAGGCGCCGCACGTGACCCGGCGTCTGCACGCGGCCGACCCGCGGCGATTGCCGCACTGCCGCGCGACCCGGTGCCGGCGCCGTTGCCCCCACCGGCGCCACAGCCTCCGGCTGCCCCACCACCGCCCGCGGCGCAGCCGCTGCCTGCTGTGGCGGCTGACTGTGTGAAGACCCGTTCATCTCAGAGGAGTGGCCGCAACCTGACTGAGCCAAAGGACAAGCGCGCAGCTCCGGCGCGGCGCAGCGTGCGGCGCCGTGCGTCGCCCAAGCGGACCACGTCGCTGACAAGCGAGGAGGCCAGCGCAAAGCATGACAGCGCGAAGCATGGCAGCGCGAAGCATGACAGCGCGAAGCATGACAGCGCAAAGCATGACAGCGCAAAGCAGGACAGCGCGAAGCAGGACGGTGCCTCGGGGGCGGGGGGTCCGCGTGCCAAGTCACGCGGGCCGTTTGCGCGGGTGCGGATGCAGGCTGCGCAAAAGGCGGCCGAGCCGGAGGCTGGCAAGGGGGGGCGCGGCCGCCGGAACCGGCTGCTCCGACTTTTCAAATGATGATAGCCCATGATTTGCGGAGACATGCACGCTTGTGTTGTGGGGTGTCTTGTGCACTGTATGTGTGCGTGTGCCGGGTATAGTAGGCGTGCTGTGCCTGCTGCGGAGAAGACGAACGGGCACAGCGCGCCTTGCCAGCTCTTTGCCCACCCTGTATATGCCTGGGATCCATGCTTTGTTGGGCAGCACTAGTAGATAGCGCTATGAGTAGTCTTTCCGTCCTAGCTCCGCAAGATGAGGCGCATGTTCTGCGCACTCTTCTACGTATCAGCCGTTTCTGGCCTTTCTTGGTGGCCGTTAGTCGAGATTTATACCGCAGCCCACTGCGGGCCATACACCAATGTACACTTCAGGCAATCACAGTGACACCCTGACCCCATGGCCGGACCTGTGCCGTAGCGTGCTGTGCTATGCGATGACGTGCTGCGAGGGCAGAGCAATCCTGCCCGTTTACAGGAGTAGTCGTGCCCCGTACCCCAGACTGTGAACAGCTGGAGCGGTAGATGTACATCCGCGCGAGGACACAATCTAAGGTTCAGTGCAACCCCAGGACTGCTCGTGTATGTATGGTTACATCGCCGAATCGTGTAGAGGCCTTCGGGGGGTTCGGAGCGCACCTGTCACCCACTACTGCCTCCACAGCCATCAACACAGCCTCGCTGCCTTTGCTTGGTGACACCCTGCAGTGCATGCTGTGCTGCATGCTGTGCTAGTGCTGCAATGTCACAGCATTGTATGGATCCCTGTGGCATGCCATCATCTGCCATGCATACCAGCTGTGCCTGCATGCTGCAGCTGCAGTCACATCCAGTCATCCAGCCAACAAGGGCCACACATGCATTGCAGATGGGCTGCAGGAAGGTACCGGCTTCAGTAAATACTCCACTGCAACCACCCTTGTGCCCCATGGGTGATCACTGGTGACAGGTCATGTCGGCAAGGCCATGCATGAAATTCCCATCTTTCAAGCCATGTTTCATGCATGCATGGCCCGCACGAAGACCTGGCCATGCATAGATGTCTGAAAGATTTTGCCAGTTTAAAGTTCTGTCTGCGCATGAACCTGCAAATGCTGCAGATTCAGTGTCTACTTTCAACTGTCTGCGGTCGATTGTCTGCCTGCATGGTGGAACATCTCAATCAGATGTCGCAGCAGCAGCGCTGCCTAGATTGCTGGGCATCTGGCATCAGGCCTCCCAGCCGTGGTACGGACTGTGAATGACGCACTGCGCACCCATAAGCTTGGCAAAGGCCTCACCCATAAGCTTGGCAAAGGCCTCGTTCACAGCAACAACAGCAACAACGGGCATGGCTGCAGAAGGGCAAACTTGGCATCTGTTAACCATTGATGCACTCGTACATGCCCACACTTCTGAGCGGCTCCGCACTCTTGATTATCCCACATGGCACTGACCCAAGTTTCAGGTTTAAGTGGTGGTTCAGAAGGCAGCTGCTGGTTCTACAACTTGCATGCAGCACCGTGTCTAGCACCTTGCCTAGCCATTCGAATGGATCCGTCTGCGGTCTGCATCTGCAACGCACAGCATGTGGCCCAGGGCCATGAGACACAAGATCCCCCACACTTGCCAGGGTGGCGGCCGGTTCCCTGTTCGCACCTGGCACAGAGTTCACTTGGAACAGGTGTAGAGCTCACTTGACTTGCATAATCGACATACGTAATTGATAGAGCTCGGTCAACACAGAGGCAGTCAACACAGAGGCAACGCACAGGGGTCTCTGCAGGCTATGACAGCTGCAGTGTGACTCCTGCATGCTCATGTGATCACTGTCCCTCTTGGCACACGGCAGTCACTTCAAACTTGGGCTGTCCAGCACATTCCCCGCAACAGCAGTTGCTGCGCACCGTACACAGAAGAAGCTCAGAGAGGTGTGGCCCCCGCAGTCCCACCTGCCGTCACGGTGGGCAGCAGACCTCAACTACAAAAACTGATCCATCCATGATGGCCAGCTCAACAACCACTACTATATCCGGTCGGCTGCCAGTGAGGCTCCTGCCAGCCCCACCCATACTATATCCAGTGCTGCTGCTCCTCCTCCCAGTTGGCACCTCCCTGCCAGCTGCGACCACCACTGACAGCCACTGACAGCCACTGACGGAGCACCACTGGTACGGCAATGTGTAATCATACATACCACTGACAGCCACTGACCACCAGCCTGTCAACTTGCCCAGGCCTGATCCTGTCATGGCTGGCAGGTGCACAGCTGTGCACAGGCCTGATGCAGCAGGCTCATGGACTGCAGTGCGCCTGTCACCACAGGTTCTCTGTGAATACCATGGCTGCAGCAGCAGATGTGCCGTGTTGCTGGAGACGTGCACTGGTGCACTGGAACGTGGCAGTCTGTGCACTGTGTAGGTGGCGAGCCTGTGCTCTCTCAGCTACACTGTGGCGTGCAAAGCCCTGCCAGAGAGTCGACTCAGCAAAAGCAACACCCAACAGGATGCTTGCAATGGCAGCCAGGTAGCAACCTGCTCTCATGCCGTTCAGGATGCATGGCGTGTGGCACCTCAGGTGGCATGTGCAAGCATCAGAGCATATCACAGGGTATCACTGGGTCACGGGGTCACTGGGCTTGAGGGCTGGGTGTGTCAACACCTGGGGTGTGTCAACGGCTGGCGGCTCAGGTGTGCGCCTCAGGGCTCAGGCATGCGTGCCTGTTACACTGTGATAGATGAGGCGGACACTGTGATAGATGAGGCGGCTCAGGCGTCTGTGGGGCGGGTCAGGTCACACCGTGCTGGGAGTGCTGGGACTTCCATGCTGCAATGCGGCCATGCTGCCATGCTGAGAGGCGGCAATCAGATCATGCTGCCATGTTGAGAGGTGACAATGCGGCCGCCATGCTGCTGAGAGGTGGCCATCATATGATGCAGCCATGCAGAGAGGCAATCCAAATGGCCAAAGCGCAATCCACGGCAGCAGGTGAAGGCAGCAGCGCTAGCCCCAGAGAATCGCACTGCATGGGGAGCTCGGAGCTGCTGCAGCATACTACAGCTAGAAAGGTGCCGCAGCAGCAGCAGCGGTCCAGTGGCATTGCTGACGGCATGGCGTCATTGCAGCAACAGGCCAGCATGCAGTGTGGCAACACTGTTCAGTGCTAGCCCCTCCACACCTATGGTGTGTACCACACGGCCCCCTGCAGGGGCGGCACTGCATCCTCAGCACGGGCGCTGGAGGCTCAAACAGCAGTAGAGCAGTGCAGGAGCACCGGCACCTCGACCTCGACCTCGGTTGGGAATAGAGCTCAAACGAGTGTGGGATGAAGCCCTCGATGGGCCCTTCAGCCAGCTCCCACAGCCGTTGTCCGCTTCAGCCAGCTCCCACAGCCGTTGTCCGCCCACGCTTCTGTGTCTGGCTTCTGTGTAACCCATCGTACACCCTCCGGAGGTGACAGGATAAGCTGGCAGTCATCAAGGATCCAGGCGTTGCAAAACCACCAGAATCACACGTGCCCCAGCTGGCCAGCCCTAGGTGGAGACAAACACCTGACACGGCTGACATGTATGTGCTCCTTGTGGATGCATGCTGCACCATGGTGTCAGAGAAGCATCAGCTGCACCGGCATGTGCGTATGGCGCCTGTGACACCCACAGCTGTAATTCTGTAATCCTCCTGTGACCCATTGGCTGCAGAGCTGTGTCAGTGACATGGCATCATAGGACATCATTGGGCAGGGTCATGCATGCTGCAGCATGCTGCCACAGCCGCCCACGCCTCATGCATGGACAGGGCTCAGCTGCAGGGTGCCCGGTAAAGCAGGTAAAGCAGGTACAGCACGTGTGGCCACTTGCATGCCCCCTAGCAAGATGTCAGCTAGGATGTGCTTGCTGTGCAACACTCACCATAATCTACAGCATCATGTATGTTGTGGGATTCCTGGATATTCAAACCTGGTGACGTCTGTCGCAGGGCACACACCACCCCCGCCTATGCGTTGGCCTCCATGTAACACCTATGTTGCCCACACTCTGTCACGTTTCTGTCATGTTCCCCACAAATGAAATCTGATCACCATGCTGCACAGCCAGCTGCTGCACCACAAACAGCAGCCCCAGGGATTGTCCTGCTGACGCTACTAACCCCACAGTTTGAAGGGAAATTCACTTGTGACCTGCACAGGATTCCACAGAGTTGCCCCTTATTGCTGGCCCCACTGGGCACACAACACCCACAACCAACAACACCACCAAACAAACACCCAAAACACAACCACACCACAACCAACCAACCACCAAACCAACCCACACCCACACCACCCAGCATGCCGCCAGCCGAGTCTGGGCCAAAGCTTGCGCTGTTGACCTCCTCTGCCTTGCACCCTGCTCCACCCGCACCCGCACCGGTCAACGCTCCCGGGAGGTCACTGCTGTTGGAGTCGGTGCCAACAACACTGTGCCTTCTGCCGTTGTGCCGGTGGTGCAAGAGGACACACAAGTTTTACTGACGTGTAATTGACGTACTTGCCACATTTAGAACACGTAGGCAGGGCCAGTTTACAGCAGTATCATGCCTGCAGGTGTTGCCATGTGGAGGTGCCCATGGCCTCACTCACTACTGCAGCAGCCGCAGCCCAGGGGTGGCACAGTGCATGCGCATAGCCGAGGGCTGCGAGACTCGACCGCTCCCGCAGCAGCGGCAGGCTCACGCTGTTCGGTGATGAGGCATGATCGGGTCCACGGTCGGCCAACTGCCGAGGGTCAGGACCCAAGTGCTGAGGCCCATGTCCTATCATGCGAGAAACGCTACAGAGGTGTGATAGGAGAGGGGTTCTATGACGTCACCGTCGCCCCTGGCCAGTGGCCGCACCTGCATCACCAGCGCGTGACTCCAACAGGTGACGCCCCACAGTGGAGCCGGGTGTTGTTATGTTCACACAGTCACCAGCTGCACGGAAGGTGCACCCCGGCACTGGCAGCGAGCCACCAAAGCGGAGGCCTGACGGTCAATAGGCACAATGTGACAGCCGCCGCGCCGGCTGCGGCAGCAGGTCGGTACAACGGGCTTCCACCTGTGCATCACTGACCCCGGGGCAGGGGTTTATTTTTCAGATGCAGGGCTTGTGTTTGTGGTTGGGGTGTCTTTTGTTACAGGGAGGATGCACAGTGGGCACACACCCTGGATGGCTGCGACAAGCGTTGCATGCTCTATCGCGTCAAAGGCAATAGATCCAACCTTTGCGCTGTGAAAAACCAGGTAGGGCCCTCGCTGACTGCTTTGCTCAGCTTGTTGCGCCGCGTGAGGAGTTCATGCGATCCTGTGGGCTGGACAGCTGGAACATACGCGAGAGCAAGGCTGATGGAGAGAATCGGACTTTTAAGTAATAGTTCGCATAACCGGATCTCCTCTCCTTCTGATAACAACCCGTTCGGGGCAGCGAACAACCTCCGCAATGGCCAGGCGTGCCACACTACAGCTCAGTTGGTACAAGCCAGACACCTGAGACGACGGCCTCAGATGTGGAGGTACACAAGAACATTAACTGGATGTCAACACCCGACATCCCGATTGACTGCGATCACGGGAGCGTGCGCTTGCATCTCGAAGGTCCTTCCCGGGCATTTGGAGAACGGGTCAGCGTAACACCGGTTTATCTGAGACAGCTCGTGGCAAGCTTCGCATCAAAACGACGTGATTTACAACACACTTTAGATCACGTCGTGTTGTATCGGTGCATAGCGCAGAAGCGATAGTGCAATCGACTGCGGCAAAGCTGGATCCTGCATACCTCAGCCCAGCCCTATGCAAAGCTGCGATACCTGTAGACACTCTTGCACACAGAGCAGCGTACCGGTAAATGCGCACTCGCGGTGTGTATGACCAGGCCCCACGTCCCCGGCAGACAGCATGCATTTCAGGATCACTCCTGTTGTGGCCATTGCAGGGCTTGATGTGCATGCCGCCGTTCAATGATCATCACAGAGCCAGCTGGCAGACTAGAGCTCTGCAGACTGGAGCTGTCAATGCTTCGCTTGCATTGCCCACGCTGCAGCTCACATACGCCACTAAAGAATCCCTTTGAGTTGTATTCGCGTCAGAGACGCGTCAAAGAGTATGCTAAGAAGCGCATGCGTGTAAATTCATTTGTTATCCGGCTGTCAAGGCTTGCACTGCCACCTTGCAGGCCTTGCTAGCAACTGCCTGCCCATGCACGCGACTCCATGACTGTACTGCACGTATAGGACTGTGTCAAGTGTGACAGCATAGCTCGGCCGACCTGGTGCACCTGTTAGCATGGCAGGGCTGTCCGAATCCTGCCTGGATCATGATCAGGCTTGATCGGGTGACACGAGGAGTTGGGTTGCCCATGACATATAGCTGGAGGATCTACAGCTCTGTGCAAGTGAAGGTAGTCGTATGTAGCATCAGTGTGGTGACGAAACAATGACAGGCCACATACACAGCCGCACATGCCCATAGCAACATACAACTGTCAGCGGCCACAGCTGTGACGATCTTGCAACACACACACCCGCTGCCTGGACACAGAAGTTGCGAAACGCCGAGCATGTTGCAAACATCATGTGCGATTGAGCCTGTCGCTCGACCGACGAGCACGTCGACTGCTACTCAAAAGTGCCTCAGCACTGGGGAAAGACCAGCATGCACATGCTCATGCAACAGCTGCAGTTACCTGAGTCACGAAACCACAGAGATGCACAAAGAGCGACCACATACGTCAGCCATGATTCTGCACGCCTCTAGATGTGGACATGGCAGCCGCGCACGGCAAAACAACCTGCCTCACAAACCACAAACCCTCAACCCTGCGACCTTCACCCGAGGCCCCACACATCCCTCCGACCCAAAACATCAGTCGGATTCACTGCCGGCTGGAGCCTCAAAGACCTGCCGGATGCCGGGTATCCGCTCGCCCGCGATCCACTCACCCGGTGCGCGCTCATCCTCCCTGCGGGCAAACTCCCGGCACGAACAGAACGTGCAGTCCGAGAAGGTGCTCATCTCATGCTCGCCGTGGTGCAGCTCGACCACCGGGCGGCCGCAGTCCTCCAGATGCAGCCCCACCGCGTCGACGTGCCCATGCGTGCGGATGTACATGCCGAACGGGCAGCCATACACCGCGGACTCGGAGACCGTCAGCCTCGCGACGCCACCCTCGTGCGGGCAGCGCTGCTTGCTCCCAGGCTTCCCTCCGGACACCCGGGCGGCCAGCGCGGCCTGCTGTGCACGCTGGCTTATGCTGCGCACGCCGCACGCCCAGCACGGGCCGTCGGAGAAGTGCGGGTCATCGCCGACGTGCAGCCCGACCTGGCAGCCGCGGACAGCCGACTTGCGCAGGCGCGCGGACGCCGGCGCGTTGAGCAGCAGCCCGGTTCCTGCGGCAGTCAGCGTGCAGTGGAGAATCGAGGCGTGCACGCCGACGCCCTGCAGCAGCACCGCAGCCTCCTGCGCCGTGAGGTTGCAGTCCACGAGCTTGACCTCCGTGGCCGGCCCGCCTTCCGACAAGATCTCGAAGGCGCGGACCCTGGCGAGGACTGTGACCCGCTTTGCCGTGACCACGGCGCCGCAGCCGTACGAAATCAGGAAGCCGCCGAGGGTGTCGCACTCGAAGTCCTGCACGGCGAGGGTGGAGCGCCTGCTGGCGACGCACGCCTGGATGCAGTTGTCAGCCTTGCAGTCGACCACCTTCATCCCGCAGCCGTCCATGACGGTGACTGCGGAGCAGACCTGCGTGAAGCTGCAGCGCCGGACGGCGCCGTCGCGGCCGAGCCCGCTCACGCCGATCTCAACGTTTGAGAAGCTGCAGCCGTCAATGTCGATCTCGCCGCGGACGGCCACGCTGGCGTATCTGAACGAGTCAGGCGCGCTGGGCGCGCTGGTCAGGTCCACCATGTACCTGTGCTTGAATGTGCAGCGCGCCACGCGCAGCGTGCCGGCCACCTCTCCGGCGATGTCCCCCTTGTTGCCGACAAAGCGGCACCCCCGGACCGTGCCGCGTGCCTTGGTGAACCGAATCGCCGCCTGGACCTCAAAGTCGCGCTCGCCGTTGGGGCCGCGAGTCTGCGCCACGCGCGCCGCGGCGTCCTCGCAGTCTCGGCCCCAGAACTCGCAGTCGTCGATATCCACGGTCGACCCGCTCATGACCTGGAAGGCGCTGCCGTAGCCCTCAAACAGAACGCCGCGGACGTGCACTGTGCCAGAGAGGGTGGCTTGTTGGGTGTCGACGTGTACCGCGCCGACCCAAAACCCAACCCCACACCCCTTCACGGAGCCCCCGACCACTGTCAAAGAGCCGGTCGGGCACGAGTATGCCGCGCCAGGGTTCGGCGGCGCGCGGGGGTCTTCAGACTTCACCATACGAGGGAATGTGTTGGTCACGTGTGTGTCCCGAGCAGTGACAGTGCCACCGTTGACGCGCACGGCGGTCACGCTGTCCTTCACAGCGCAGCGCAGCAGCCGCGCGGTCGAATCATGCACCCTGACCACCCCCTCTGTCTTCCCTGTCGCCATGCCGCGTAGCTCGGTGTCCACGAGAACCGCCACCCCCCCCTCCAGCACCGTGCATGCCGAGTCTGCCCCTGTCAGAGTGCAACCCTGTGCGCGCAGCCTGCATCTCGCCGATCCCGCCAGGCAGCACACGGAGCCCCCGCGCACATCACAGCGCAGCATGGCAGCGGACCCGTCCGGGTCGCCGACGGTCACAGCACGGTCGTGGCAGCGCAGCGCACACAGCGTGAGCGCGGCCCGGCCACCGCAACCCACGTCCACGCCACACCTGTGCGCCGTACGCACGGAGCACCGCTCCATCTGCACGCCTGGCCCGCCCTCACCCTCATTACTGCCTCCCAGCTTCACAGCAGGCAGGAAAGAATCGAAGGACCCCACTGACTTGGCATCGTCCACCCCGACCTCCCGCAGGAGCCCGCGAGCTCTGCCCAGCACTGCCACGGCTACACGGCACCCCTCGATGGAGCCCTCGTGCGCCTCGATGCGCGCTTCCGGACCTTCAGCCTGAAGCCCGGTGAAGAACGCCCGAAGCCCGCACCCGCTCAGATGAGCACCACCCCCCCACAAGGCCACCCCGAACACGCTCGCAAGGCGCCCTTGCATGACGCAGTCCACGAAAGCGGCATGGCTGCCTGCGTCGTGCACAGCCGCCCCAACATGCGCGTCGTGGATGCGGCACGCCACAGCATGCACAGCAGCGCCTTTCTCCACAATGACGGCCATGGGACAGCTCTGGAGCAGGCAGCTGTGTAGTGTGGCCGAGGTGGCGCCGCCGCTGCCGACAAATCCAGGGCTGCAACGGCGGAATGTGCAGCCGCGGAGGGTGACCGCCGCGCCATGCACGACGTGCACAGCACACCGATCAAAGGTGCAGTTTTGAAAAGTCCCAGCAAAGTCTGCCCCCGCACAGACGATCGCAGCGCCTGCATACCACCGTCGCCTCTGAGCGCGCATCTCATGTCAGCCCAAGCACACATGCGTGGATCTACAGACACTCGATCGTCTCGAACTGTGTTGTGAGCCGTGGCTAGATGACTACATGCCTCTTCAGCTAGTGTCCAGCAACATATCCGTGCGGCTGACGTGCTGCAGGTGCAGCCCGGGAAGCGAGAGCACGGCACGCGACCAAGTTGATGGCAGCAGCGGCACAGCATGGCACGTCGGTGTGCTTCACGGCTGGCTATAGCGGAGCTTCAGGAGGACACAAACGCCATAGCACGCGACCAGCACATGCACACACCGGCTTCATGGCAGCTGTGGCTAGAATTGTGGATTTTTCCAGCATGGTTTTCACACCATCAGTGTGTCCCATGTAATACATCACGCCTTGTGTCGCCGCAGCCAGACTTACAGTAACAGTCTGTGACATGCATGGCGCGATCAACGCCCTGCAGTGGCTAACCAGGCAGGCCTGAGGGGAATGCCACATGACGTCCAACATGGACCTCACACCCCTGTAATCTGTGCCTCACGTCCCCGAACAAGTGTAGCACGATCGAGAAAAGGTGCCTCATGCCGCATGCCGATGACTAGCAATGCCGATGCCGATGCCGATGACTAGCAACATCGTGTGAGCCGGACTCGCACATCACCACGCCCGGCATGCCTATGTCTATCTATAAGTGGGCAGTAAAGGCAGTGACCATGTCGCGTGCAAGCAACATCGCAAGCGGGGTGTTTCGCAGGGAACGCACTGGAGGCTGCATTGCTGGTCGCCCTGAAAGCGGTGTCTCTGAAGCTAGCGCCATGGCCTGCCATGATGAGCATAGCCCCTGGCGGCAGCGTGACCGTGCCCGCGGTGATGAGGCTGCCGCGCGTGTGCGCACGCCACACCGAGAAAGAGTCTGACCGATGAGCCGAATGCTGCGAGCGCAGGACTTGGCCTGTCAAGTCGACCCGGCTCAGATTTGCTGATGACAACAGCGCCACTAGGCTCTCCAGCGTCATTTGTGGTAACTGCATGCAGGAGAAGAGTGTCAATGAAATGAGATGGCAGTGTGGCAGGATTGAGCATCCTGACGTAGTTGAGAATTGGGCTTGCCGCGACGCAATTGGTGTCCCGTGTAGCTGGCTCACAGGGCGTGCATTGCAGGTCATCATCTGCAAAGTGCATTACGGCTGCGTTTCTCCAGGTGGTAGTCAGCTGCAGCAAGCCAGCTCGACTCGTGCTTGGGAATGATCCAGGAAATGGTTGAAGTGATGTGCAGTTCGAGTCAAGCGTGGTCTGTGTTTGACAGCCAACGCAGATGTGATGGAGTGATGCACAGACCATTGGCAGGGCTGCACAGGTGGCCCAGCGACGCACTGCATCCATGCTGAAGTCGTCTAGGACCACTTCCTTCTTTATAGATGCGCCTTCCCATTTCAAATTCTCGGATGGGACGCAGTCGAACGGATTTCCAGCTGCACGTTCGCTTCCCTCACGTTGAAGCGATCCGCAAACCAGGCAACGAGGAAGATCAGAGGAGCCTCGACGAGCGCTTTTCAGCTTGAATGAATGTCCGCAAATTGGATGGCGAACAAACCGCTCTCCAACAGGCGCCCATATCTCCGTAGCCATTCTGTCGCTGCCACAGTTCCAACAGATCAAATCACGTGTTTACATGACACGTCCATGATAGATAACTGATAAATCAATTAGTAGCTTTAAACTGAGCATATTGTGGCTGTGCCCAGCGGGCGCAGCCACAGTTGGTGTCGACGCTGCAGGCGATGGTGACAATTCGACCGTGTGCTAACGGAATCTTAATTCACCACAAATACGAAACACTGCATGAATATTTAGCACGGCTATCCAAGATTTTAACCTCTACAGTTGTCAACGATGAGTTGCGGAAAACAGCGCCATGCCAAAGCGAGGCAGCGCCGCGTGTGCCGGTAGACACTCGTAGAACACGGCCGTGTGCACTGCTTCGCATGTAAAGGCCACACGGAGATTCTGGATTCCCAAAGCAACCATAACATTTTTCGTTAGGACCTCTTGAGTCGTAGGTACTATAAGGGACTCTTGAGCCATGATCTCTTCACGAGGTTTGGAACTCAGCGCGCCACATCATCACGGAACCGATCGGAGATATACCCGGTGTCCTGCAGAATCCTGCTTTGCGACTGCGATCTGCATGCAACTGCGCCTGGTCTACCTGGGAGATCGAACAGAATGATTCACAGCCGAGCGTCTAATTCCGGGTCCATGTATCGGTGACGAATGGGACGATAACCTATTGTGACTGCCACTTACGCTATCCATTTTCTCTACACGAAATGGCAGCCGTGCCTCGCTGCAGTTATTCGTCCACCAGCTGCACTGGGAACTTGCACAGGCACTGCGGACGACTTACCAGCGACGCTTATGCCCTGAAAGTATGATTAAGCTGTCAAAGGTCAACATCGGGCGACCGATACCCGTGTGTGGGTACGTGGTGGGCATCTAAGCCGTTGTGACTGGCAAGCATGGGCACCGTCCATTGTGGCCTAACAGTTTGCTCGTAATGTTTCAAAGGTTTCGAGTTTCAATAACATTGGCAGTAACACCACAATGACTGACACATGCGCCCCTGCCTACACACCATTACATGATCTCCGCTGTAGGTCAAACCAGATTGGTAACACTCCGAATGCAAGACATTCCGCATGATACACCTTCCCTGGAGCCAAGCTTATGCAGTGTTACCCATTTAGTATGGTTCTGCTCACAGGGATTTCACGTGTGGTAATGTGTGTGCCCATGCTTGCGCAATCATCGCCAAGCTCGGGTGACTGTAGCTCGGTGATGCTCTGATACGTGCACACAGCACTGGCATCACCATGCCCAGGCTTTCTGCCTACATCTGCTACTGAACGTCTGAGCGATCCCAGCAGAGCGGCTGTGGAGCAGTTTGTGTGTGACAGTGGCTTGGTTCACACACTCACCTGCTTGCTGCAAAGGCCTGTGCAGCCACGCGCATGCAAGCAATGCAGCAAGCAATGCAGCAACCAAGCAATGCAGCAAGCAATGCAGCAACCAAGCAATGCAGCAAGCAATGCAGCAACCAAGCAATGTAGCAAGCAATGCAGCAACCAAGCAATGCAGCAAGCGGAACAAGTGAGACCCGGACATCCCAGACACATTCCCAGGTCAACTCCCAGGGCATCAAGCAAACAACTGTGCTTGAGTTATAGCACACTCGAGTACATCAGCTGGAAGGAAGCATGCTCATATTGGTGTATGCTGCATCATACTGCTGGCCCAGACTCACATCGTCGTGTGAGTAGATTGGGTGGCTGCCTCAGTTCCGCCCACGACACTGTTGTTGCAATGCGACTACAGAAACAAACATGGGCTGCACCCCGTGTGGGCGCGGCACTCCGTGGCACGGCACTATCACAACCATGAGGAATCTGCTGTGCCGTGCGACAGCATGCTGCATCTCCCTCCGGCCGCGGCTGTGCGCCGCTTGTCTACACTGCCTACCCCAAACTGCACGGCAATTAATGCATGTGCCCTAATACACCAACGTGCCGGTGTCGCATCACAGCACAGCACAGCACGCGGACCTGCTGTGTCAGAACATCATGCATGGCTGCTGTCTCCACGCGCAGGCACTTGCGCAAACCCCGCCAGCGGCGACCAATCATCGGCGAAACCGGACACAAGCTCATGCATTTGCACAGGTGCGTTGTCACACGCCGCCAGCGTGCACCCACTGAATGTGCAGGGCTCCTGCTGCCCGTGGTACCTCTGCAGCACGCTGTGGCTACAGGCCTCCACATGCATGTCCACCACATCCACGCGGCCATGCGTGCTGATGTACAGCCCCCAGCTGCATTTGCGCACAACCACATCACCCACTGTCAGCTGCCCAACCCCCCCCTGGTGGGGGCAGTGCCCCGGCGTGCTGCGCTGCGCGCTGCGGCCGAGCGCCTTGAACGCGGCCTCGACCGCGCGCTGGCTCCGGCTGTCGACGCCGCACGCCCGGCACGGACTCATCATATTCCGCAAGTCCTCGCCGACACGAATCCCGGTTTCGCAGTCGGCCACCCGCGACTTGCGCATGCGTGCGGTTACCGACGAGTTAACCTGCAGGCCCACATCGGAGCCGGACAGCTCACAGTTGAGCAAGGAGGCACGCACGCCGGCCCCTGCTAGCCACACCCCCTCGTCCTGACCCTGCATCACACACTCCACAAGCTTGACGTCCGTGACCGGTCCCGGGTCCGACAGCACCATCACGGCACGCTTCCCCCCGCGCACCGTCACACGCTTCGCAGTCACGGCCCCCCCGCCGCCCCGCGCGACGATGAACCCGGCCTTGAAGCCGTCGCACACGCAGTCCTGCACCGCGACGGTGCCGCCGTGGCCGATCAGGCAAGCTTGCGTGCCGTTCTCAAACTTGCAGTCCAGCATCTTGAGCCGGTCGCCGTCCATGACCATCACACCGCCGCACACATGCGTGAAGGTGCACCGGCGTATGGTACAGTCATCGCCGCGGCACGCCACGCCGCCTTTCACGTTTGAGAACGTGCAGTCTTCCAGCAGGATGTTCCCCCCGACGCTGACGCATGGGGACGACATCGCGTCCGTTGGCGGCAGCAGACCGCCCCTCTCCGGCACGTACCGATTCTTGAACTCACAGCACGCGACGCGCAGCACGCCGCGCACGTCGCCGTCGATGTCGCACGTGTTGCCCTCGAACCGGCAGCCGCGGACGGCGCCCTGCCCGCTGGTGAAGCGCAGCACGGCTTGCGCCGTGAAGTCGCGCTCGCCGTTGGGGCCGCGCGGCTGCACTGCGCGCTCCCCGGCGTCCTGGCAGTCGCGGCCCCAGAACTCGCAGCCGTCGATCTCCACGGTGGAGCCGCTCATCACCTGGAAGGCGCTGCCGTAGCCCTCAAACACGACTCCGCCGACATGAGCCCTGCAGGCGCCGCTGGGCCGCCCGGTCTCCCAGTGCACCGCTCCTAGCCACACCCCCACCCCGCAGCCCTTGACCGCGCCCCCCGTAACCGTCAGGGTGCCCCTCGGGCACGAGTATGCTGCGCCAGGATTGGGCGGCGCGGTGTCGTCTGTGACGTCTTTCACCCGGGGGAACGTCCCGGCGATCAGCGTGTCCCGCGCTGCGAGGTGGCCGCCGACAACGCGCACGCCGGTCACGCTGTCCCGCACAGCACAGCGCACCAACAGTGCGCGCGCGTCAGTCACTGTAATCACGCCCTCAGTCGCCGCGGACCTGATGCCGCGGAGCTCGGTGTCTACCAGCGTCGCCGCCGCCTCCACTGACACCGCGCACGCCGAGTCCGCCCCCGTCAGGGTGCAGTGGCCAGCACGCAGCATGCACCCACGCCCACCCACGCGGCACGCCACGCCCTTGCTGCGAGCGTCACAGCGCAGCAGCGTAACGCGGCTCATGTTTGCCGCCGTCAGGGTCGTCGTGTTGGACCGCAGCACGCACAGCACGAGCTCAGCATGGCTGCCGCCGGTGACGCCTATGCTGCCTCCCTTTTGGGACTGGAGGGAGCACCGCTCCAGCTGCGCGCGCGCCCCGCATGTCATCGCATCTGTGCCTGACAGCAGCACAGCAGGCGGGTCTTTCATCGTTATCGGCGAGCTCGCATACTTGTTGTCAGTCTTGACATTGCGGACCGCGGCGTGCGAAGTCGGCACCAGCACGACTGCGACACAGCAGTTGTCGAAAACGCTGCCGTGCACCTCGGCCCTCGGGCCTTTGCCCCACGTTTGAACGCCCACCCGCCACACCTCTACCTTGCATCTGGTCACGTCTGCCCGGCCGCCATGGACCACAACAGCATACGAACTCTGATGGTGGCCATGCATGACGCAATCGTGAAACGCAGCATGGCTGCCTGCGTCATTCACGTACGCACCGGTGTCCGAACGATGCATGGCACATGCCACAGCACGCACAGCAGCGCCGGCCTCGACAATGCATGCCATCGGGCAGGCGTCGAATAGGCAGTGCTGCAGGATGGCTGAGGTGGCGGGGCCACTCGCGACAAAGCCGGGGTTGCAGCGGCGCAGCACGCAGCGGCGCAGCGTGACCGCCGCGCCGTGCACGACGTGCACAGCACACTGCTCGAAACGGCAGTCTTCGAACGTTGCGACAAAGTCCTCTCCCGCGCAGACAATCGCCATACCTGCAGCACAGAGCGCCGCACTCAGCATGCACAGTGTGCTTTGTTGCATCTCTGGTCCTGACGTGTCATTCGCGCACAACATGAATCGCGTGTTGCGTAACCGTGCGAATATGTTGTTAGGATTGCATGTGTTGGTGTGTCGGCCTGTCAGATCTCAGGAGCGTGCCGCAGCACTGTATTCTCAGCCCTGCAAAGCAGTGCTACCTTGTCTCTTTCGTTTATTCCGTGTGTCGTCTTCTCGCAGAACATGTGCTACTGCTGTGGCCACAGCACACAGCACACAGCACGCCGAGGGTGCAGCGTGTGGCATGCATGTGAGCAGCACCCACAGGGACAGGCGAGGGTGGCGGGGGACGGTCCGTCACCACACCGTAGCTAACTCGTCGTGCGGCAGACTGCCATGCTGCGCATGCTGCGGCTTCGCAGCGGCATTGAAGCTCCAGAGGCTTCTGAATGGTCTACAGGAGCGCACTTGTGGCGGCGTTGCCTGACGCCTTGAACGTGGTGCCGGAGAAGGTTGCGCCCTGGCCGGTCAGGAGCAGCGTGCCCCCCGGCGGCAGGCCCACGCTGCCGGCGGTGACGCGATTGCCATGCGTGTGGGCACGCCACACGGAGAATGAGTCCTGGCGCCGCGGCACGTGATGCGGGCGCAGCTCGCGGCCGGATAGGTCGGCATGGGAGAGTGTCGACGACAGCAGCGCGAGCGCGTTCTCCAGGGTCGAGAGTTGCTGCTGCACAAGACGGACTGCTGCATGTCAGCCGGGATACACAGCACTCCATGGTAGCACGGATAAGACATGTTAAGAAGATGTGCTCGACAAGGTGGCAGGCGTGGTTTGCAAACTAAGGAAACGTGGCCAAAGCCATGCAAGAGGGAGCTGAGAATCAACAGCAGCAGACACCTAGAGACATTCTCACACTCCGCTCACAGAAACGTTCTACAGCAGGAAACCCTCAGAGCTGCAGCTGCGAGCGAATTGGATGCTTACACACTGTGCAGTGAGCTAGCCAGAAGAAAAACATTTGGCCAAGCAGGTGTACCAGAGCATTGTCGACCGGATGAGCATGTGCCTACCCGCTGGATGCAGGCACGTACATGCCGTTGGGTCTCTAAACGTTTGGGATTATTCCGATGCCAAGCAGTGTCTGATCTTCCGTGGCAGCAGCGTGGCAAGCGTATAGACCGGGGGTCGGATTGCGTGAGAAACATCAAGCTATGACCACCGAGCAGCCGCGCGCATGGAGCAAGCACTAAATCGTCTGTCCGACGCAAGCATACCTGACCAAATGTAGCATGGCACGGAATTTATCACTAGCTTAAGCCATTGGGTCTCGCGTGCGATGCGTGCGCAGGATGTCACGGAGGGTGAATCTCGTGCCAACTTCCAGCTGCAGGACACCACAGTGAAGCGGCGACCACGCTGAGGCGCACTTTATCACTACGGAAAGCTCCGAGGACGCGGTTGTCTCTGCGTGATGCACCGTCCCACGTGAGGAGCTGCGAAGGGACGCAGTCGAACGGTGCGTCGTTCGCAAAGTCCTCGGCCTGGACCCCACCGCACGTGGGGCACTCAAGACTGCCAGACATGATCTGGTGGACATTCTTGAGCTTCTCTGAGTGGCCGCATAGTGGGAAGCGAACGAATCGCTCCACCGCCGGAGACCAGGTCTCTACCGACATTCCAACGCCTCTGCCGTACGTTTCACGCGAAGCACGTGCGCACAGGCCAGCACATGGGGACAACTACGCAGAGCTGAGCCTCTTTACGGATACAAGAGGCTGTAATAGCAGTACGCAGCCGAACCGTCTAGGTCTTGGCTGGCGCCTACCACGTGCCGCACCATCTCCCGGCGAGGCCTCGGAAGCGTGACACGCCATACATGTCGATCCTGCACTACGCATGACCTAGAGACAGGCAGTACGAGTCGTTCCATTTCATGAGATCTCCACCAGATGCCCGCATCAACCCGTGTGCTTTGTCGATCGGTCAGTTTGCATTGGAGCAGCTGACGCAGCAAGCCGCCGCAGCACCGGTGGACACGGCCGGACACATCCGGGATAGGGGATTTATGCATATGCAGGCGAGTCCACAAAAAAAACCCCACAGCTGCAGTCCACAGCTGCAGTCCGTTTGTAGCTCTGCACCCACTAGGACGAATAGTGTTGCTGAGGCGGTACTGGTGCCTTTGCGACTCGTGCAAAGCGTCATGCAGCAGCAGTGACATAATTATGATATGGGACACGCCACATGCAGTCAATCTTAAGAGTGAATGCTGCAATGGCGCCTCCAGGACGGCGCCTCTACACAGCAGGCACTGCAGGCACAGCAGAATGCTTTTACCCAGGCAGTGGCCCTACATACTTCTCCAAAACATCGCGTGGGATCTCCGTCCACCCCGGAATCGGCTCGTTTTCGTACGAGTCTAGCGGCGCTGCCTGCTCCTCCATCCTCAACGGCTTATCAGTGCAGGCCACATACGTGCAGCCACTGAAACTACTGAGCTCGCGCCGGCCGTAATAAAACTCCGCCGCGGCGCTGCCGCACACGTTCACGCTGAGGTCTTTCGCACTGATGTGGCCATGAGTGTACACCCACACCCCCCGCTCGCAGTTCCGCACAACCCCCCCCTCTATCTCCACCCGCCCCAGCCCCCCCCGGTGATAACACCGCCCCGGACCCCCCACGTCACCCCGCCTCGTCAAACTCGCCAGCGCGGCCGCCGCAGCGTCCGGTCTGCCGTTGTTCACACCGCACGCCCAGCACCAACTCTTCGTATTCCACATGTCCTCCGCGACCAGCACGCCCGTCTTGCAGCAGAACACCTGGCACTCCCGCAGCCGCACAAACGCCGACGGAATCACATGCACGCCAATCCGGCTGTCCCACATGCGGCAGTCACGCAGCACAGCGCGCACGCCGACGCCGCCCACGAACACTGCCGCGCTGTCCCCCCCAAACTCGCAGTCCACGCACTTGATCTGCGTGTCCGGCCCCCCCCGCGGCATGGACATCAGCCCGTACTGCGGGCTGCGTGCCTTGACACGCTTGGCCGTGGTCACGCCGCCCCGGCCCTCCACCATCATCGCGATGATGCTGCCCTCCCACTCGCAGTCCTGCATCGCGACGGTGGAGCGCTCGCCGCAGACGACGCCGTAATTACAGTCAGTCGCGACGCAGCTGAGAACCTTCGCGTCGGAGTCGGGCATGGTCGCAACTGCCTTCCAGGCTTGCGCGAATGTGCACCGCCGCAGCACGGCGCCGCTGCCCCGCACCACGATGCCCACTTTCGTGGACACAAACTTGCAGTCCTGCACCTCTCCCCGCCCCTCCAACACGATGCTATTTATGACCTTCTCATTGCACCTGGCCATATCGGCGGCACTCGCGCTCAGCGAGATGTTTGACATGCTTGGCACGTGGCTCTGCCGGAACTCGCAGTCCCGCACAATCAGCTCCTGGCAGTCCACGGCCACAAAGTCGCATGCATTGCCGGTAAACCGGCACCCACGCACGCCCCCCTCTCTCACCCGCTCCATCTTCATACCCACCTGGTGCTCAATGTCACACTCTCCATTCGGGCCCAGCGCCTGTGCTGCGCGTGCTGCGGCGTCCGCACAGTCACGGCCCCAAAACTCGCAGTCCGCGACCTCCGCGTCACTGCCGGGGCATGCGTGCAATCCGCAGCCGTAGCCCTCAAACTGCACGCCGCGCACGGTCGCCGACGGCGGGCCGCGGCCGCGGTCGCGCACAGGGTTTTCCACCCCTAGCCACACACCGACGGTGCAGCTCTTGATGGAGCCCCCGGCCACTATGAGCTTCCCCCAAGGGCAAGCGTACGCGACGCCCGGCCGCGGCGGCAGCACGTCTCCGTGATCATACACAACGCGAGGAAACACATTGGACACATGCGTGTCGCGCGACGCAACGCGGCCGCCGCTCATGCGCACACCCGTCACACAGTCCTTGACAGCGCAGCGCAGCAGGCGCGCGTCGCCGTCCACACATTGCACCACCCCCTCTGTCAAATCAGCACAGTCGCCGCGCATGACGGTGTCTACCAGCGACGCCACCGCACCATCTGCCACTACGCATGACGCACCCGCTCCCGTCAGCGTGCTGTGGTGCGTGCGCAGCATACTCCCTTCCCCGCCCACCCGGCACGCCACCTCGGTGCTACCAACATCACACCACAGCAGCACAGCGCGGCTCGGGCTATGCATGGACAGCGTCCTGTTGGTCGACCGCAGCATGCACAGCACGAACGCAGCATGGCAGTTGTCAAACATGCCGATTGCCCCCCCCTGCTTTGCATGGATCGCGCAGCGCTCCACCTGCATGAGTGTGGATTCCCCCTCCCCGGCTGTCAAAAGTAGCGCGGGCGGATGGTCATCTTTGTCCTGTGCATGCATGTTCACAACTTCGACATCTCGCACAGTGCTGCGCGCACTGTGCACCAGTACGACCGCGGTACCGCAGGAGTCGAAGAAGCCCCCGAAGACCTGAACCGACGGCTGTCGGCCCCGCGCATGCACACCGACGCGCGCTTTGAGCACGCCACAGGCGCTCAGCCGCGCGGATCCGTCGCAGACGGTAACGCCGTAACTACTCAGGTCGTGGCCGCGCAGCACGCAGTCGTCGAAGCTGGCGTGGCTGCCGGCGTTGTTCACGACTGCGGCGACGTCCGCGCTGTGAATGAAGCACGCCGCAGCATGCAGAGCAGCGCCGCCCTCGACGATGATAGCCGTGGGGCAGCGTTGAAACAGGCACATCTGGAGGGTGGCTGAGGCGGCGACGCCACTCGCCAGCACGCCGGGGCTGCAGCGGCGGAAAGTGCAACGGCGGAGCGTGACGGCCGCGCCGTGCACGACGTGCACAGCACACCGCTCAAAGACGCAGTCTTGGAAAGTTCCGGAAAAGTCTCCTCCCGCACAGACGATCCCCGTATCTGCACAATGCCATTGCCTGTTCAGTCGACCGATATCATCACCGGGAGCATCTGATATCACTTGCCCCACATGGCCACAGCACCGGCTAGAATGACTTGCACCGGTATCCGGTGACCGTTTGCTGCAGGCATTGTCAGACGCATGTTCGATTTATGCTTCCAGTATGCGAGTGCAAATCCTGTCAGGATTTGCCATATGCCGCGCAAACCTACACTAGTGTGCATTGCAATGCATCGCGATGCATTGGCCGACTCCGGTAGAGTCATGCATGCCCCACCACACAGCATCCCCGCCGATCACCAGGCTGGTCACGAGGACCCCAAAACCATGCATGTGAGCCTGCGTGTACATGAATCACCGATGTACGGCCATATCGATGGTATGCCAGGATACCATGCCTCGGAGACATCCACAAGTGCCCTGTGGCGCTCGGGGGTGTTAAACAATATTCACACGGTTGTCCACGGGTGCGCACTTGTGTTACTCACTGAACCTTCGGCATCAAAGGTAGCACCGGTGAACGTGGTGCCGCAGAACGTGGTGCCGCCGTGGCCTGTCAGGAGCATCATGCCCCCGGGCGGCAAGGCGACTGTTCCGCCTCCCACCCGGCGGCCACGCGCTTCAGCACGCCACACCATGAAACGAGCCGCAACTGGAACCGTTCCACAGGTCCCCAGTGAGTTGTCCTCGTCTGCATCGTACATGGGCGGGGGCGAGTGCCGAGGCCGCAGTGTCTGGCCAGTAAGGTCAGCCCGGCTGGGGTGTGCCGAGCCGGAGGAGAGAAACGCCAGAAGGGTCTCTAACGTCATGCATGACAACTGCACAGAGGAGCGTACGTGTTAGTCGCAGGCGGCGCCCGGGCGGAACTGGCAGTACCTGACGGGCGTGCAGGCAGACGAGCTGTGCGTGCTGTGGCCGGGCGTCCACTCAGCATGGCCCATGCCGCAGAGAACACGGCGGCCGCACGCTTGGCGATGCATCGCACAGCCACTTGCCAAGGTAGGTGTTGTGAAGCTTCTCACGCCGTTATGTGTCGGAGCTGCGGCGTGAGGCATGGGCCAGGAAAGACTGGGCTCCAAGTCGTAAACGTTGGCGACCTGATCCACGCAGGCCTCGCGCATGATGGGCCAGAGCGTTCCGCAGAGCAAACGCAGGCGCACCGAATGACTGTCGAAACTCGGCAGAATCGACCGGTCTTCAAGCGTGGCGTCACCCCATGTGAGCTCCGGGGAAGGAACGCAGTCTAGCCTTGCTGCTGTGACCACGGTCGGCTGGTCCCCACCGCACACGGGGCACGCACGAGTTGAGGCGATCGTCCTAAGATTCTTGAATTTAATCAAGTGGCCACAGATGTAGAGGCGGACATGTCGCTCCCCGACTGGCCCCCACTTTTCCACAGACATTCGCCTGCTCAAGATCTCGAGGATTGGCAGACGGCCTCGAATACCAGGCGTCACCAAGACGCGTAGAAACTCTTATCTGGATTAAAGAATCGGCCAGGGACGCGTGTGTCGCGACTGCCGCTGTGCAGCTGTGTGGTGGGCTGTACAGAGAACGAGTGTTCGATATCCGCATCCACGACACTGAAACCTTCGTTCAGATGTATGTTGGGTTGCGACCATGCACCGCACAGCGCCGACGTGGGAGTTGGGAGGATAGCAATGCTTTACAGCGTTTACGAGTCCACGCCGAACCGCCACTCTGGCGGTCGCGGTTGCGGTGCCCAACTTGGCCAAGTGGGGGAGACAAATGGCTGCCGCACGAATGGCGGATGAGAACGCCGGTAGACACTAATGCAGGTAAAGTATACATGTACAGGTAAATTGAACGTGCTCTCATACATGTTGCTCATGCACATTCCTCCACATCGATCTGCCAAAACACTGTTTTCAATTTGATTTCTGATGATATGCCACGGGTACTCTGCCACAATAAGGACCATTACTTTGCAGCGTGCCGGAGTCCGCGCGGCTGTCACGTCAATCAATGACCACATGTATATCGATGGTATCGAGATATCAGCGTTGCTCGCGAATGTATGGCTTACTGCAGAATGTGTTCTATCTCTGCGAGATACTGGTCAGTTACTGGTCTATCACCTGGGGTAACACAAGTGAACACCAGGTGAAAACAGAGTTGCTTGACTGCACACAGACTTCCGGACACCCCAATCGCGCCTTCGCCAAATGATGCTCTACAGTATCCTCAGCATCGAAACCTCCTGGAGTTGGCATTGTTGTACCCGTCCGCCGGTGGGTCTGTAGACCTCCTCAGCTGCAGCTATGTTCCGCCATGGCCACCGGTGCACCCTTTGACGGCGAAGGGTACTCAGACGCCGGCTTCAAGTTGTCTGTACAGGCCACATACCGATACATGCAGCCACGGAGACTATTGACATTGCGCTTGCCGTAGAATAACTCCGCCACGCTGCTGCCGCAGCTGCACGCATGCAGGGTACCTACACTGCTATGCACATGCGCTGCAGTCCACCCATATGCCGGCGGACATGCGCCGCACGGCGTGTACAATTGTAACCCGCGCTCGCAGCTCCGCACCACTGGCCCGTCTATCACCACCACCCCCCCCCCCAAGCCCCCCTGGTACCACCGCCTCGGCCTCACCCCCACACCCCCCCCCTTGTCTACCTCCCCAGCGCAGCTACCATATGCATGGCGCCCGCATGCCCACAGCACGCTCTTAGCCAGTCCACAGCATATCAATCAATGCATGCGGCTGGACTAATTGTGATGTTTGTGGTATCTAGTCTCAAATTTTGTCACACGTGTGTTACACGGTGATAGATCTAGGACCCAGCAGCGCCGAGGCAACAGACCAGGCAACACGCAAAAAGACAGGCAGCCCATCGCAAGTACCAAGGCTACTCTCCGCACGAGCAAATGCCAGAACAATTTCGTGCAAGCTAGCGCTGTCATGCGCTGTCACGCGTGTGTACAATACCTTTTGGTACACATGGGAGATCGGCCGTGCATCGGCCATGCATGCTGGTGACGGTGTTGCCGTTGCTGTTGCCGTTGAGGTATGAAAGAATGCCTTAATTGAGTGTGCAAACGCGAACCAGGTAGCACTGCCCTCCCCCCCCCCGCACAGCCGCAGCACGACCGCGCAGCGGGCAGCACGCAGATGTGGACCGTGGACCTTGCGGAGCAGTGCCACCAACGTGTGCTGCCCTTCTACGGCGCGCTGCACGCTGTGGTGCTCGCCGCCGCCGCGCCGCTGTCGCCGCAGTGCCTTTGCGACATCGTGGGCATGTTCAGCTTGAGCCTGCAGGTGCAGGAGCGGCTAGTACACCAAGTATGGCCACAGCCCCCCCCCCCCCCCAATCAACACAGTTGCAGGGCACATGCTCCAGCTACAGCATGCTGCTTCAATTTCCAACTATTTGCCAGTGTCTGAAAAAGAATGGAACAATTTTAACCACAGGAACTGCCCATTCACATTGTCCACTGTTATTGTTGTGCTTGATAAAAATGCACATTTGTTGCCGCTGCGCGCATAACCCGTCCATAATCCTTTTCAACGGCTTCTTCACACCCCATGCCGGGTTTCAACCAAATGTTCAACCAAATGTGTAGCGTGTTTCAGCTGAACTCAGTGCACCATGGCTGTGAACAACCAGAGGTTGGCACAAACTTGCCCATGGCAGCATCTGAAGCGACGAATCAAGGGAAAGCGTGCGTGTGCCAAGTTTGTTGTCAGAGTTCACACATTGTGACGCCCATCCGCAGCGCCGAAGTGGTTACCCGGGTGCGCACTCTCGCCTGTAAATGCACGGCCGCAGCAGGGCGGCCCAGGCACGCAGGCAACGCGTTGCAACGGCACCGGGACTTTCAGCTGCTGTCGAGCTGGCCACCCTCGCGAGGCCTTGGGCTCAGCATGCTGCTGCTGGATCCATCTGGACAGCATCATGTTCTTGAGCACAAATGTGCTTCAGGCCTGCGATGCCTGTGATGCAGAACCACCAAGGCTCTACCCAGTCTCCAGTTCACAGTGCCTGCTGCAGCTGCGTGTGCTACAGTACAAACATTGCAGACAGGGCATACAGACAGGGCCATAGGGCGTAAATTTAACCCACAGATGAACCCACAGATTCACGCAAGCACACACATCCCACAGCATGAAGTGCTACGACTGCAGTCTTAGCACAACATACATACAACAATCACAACAAGTAATCATACATACAACAACGTCACCAGCCGGACCAGACTGAGTGTGGCAGTTGCTATAAATGATCATAGCTCAAGCAGAATGGCTACGACCTGCCCCGCCTGTCTGCCAACAATCACTGGCAGTGCACCTGGAAATCTGTACATGTGCAATCTGTGTTGCTCACGAACAATGGCAGCATGAAGAGTGCTTCGGCTACGGGGCCTGCTAGATAATGCATTATAATGTACATCTGCATGCAGCCCATGCATACTGCCCAGAGCAGGAAACATCATCCATGTGATCGGGATGTCCCAGGCAGGCAGCAGTGACAAGCACCATCACAGGTGCTTTAGATAAAACTGTATCCCCATGTCAGGGAACCTCATTGAGCATCATGCCTCCTGCAGGCCACTGAACTGCTACTATATCCTGCAGTCATCCTCTGCGTGCCAACACCTCCTCAGAAGTATTTACCAGTTACAAACCAGCTGGATAAAACCAATGTGACTTGCAACAGTGCAGTGGTTTTGATCGACTACCGGGACAACAGCGCAACGCGATGCGTGTGCACCGCGCGTCACCACGTACGCCACACCCGCGCCATCATGTAAACAAACCGATTATTTATCCATGCCGATGCAAATGGCGTCGAAAGGCGATTCCGCGTCGGTAGATGTTATTGAAATGTGGATTTGAACACACAGCAGCTTTCCGCGACAAGAATGGTGAAGCAGGCGCGTGTTGAGGCATGGAGCACAGCTCAAAATTAGATTTGAGAGGCTGAGGTGGCGATAAAGGCTCTGCAGGCCATGATAGATGCAGAATGGTTCATGTATAGTGCTGGGCTGGTGCAGTCGGGCAAGAGGAGCACATTGGGATTTGGGCCTTGGGGACAGGTTCCACAGGTTGCAGACAATGAGTTGAGGCAGTCTGGGGACTAGGCCTGACATGATTCGACTCTCACCTTATCATATGTGCTGAAATGTGGCAAAATGGAGGGCCAGGGCACCACAAAACTCTCCAGATTGCCATTGAATTGACATCACACACTTGCACATGCTCAAGACAGTCGCTTTTCCTGGGACTTGTGGGGCTTGGCGGAGCCGGCTGCTCACCATGACACATGATGTGCTCTGTGCAAATAGGCTGATCTTGTCCCGATTGTGGCTGTCTAGCACCGAGTGGATGCTCCCTAACTTAATATTCATCAGACCACAACTGACAAGCAGACAACAACTGACAAGCAGGGCGCAGAAGCCAGATGATGCCAGCTTCAGCTGGCGGGAAGCTCAGGTCACCTTGGAGTTCGTGTGTTTCAAAACATCCCAGGAAAGCTTGCTTTACTCTTGCTGTGTGACATGCATGCGCCACATCAGCAACAGGACGTCTGTGTGGCCACCGGTGACCACAGTGACTCTTGGAAAGTCAAGACTAAAACAGTGACCAGAGTGAAAGCGTGCTGGTTGGCTACGTCTGTCACACAGGTCACACAGAGGACTGATGCAGCTGCAAAGGTGAAGCTGCTGTACTGCCGTTCGGCACGCCCGTGTGCATTTGGTGCAGCTCTAGAGTGCATCTGCACGGCTTCAGATTGGAGACTCTGTGTGTTCAGTAACTGAAGTGGGGTGCACGCTTGGTGGGACTGGCTATGAGCCGTAGAGTTGCAGTACAACACCTGTAGACGCGGCGGCATGCTACACTGTTGCAGTTGTAGAGTACTGCAACGGGTGGGGGGGATGACCAAGTCCAGCGGATCCAGTGAGCCACAATCTTGTGAGTGTGACTATGGCGTATGCGCCGTCGGTGTGGCCACTACATTGAGCATGACATGATCTGGACTGCGACATTGGCCATGGGCTAGCCAATGCCAATGGCGTGGCGCTGCAGTCGCGCGGGATGTGGCCCACACGAGTGTGCATGCTACTGGGTAGCTGGCGGCACCTCATGCGCTCTGTGTCCAAGACACAGCTGGTTTGAATGCTCATGTTCAGATGCAGAAACACAGTGCAGCGCTGCATGGCCACAGGGGACCGCGGGTGCAGCCTGGGCAAGCCTGACCACCGAATCACAGCTGTCAAGCACTGCCCCTCCTGCACATGTGTCGTGCATCATGCAGTATACGTCCACGCGTTTGTGTTCGTGTTGTAAACAGACAACACTTCAAATAGACGATTCACCTCCGTCCCGCAAATCCTGCAGCTCGGCACAGAATGAATAGAAAAGAACCGGACAAACAATCGCATCACAGTCGCCACTGCTCACGACGTACAGCACACAGCACACGCAGCATGCACGGCACACGTCCAGACAATGGGCTCTGCACTCACGGCATGGACCCAGGCGTGCAACCTGAGGCAGGCGCGACTCAGCCTTCGGAGCCCTCTGTGATGTTGTCAAACCCCTCACCTGCCAACCCGTCTGATGCATCCTCAAACTCCTCACCTGCCAACCCGTCTGATGCATCCTCAAACATGTCAGAGAGCTCCGAGGCCTCCTCGAAGCCCTCAATCGGCACGCCGTCCCCGTACTCGCACGGCCCCAACTGCTCCACCGCCGTCGGGAACTTCCCCCAGTCGTCCACGCTGCAGTCGTGGAACGTGCTGCGGCTGTGCTGCGCGCCACGCCACGTCAGCAGCGCCGGCGACTCGCACGACCCGAAGTAGTTGCCCCGCGCGTCCACGTGGCCGTGCGCACTGATCTGCATCCCGATCTGGCAGCCACTCACATTCGATCCTTCAATAATCAGCTTCGCAGTCCCCCCCTCGTGGGGGCACCGCGCACCCGGGGCCCCCTCGTCTGAGCGCTGCAGCCCCCGCAGCGCCGCCGCGTCTGCCGCTGCCCCCCGCCCATTCGGCGCGCAGCACGCCCAGCACGCCCCTGACATGCGCGGGAGGTCTTCACCCACCTGTATCCCAAGTGTGCACCCGGACACCTCGGACTCACGCACACGCGCCACCGCCGCCGCGTCAACCCTGACACCTGTTTGACTGCCGGACAGCTGGCACTCAAACACCGACGCGGTAACCCCGGCCCCCCCTAGCCACACTCCCTCCTGCGCCGCCTCCAACTCGCACTCCTGCAGCTTCAGCTGCGTGGCTCCAGGGGTACGCGCCACAAGCGC
>JALKAD010000157.1:1660681-1670856 GCA_024500015.1 Ulva compressa
CAAAGCGTGGTCACGCAAACGTTGTGCAGCAGTGAACATGCGTGTGCGCTTCACATGGTCCTGCCGTGGTTTGCATGCCAACCTGCGTGATGGCTCGGTTGTGCGTATTCCACCTGCACTTGGCCTGTCGGCTGCCACGACTTGATCTGTCATGTGGCAGTGCGCGCGCCACGTGGCAGTGACACGTTGCAGACAGCCGAGGCTTGAACACGGCATGCGGCCCGAATGCTGTCTTGGGCCGCATGTCGAACTCTGCGCGGAGGCACCGGTTCATGCAGGAACAGTGGAATGCCCACGACATTCAAACAGTGACGCAAGCTCGAGGACACAAAGGGAGTGGCGCGCTGTGGCGAGTTGGCTTCCGACATGCAGCAGCTCGAGGCGCATGAAGGCCATCACAGATGCGGGGCAGAGGCGGCGTCGCACCCGAAGGTTCTTGCCCGAGCCGGTGGGGAACTCCATGCCGTTGAGCGCCTTCATCGCGGCAGCCGCGCTCTCCGCCGTCGAGAAGTTCACAAAGCAGTACCCCTTGCTCGCGCCCGTGCGCTTGTCGCGCTTCAGGTTGCAGTACTCCATCCCCCCAAACTTCTTGAACTGCTTCGCGATCTGCTCCTCTGTGGCGCTCTTGCTCACGACCACAAACAGGCGCTGCCGAGAGCGCTCCGCGCCGCTGACCGCGGTTGGCGCAGCGGCCATGTACCCCGGCCACCCACCGCCGCTGCCGTATCCGCCCCCCATGTTGGCCCCCCCCGGGCCAGTGTACTCATCCGCGCTCGCCGGCCCGAGCATGTCCATCGGGTAGCCGATATTGCTCGACTGGTTGCGCTGCTGCGCGTGCTGTGCGTGTGGCGCATACGGCGGCGGCGGCATGGCATACGCATGCGACGGGCCGCCGCTGCCGAGATCGTGCAGCCCAGCGTACGCCGGCGCCGTGAGTCCGGGGTGGAGGTTGGGCGGGGGGTAGGACGAGGGCGCCCCGCCGCCGACGCGCGGGGGCCAGTTGCCGCTCGTGCCGCTGCCGGTCGATGGGATGCCCTCTGAGTCAAACGGCATGCTGGAGGAGGGGAAGGCGCTGCTGCGCAGCGACGGCAGGCCACGGACGCCGCCGCCGGGATTGCTGCCGTTGTCGTGCGGCCCGCCGGAGCCGGGGTAGTCGTCCTGGGACGTGCTGAGGTTCCGGAACATCTGCGCGAGCTGGTAGCCCGCGGCGGTGCCGTCGAAGAGCGGCTGCGCGCCGCCGGGCTGCTGTGCGAGGCGTTGCTGCGCGAGCATCGCGAGCTGCGAGGAGGCGCCGTTGGTCGCGCCGGAGCTGTTGGGCGCCGACGCGGCGGCGCCGGTGAGGGAGAGAGGGGGGCTCCAGAAGCCCCCCGCGGGCGCGCCACCGGTGCCGCCGACGGTGGTGCTATTGCTGTGCGGGGTCATCGTGCTGGTGAGGCTGCTGGGACCGCGCTGCGACGCGCTCTCGGCCGGCAGAATCGGGGGGTCCTTGAAGGCTGTGCGGGGGGACGTGATGGGCGGCATCTGCTGGGTCAGCGGGCCCGTCTCGTACAGCGTCTCGGGCAGGCGAAGGTGATCGCTCGGACCACCGCTCCAGATATTTTGGGGCTGCTGGGACGCTCCCGGCTCCACGAAGAAGCATTGCACACGATACGGGCCGAACTGCACGGGGGGGGCGTGTGAGGCTGGTGGCCATAGCCCCGGCGTGGCTCACGCAAAGTGTGATGGATAGAGGGGCATGTGCTGTAGAGGCCAGGAGGAAGGGGGCAGCAGGGACAGGCACACCTGAGAGTCTGCGGCCAGAATGGACTCGTGGGCATGTTGAGCCGCGGCTTGGCTGTCAAATTGCGCTATACAGCAGCCTTGTTGGCGGACGAGGTCCGTGTGAGCTGCCTCTAGGCCGCGAAGCTTGCGGAGCTCGGCCTGCAGGTGGCAGCACCCGATGAGGTACACAGAGCCGGTGACAATGCGTCGTCAGCATCCCATCAGGCGTACGCATCAGCTAGGCAGCATGCACGGAAGGCCTTGGTGTGATTGCTCGTGAAAATGTGCAGCCAGAGCTGATGCGGACCGCGGGTGGGGGATGAGGCGCGAACACGTAAACGGGGGCCGAGAAGGAGGAAGCCGCGCACGTGTAAAACTGCCGTGTCTGCGTCTCTAGGAACGATGAGGACGAGCCCAGTTCCGCTGGAGGTGTCATCCAGCTCACCGTGTATTTGGCAGGCATCCCGGTGATGGTTGCTGCGCGCCATGGGCACCGAAGCGTGGTGGTGCTGCTCCTCACTGGCCGCCCGTCACCTGGCCGAAATGTGCTCCTGCAGAGATAGATCGTCAAGGATAACAGCTGACACGGCTACCGCATGCACGATACAGACCGACGATTGCACATGTGATGCAACACGGAGACTGGTACCTGGCTGGAAAGATCCATGGATGCGTGTGAAGAGCCGAACATGGACATGTTTCTTGCGTACTTAACGCAGACAATAACACGTACGCATGCTCCTGCTGCTAAGGCCAGGATGGGCCCGGTGGTACTGCAGTGATATGCGGGTGACACAAAGCGCGGAGACGACCTGCTGTCAACGCCCCTCAGGATGTGCAGGAGCGACGACATTGTTGCTGTCGAAACTCACTAGCCGGCGTCTTGGGGACGCAGAAGTGAATCTTGGGATATCACTGCGAATGTGGTTAGCAGTGGTTGCTACCGGCGCCGCGGCAATCAGTAAACATGACGGTTTAACAATGTGTTTTTGTTGGGTAAACGCAGACTACAAGATCCAATCGCACCACGCCATAGCACAATCTCGTCACACAACAGAATGGTACCCGTAAGACGTGAGATGTACAAAAATTGAACACATCTGAGCGCAAGCGTACGTACCACACAGTCATGCCTGCGTACGGCACCGCCATTGTGCGCTGTGCAACATGGGATGGCCAGGTAAGTGGTGGCCTGGTGCATGATCGTGAATGCTGAACATTAGACCTGAGGGAGACTCGAGGAGAGCAACAACGTCACTTGTCACGGCCACTTCGCCGAAGGAACACACCGGCAGGCGTGCGAAGCCGTGTATGTGTCGCACAATCGTCGCGGGGCTGCGCTGTGGGCGCGGTTTAGCACAACTGTCAGCACTGGAAAACAGCAATAGTGCAGGGCAAGAGTTGCGACTGCCTCGTGTTTATATACGTCAGCAGTGCGCGCTCACCGAAGCGATGAGAGGAGACAACGTCAGCGGGCAGCTGCCTCTTCCCGCTGCCAGGAAGGCGCTGGAAGGCTGTGCCAGAATTCCTGTGCAATAGTTTCTTATCCTCATTGAAAGCAGGACACATTTGTCGTGCGTGATAGCGTGCGAGGAAGGGAGCGCGGGTGTCATGCACATCGAGTCTCGTCAACAAGCTGAGAAGTAAAGGCGATTAGTATACAATGTGACAAACGGCGGTCGAAAAATAGAGAGCAGCATTAAAAATTAAACCACAGCCTGTGTGACGATTTTGCTGCGGCTCCTGCAAGGACAGACAGCACACACCGGACAAACGACAGCCGAGCAATTCCACATACGTAGAGCGAATATTAGCAGACTCTGCATATGCGGGACACAAACTGTCCAGATTGATGAGGTTGAAAGCTGGCGGCAGGATGGTGGACAGGCGACAGTGTCATGCAACAGCAACGGACGAGGAAACATCACGAACCGAACGCGGACCTGATCCTCTCCGAATGCACCACAGGGCCACAACAGAGCAAGAGCTGATACACTCTGCAATCGACCACTTCCACTGACACTTGCGATCTCAGAGGCGCGGTCTCCTGGCAGTGCGTGCTGCAGCCGGGAACACTAATAATTCTACCAACTCACCCAGGCTCTATCTTTGACACCAGCCACGACTCATAACACACACCTGATTGATTTGATGCTATGTGTAGCTCTCGAAGAGAGAGCGCAACGGCACCAGACTGACTGTAGGTCGTCCGTGCCTTCTGAGCAGACGTGAGCGGCAACGCTTTCCGCACGAGCTGAGGTCTTGCAGGGAGGTGTATGTCAAGTTCCTGGGCTGGTGCTCTTTAACCTCTTCACAGGCCAGCACCTGGCGGTCGACGGTTGCGCCGAGGGCACGCTCCAGAGCTGTCAGAGTCTAACGAGACAGAGCTACGTCAATCATGTAATTATAAAACAATTGTCAATACGACGGACAGTCGAGGTTGATATATCACGGATATTATATGGTACTGTGGTTGTCCTGCACGAATTCGGGGAGCATGCAAGCTACACACGCGCGGTTTCCGCAGGGCTAGAGCAGCAGCTTGTCAATTACACATACGGCGCAAAAGGACAATAAGGCGTGATTTTCGTCTTGCCATGTTGGCGGATATGAACTGGCTCGCATGACCATGCATTCAAAACATGCAAATTGTCAAGACGCATGCTTGGTGCGGCCGCGTACATGATTGTTGCTCCCAACCCGTGTCACAGCCGATAAGATTGGAACGAGACAGTTCAGACAAAACCGTCCTTACCAGGCTTTCAAAAGTAGAACAATGCCGCCAGCGGCCATGCGTGTGCCCACATCGGCGTGCGCATGAGATGTGCCGGCTATGTTGAGGACGTGCGCATGCTGGGATCAATTCAGGACAGGCATGTCCACAATTCGGTGCGCGTCCACCCGAGCGGCGCCGTTGAAATCGGGTTTCTGAATGCAACACGCTGCACGCCAGTCGTGGTATCTATGCTGCATCATCCGCCGGAGCAAGCCTGTATGAATTATCGTTGCCAACGGCGCCCGTGTTTGGTCCCAGGTTATGGGCGTCCAGTAGCCTTGTCGAATGGTCGTCTCCACACCAAGCTTAGACTGTATCAATTCATTTTTGTCTTTAAACATACGTGCGTTTGTAGTGCCTAGGTTCCCTAGGTCGGATGCCCATACCGCACGCCTCCGTGACATGTCAGAGATCACACCATCTTCCGGTGCCTGTTCATTTCCTCGATTGCGCAAGTGAGGGAGTTGTGGTACATCTCGATGTGGCACGCTGACTTCGAGTCGTCGCTGTGACTCTTGGTAGGTATACCAGCTCCAAAACCTGACAGCCTATAGTCAACTGGCAGCTCTCATAACGTCATTAGGCATGGTTGAGGCTGGTGAAGAGTCTGCTCGTGTGTTGAGGTCGGGCGAGCGCGGTGGTCGAGTCATCGCATCACCCAGCCATCAAACAGCCAGGTATCTGCAGTCGGTCTGACTATTTTGGGCTTCTGCTCAAGGCAGGCTACTTTCAATCACGTCGCATGCCCGCTCTGGGCAATCGACACCTCCTGTACTTTGTGACAAAGCAGACAACTGTGCCTTCGACAGAGGTGGCGTGTTGGTTGTCTCACGCACTGGAATCATGGTCCGGACATAGCATCTCCACATGGAATGAACAATCAAGTGGGAGGTCATGCAAATATCAGTCTCCTGATTGCTGCTTCTGCGAACACATGCCGACCTGCACAGACTGTGGCGGACAGCCAAACAGGCAAACAGTCGCACAGGTATTCACGACAGCTGCAGGTGCACCTAGGTGGTTTGCACGGTCGGCCTTAACAGATTCCTGTTTACATCATGTATCGGCAGTGCACCACGCCTCAGCAACAGTGCAACCAAATGCACGGTACTGTCTGGTCTGTGTTGCTCATGCAATGCCACCTGCTGCCTGCCTGAACCGATGAGATTGCACGCAGCCACACATCCTCTTTTGTTTCTGCATCATGTGCCCAGATTGACAGGTATGGACATGCCCAGTGACAAAGTGGTGACATGAGCAACTGTCAACACACACATAGAGCACTGCCAAGCCCAACTCTGAATGCAGTTCATGAGCTACCAACGCTCATGTGACTCTCTGAACCAGGCACCATGCAGCTATGCAATGAGGTACTCACATTTGTCCTGACTAAGAGTGATTGCTGGCACACCAGACAAGGTCACATGATGCCAATACCCAGCCACATGTGGTTGCGCAGACCGCCCACTCCTGAGTGCCCCTTGTAGCTGGCACCAAATGATCAGGCCTGCATGTACAGACCCTCATGCATGTGTACGTTCACCTCCCCGTGTATTGACAGCCTGAGCACGCAGGCAACCATTGCTGCTGCACCTGTACCACTGCCAGTCTGCGCATGGCCAGTCAGTGCCTCTTGGCCAGTCAGTGCCTCTTGCAGGTGTGGGAGTGCATGGCGCCATGCGATATCTGGTTTCATCTCGCAGTTGCAGTCGCAGTCGCCCCGATACGGGCAGTACCAGTCGGATCACCGACCCTCCATGGCATGCAGGCTTGCTCAGTAATACGCAGCTTGCCTGGCACCTCTGTCATGCATGGGACGACTTTACACGGCCTCCCCAGCATGATGCCATCATGCCAGTCAGTTACCCCTGATCCATCACATTCACTGTTACATGTCACGTCTGTCACGTTTGACGCCTACACCACATTACCACATTACCATCACAGCCTGCTGGCAGCACAACCTCCGGAGCACCTCTACCTGTGAAACAGACACAGACACAGCCGGGCTCTTGCGTTGATCTCCGTGTAACACAGACACAGTGACAGAAACGCACAATCACATGCTCACTTCATGCACGCAGGCAAGGCCCCCCTCTGCCTGCGACCTCTGCACTGTTGCGGCAAATTCATCCAATGCAAATGCCATGTGCGCGCGGCACCTAGTTGCAGCCTGCGACATGTGCACTGTGCGCCTCGGCCCCCCGCCCCGCCCACTTCCTTGCTGCCCTCTGCGTAATGTGCAGACACCTGCCCACCAGAGACATGCCCTCTGCATAGCCCTAGAGACACGGAATTTTCCGCACAGGCTTTCGCCGATCTTCCATCTGATGCAACTTTGTCACGTCTCTCACTATGACCTCGGTCCGGCAAACAGAAACCTGATCCTTGTCATCGCCAGTGCGCAGAAGACCGAGACATCTGCCTGGCAGCATGGGGCCGACGTTGGGCATGCATAGCACGTGGCCACAGGACTCAGCAGACGCTCCTCCATCTGTCCTCACGCCAACTGACCTACGGAGCGACGGCCTTACGGAGCCATAGCCGCAGCCGAGAGCACGTGTTGCGCACAGCCGCACCTGGAGCTGTCATGTAGGCAGCTGTACCCAACAGTTGCATTCTTGACTGAAGTCTGCATTCGGCCTTGCGAGGAAACAGTGTGTGTGCTGTGTGCTGATTGGGGCGGGCCAGCGAGCGGCGGCCGTTGCCGGGTGCCGGGGGCGATTAGGCCGGGACTGCTGCCTGTGCGCAACACGCTGCTGACTGCGCTAGGTGTGCTGTGCTGGGCGCGCTGCCTGCGTGTAGGAGGCTGTGAGATGAGATGCGGTGGAGGGCCTGGCTTTGGGCATTGCCAGTGTTTAGATTGTTGGGTGTCGCCAGTGGGTGTCGGCAGTATATAGGCTGTAGACGATAGACGCTGTCCCTCCCCAGCGGCTGCACTACGCATGGCCCCGACCATCTTTCGGTTCTGGAAGCCACGCTGCTGGATCAGCATGCATGCTGTAGCACGACTACAATGCATACTGCATTTGTGGAGGTGGTACCTCCAGCCCACTGCAGCCACGACAGGCACAGCCGGGCCGCTCCCCCATATCTGGGCTGAAAAGGTTGAGGAAACATGTTGTTACACTGTAACGAAGGCCGGAGACTTGGGGGTGCACATAGTCTTTTATTGAGTATGATGCCAGAGGTGGCACAGCTGCAGCAGCGCAGGGCATTCGACGTAACGGGATTGGCATGCAGGAGAGCATAATGGCTCTAGGCACGCAGGCCCACAGCAAAAGGGCCCACTGCGGAGTTACACGCTCTACCGCTCCATGCTGCATGAGCGCGCCTGACATGCGCAGGTCATGGTTTGACAACACAGTGTGCCATCCCGCCTACAAGCACACAGTGCAGCCAGCCAGCTGTGCTGCATCATGACGAGCCCAGCAGGGGAGCAGCACGGCTTGAGCAGCTCGTCATGCACAACACCACTGCAGCTCCGCACACTACCACAGCGATAGCCTGCTGTGACAGCCTGCTGTGATAGCCTGCTGAGGCTCCACACGCACAAGCCCACTGCGGAGGGGGCCTGTCACTTACCTGCAAGTGACAAGCAGACATGCGCCGCACCGGTACGGCCTCAGGGACTTGCTGCAGCAACTGCGATCCAGACCTGGGTCCTTATTGAAGCACACTTATGCACCTAGACTAGCCAGAGACTGACCTGCTCACCGCATGCCTTGCTAGACTAGCCAGAGACCTTCTCGTCACATAGCTGTGATTCATGCTCATGATCCGTACTGTCGCAATGGGACGCGTGCTGGCCCACACCAGAAGACCGGACATACTCACAGCTAAACACCGGACACCCGCACAGTTTGCACTGCACCTCCGCACACACCTCTACTGAAGCCAGCACGATGCACGGCGCCGCCCAGGAGGCCGTGCACGCACCCCCACCACGGCATGTCGCGCCCGCTGTGCCGCAACAGCAAGGGAGCCGCACGCCACCCAGTTTGAAGCGCAGGTGCCGCGCCACCATCAGGCCAGCGGCAGGCAGCACGGCAGGCACACGCTGCGACAGAAGAGGATGAACAGCTGCGGCAGCACGCCGTGGTCCGCAAAGGCGCGCCGCCGGCAGTCGTACAGCTCCAGCATGCGCCGCCCCTCGGCAGAGTCCTCCCACGCCATGTCGTCGCCTGCACAGCGGCGCTGAGTCAGCCGGGGTCTTCCGGGGGCGGCGCACCGCCGCACACGCACCATCGCCACCGGCCACGGCGGCCCGCCCGCGACGGCGGCCGCGGTTGCGGCGCAACCGCCGCGGCCGGCGCGTCACACGGCAGCGCCTCGGCCGCTCCGGCCGGTGCAGCAGCCGGCGATGAGCCTGCAGAGCTCTCTGCAGAGGAGGATCGCGCACGGTGCATGGCCTTGGCTGCGCGAACGTCCCCGCCAGTCTCTGTGAGGTAGTACTGTGCTGCGCCCGTCGGAACCGCCTCCTCTTCTGCGAGAAGCCGGACCTGCAGCGCACGCATGCCGCTGCTCGGCGCCGCGTCGCGCAGCAGCACGTCCATCTCCGGCGCAGCCACCGCGTCGTCACACACGACCTGCATGCTGCGGACTGAGTCAGCGTGCGCAGCAGCCGTGGTGCGGCAGCTCCTGCCGGCTGACCCCAGGGCCACCGCACGGCACTGCCCTCCTCGCGGTCCGTCCGTGTCGCGGCCCGACAGGGGGCATGCTGTGCTGTGCCGCGGCGCAGGCCACATGCCGACACCACCGGCGGCTGCTTAACAGCATCATTGTAATGCACAATGCATGAGCAACAGTGTCAACCACACACCCGTCGGGAACACGATGTGCACGCCTACCCATCCTCGGTCACTGTGCTAGCCTGGGCTCGGGCAGGTTTGCCAGAGAGGCACGCTGCCGGAAGGAAGAGCCAGGATGAGGTGGCGAATAGGCATGGATTGCTATGCGTAGTGGAGGGGAGGGGCATACGGGTAGGACACGGCCGAGGGCGCCGGTCACGTCCCGACGGAGGTGCTTGCCATCCAGTGCTGCTGCATCGTGCTCCAAAAGGGGCACGTAGACAGACGAGTGAGCAGTGAGCGCCCGCTCGGAGAGTAGGTTGTTCAGCACGCGTATGTCGATGTCTGTGGCTCCGTATCTGATGGCCAGGGCCTGCATCGTCTCACCACGCCTGAGGTGGTGAACTGTGACAAACGAGGATGGGCGCAGTGAAAGGAGCTCCTCCTGTGAGAACATCGGGTCCACCGACTCTAGGCCCCATGTTCGCAGAAACGCCTTCTCGACTACCTGCAAAGTGCCAACGCCATGAACCAGTGTTGGCTGTGTGAATGTCCACGTGAATGTCTGCAGCAGGTTGCACGAAGGTGCCCAAGCTGTGCAGCACATGCTCTGGGCCGGTACGAAGAAACTACCCGCCTTCTATAGTTTCCTACAATCGAGGGCGGGTGAAGGACGCGCGGCGTCGAATTTGGTGTTGGAGTGTAGGGCTTACGTGTCAGAGCAGAAGACATGCATACCTGATTACAATCGCAGAGATATTGCCAATGCTTGCACACGGAGCGCAGAGTTGGGACATCAAGAATTGTAGCTCTGCTGAGGATGTCAGAGAGGAGGTCGTCATCGAGGT
>JALKAD010000157.1:1670956-1687163 GCA_024500015.1 Ulva compressa
GCGCGAACGTCCCCGCCAGTCTCTGTGAGGTAGTACTGTGCTGCGCCCGTCGGAACCGCCTCCTCTTCTGCGAGAAGCCGGACCTGCAGCGCACGCATGCCGCTGCTCGGCGCCGCGTCGCGCAGCAGCACGTCCATCTCCGGCGCAGCCACCGCGTCGTCACACACGACCTGCATGCTGCGGACTGAGTCAGCGTGCGCAGCAGCCGTGGTGCGGCAGCTCCTGCCGGCTGACCCCAGGGCCACCGCACGGCACTGCCCTCCTCGCGGTCCGTCCGTGTCGCGGCCCGACAGGGGGCATGCTGTGCTGTGCCGCGGCGCAGGCCACATGCCGACACCACCGGCGGCTGCTTAACAGCATCATTGTAATGCACAATGCATGAGCAACAGTGTCAACCACACACCCGTCGGGAACACGATGTGCACGCCTACCCATCCTCGGTCACTGTGCTAGCCTGGGCTCGGGCAGGTTTGCCAGAGAGGCACGCTGCCGGAAGGAAGAGCCAGGATGAGGTGGCGAATAGGCATGGATTGCTATGCGTAGTGGAGGGGAGGGGCATACGGGTAGGACACGGCCGAGGGCGCCGGTCACGTCCCGACGGAGGTGCTTGCCATCCAGTGCTGCTGCATCGTGCTCCAAAAGGGGCACGTAGACAGACGAGTGAGCAGTGAGCGCCCGCTCGGAGAGTAGGTTGTTCAGCACGCGTATGTCGATGTCTGTGGCTCCGTATCTGATGGCCAGGGCCTGCATCGTCTCACCACGCCTGAGGTGGTGAACTGTGACAAACGAGGATGGGCGCAGTGAAAGGAGCTCCTCCTGTGAGAACATCGGGTCCACCGACTCTAGGCCCCATGTTCGCAGAAACGCCTTCTCGACTACCTGCAAAGTGCCAACGCCATGAACCAGTGTTGGCTGTGTGAATGTCCACGTGAATGTCTGCAGCAGGTTGCACGAAGGTGCCCAAGCTGTGCAGCACATGCTCTGGGCCGGTACGAAGAAACTACCCGCCTTCTATAGTTTCCTACAATCGAGGGCGGGTGAAGGACGCGCGGCGTCGAATTTGGTGTTGGAGTGTAGGGCTTACGTGTCAGAGCAGAAGACATGCATACCTGATTACAATCGCAGAGATATTGCCAATGCTTGCACACGGAGCGCAGAGTTGGGACATCAAGAATTGTAGCTCTGCTGAGGATGTCAGAGAGGAGGTCGTCATCGAGGTCGCGGAAACACGCCATGGACCAAGCTCGGCGCTGTGAATTTACTGCCAGAGGACCACCATGTCACTGTATATGAGCTGCAAACTGTGCGGTTAGACTGTATGGCGCAATCCTCAGGCGATCTGTACTTTCCACAGGGATGATCTCAAAAAAAAAGCTGTGCGTTGGGTGATACAATTGGCTTCGTATGGCTGAACTCACATGGGAAGGCGATCGCGAAGTGAAATTTGGATGTCAACGAAGGCTCCGTATTGGAACGGATGATTTGCGTCTACTGCCAATACAGGTCCTTGTGATGTGCTGGTTGTGTTGATGTTTATGGCGTAGAGTGGCTTCAGTGATGCGTCAGCCTTGCCATGGACGCGGAATCAACAATCGCGGGCACGCTGGCTATCATTGTCTGCTGAATTACTTCCACTAGCAGAGATTGGCTTCGTCCAACTATACGTTTCAAGCGCGCCGGCTTCGCAATTTTCACGTTTCCAAGGATGAGCTCAGAGTCAAGCCACGACTGAACAGCAGTGTATGTGTGCAGTCGTCCACAGAATCAGACCGTCTTGTGAACGTTGAAAATGCGAGGCTAGCTTCTGTACAGTTGTACAGCGGCGGCTTCTCTGTGCGGAGCCGTGTTAGACCTGTCTGTCAGCTGCGCGGAACTTGAATCAAGGCAATACAATAGCAGCAGCGTGAGACAGGCATTTCTCGGGCATGATCAATTTCAATGATCCACGGACGATTGGCGTTGGCTTGTCAGGGCTGGGAGTATTCTTTAGCTTCATTGGTGCGATCTCTGTGAGCTGACCTCCCCTCGGAGACTTCAGTGTAGGCAAAGACATGCACGTACTGCACGAATTTCTGCAATTATATGCTGCAGACCCGCCAGTTTGTGCGCTGTGCAGGGATTCTCCTCTTTCTTGACAAGGCCCTCATGGCATTGGGCAACATCATGTTCCTGTCCGGCATTACACTGACGATCGGCATACCATCTACAATCAAGTTTTTCATGAAGAAGAAGCATCGCATCGGGTCGGCCTGCTTTTTGGGCGGTACAGCGTTCATCATCCTTGGCTGGGCCCTGATTGGGCTGGTTGTGCAAGGATACGGGTTTTGGCGTTTGTTCGCTGCTTTCATTCCCACGGTCTTGCAATATGCAAGGAGTATACCGTACGTGTCCCGTGTTCTCGATTTGCCTCTGGTCAAGCACATGTTGAATCGAGTTGCGCCAGCCTCCAGCGCTGCCCTGCCGTACTGATCTGGGACGAGACGTTGCCCTGAGCACGTGGCACGGGCGCTAGAATGCGTGGCGCCGTATTGGCAGGTGATGTTGGTCATTGTTGAGTGTAAAAATGTGACCTGCCGATTGCGAGTCCCCAAGCGCAGTGCTCAAAGCCATGCTGAAGCGACACAAGGAAAGAACCGGCAGTATTTTGATGTGTATTGACAGGCTATCAGGTCCCAGACACAGTTCCCGTGAGGCTGTCATTGTGCATGTTGCATATCCTCACCCAGCTGCAAGGCAACGTGTGGTTCGACGGACGTGGCGCACGGGTTCTTCCGAATTCATAACCATGTCGCATGCACAATTCAAGCCAGTCTGTCTCACAGCCGACTTTAGGTGTTGTTTTGCTTGAACCTTCTGAAAGATAGACATCTACTCTGCAGAGCTCTGCCCCATCACCAGTGCACCATAGCCACAACTGCCGAGCTTCATAGCTATGCATAGCTGCATGGCCGCCTGCACTGTCTGGTCTGAGCTCACAGTCAGTGCCCACACCATTTGAAAGGCAAAAAGAGCCAACTGATCGTCAGACAGGTTGCTGTGCGAATGAATTCATGTTCCACCGCTTGCCTGTGGTAGAGCTAGCACGCTGTCTAAGGCGACAGTCATCTTCAATGTTCAAACCTGTGTAGATTATCGCTATTGCTGAGCTGGGAATTGTAGCCGTCCTGTTAGCTGCAGAGGCGACGCCCGCGGGACCTCCTCCTCGCGGACAAAGTCCAACGGGATCTTCCGTCACCTAATGAGCCACGCCGAGCATGCTGCAGTGCTGCAAATGCGACAGCCAGTAGGCCGCCAATAACTTCCATGCCCCCATCACGTCTCACATTCCGCGGCTCGAAGCATGCGCACAGTCGGAGCAGTGGCGCAGGAGATCGACGGAGCCAGCTCACCGACACGGCGAGCCGTCGTGTCCGCTGTGCAGGCCTAGGACCTGACAACTACATAGGCATAGATTTTGGGACATCTGGCGCACGCCTCTCCGTTATTGACGGTGCGATCACAATGTGAACGGCTTCACAGGCTGTGGGCCATTTCAGTGCTCGGCCTGCACTGCACTGCACCGGCGTCCTTCAGATTCGCAGAAACATGCAGACGATGGTGCTCAACTCGCAACAGCGCGAGCGAAGTATGGTGAAGGACCATGCCTCGCGGAGACCTGGGAAGCGTGCGACACATCTCAACACACATGCCCAGCACATAAAACCACTTCACACCGGCATGCTCAACCTTCCACAACTACTGGCCAGCGTGGATCGCAGCATACCATAATCATCCTGTCTCGTTTGCCGCTGCTCATGAAGCAGCATACATGTGCGCTTTCACGAAAGCAAGTACCAACCAGCCATCAGCCTGTGTCTGCGCTCCAGTTGTTGCAGCAGCAATTCACTTCCGCCTAGACCACACGGCTATTTGGGACCTGTTTCCGCCGCTGCAGGGCGCTGGCGGACCTGCTGCAGCAGCTGCCGGGCGACCTCAAGCAGCAGACCAAGCGGCTCGCGTTTGATGGCACCTCCGCCACTGCCATGCTGCTCGACAGGCACACCGGCGCCGTCCTGGAACCACCCAAGCTCTACAACGAAGCGCAGCCGCAGGCCAGCGTAGAAGCAGCCGCAGTGAGCTTCCACCCGAGAGCTGACTCCCATGCGTGTCTCCGCCATCACAGTCTCCCTGAGAGCATGTTACAGAGTACTCTTCTGCAGTTCGCTCCACGATGCAGCAGAGCACGAGGGTGCCATGCATGCAACTGTTCACCTGAGAAGCAGCTGTTTCACGGTGGCACATTCCCTGCTAGCATGCGCACCGCGCCGCGTCAACCTTTTCCCGCCTGCGACTGCACCTGTCCTTTGACACGTTTCTGGCAGGAGTTACAGCATTGCGTCTTGTGGTTGGCACACTGTCCAGATCATCATGCTGCAGGCATTCGACCTCTTGCCACCCTGGGCATGCATACCATCTCAGCGTCCCTGGCGCCTAGGCGCGCCTCGTCAGCACGAATCTTCAGCTGGTCACAACGACGCACGCATGCGTGTCTAGGCAAGCGGGCGTGGCCACGCGTGGCACGTGGCAGGTGGCTGAGCTATGAGCTACATTTGAGCTACCCTATACTTGCGAATTAATGGACCGCCTTATCGTATAATTGCTCTCAAACGTGCCCATCAAAGCTGCAGTATTTGGAAATGCACAGCCAAAATTTCAAAGAGGAGGGGTTCAATATTTGGCGGGAGTACGGTATTGGTGTATCGGACATGCCACCCGCCAGATGGGATACATATAATCATATAATATGCATGCAGGCTCTCGTCCCCGAAGGCCACGCCAGCGCGGCCGGGACGTCCTCCCTCTGCAAGCTGCTGACGTGGCACTTAGGCGGCCACCTGCAGCAGCACGCCGCCGCCGGCGCCGCGCCGCAGCTGCTGCACCAGGCTGACTGGCTCGCCTCACTCCTCACAGGTGTGCTGCGTGCTGTGCTGCGTGCTGCAATGTGTCAGAGCACACGCTTCATGCCCAACTTGGGTATGACGGCGCACATTCATGGGCTTGCTGCGAGGGGTGTTGCTTGCATGAGGGTCTTGTGCGTGCGGCCTGTGCGTGAGAGTGGCAGGGTCCCATGTCGGTGAGAGGCAGTGGGCGTCCACCCGGGTTCTGCCCTGTGCATCTGCCTTGCACAGCAGGAACCAGAGTCGGCCATGCGTGCCGCCGACAACTGCACGGCTCCGCATCATTACCGGAGTCCTGCTAAGAGTGGTACACGCCCCGAACCACGAGGCGGCAAAACACCCAACCGCAGGCACGAGTGCTCCTGAGCAGCGCGCGGCGGGCACGCACAGCTGCGTATGCCGCACCCAGAGCACCACAGCAGCCCACAGCACGTGTGTGTCTACAGGTGAACGAACCACCACCGACTGGAACAACGCACTCAAGCTGGGCTTCGACGTGCACGAACTCGCGTTCCTGCCGGGGCTCTCCACCTGCCCCTTCTCTTCCACGCTGCCCTCGTCCGTGCTGCAGCCGGGCGCCACCCTCGGCCGCGTCTCGTCGGGCGCAGCCGCGGCGACCGGCCTGCCGGAGGCGTGCGAAGTGGCCGCGGGGACAACGGACAGCATCGCTGCGTTCCTCGCGGCCGGGCCGGCCGCGGTGGGCGACGCTGTGACAAGCCTCGGGTCCACGATGGCGATCAAGCTGCTGAGCGAGCGCGCGGTGGACGACGGCCGGTACGGCGTGTACAGCCACCGCCTCGGTGCGCGCCCACCGGTGGGCATGTGTTACTCTGACATGCATGGACATGCATGCAGTGTGGCTACAGGGGTCACTGCGCGGCGACCCAGCGGAGCTGCACCAATCAATCTCTGCTCTGTGCGCGCTGTGCGTCTGAACATCTTCCACAGTGTTAAGCTGCGTGCCGACGGTCACATGGCTCGCACGCGCACGCTGCAGGCATGGGCTGGCTGGTCGGCGGCGCGTCCAACACGGGCGGCGAGGCGCTTGCGCAGTGCTTCTCCGCCGCGGAGCTGGCACTGGTATCCCCACGCATCGACCCCGCCGTGGAGAGCCCCCTCCGCTACTACCCCCTCCCGCGCCCCGGCGAGCGCTTCCCGGTTAGCGACGCAAACCTCCCGCCGTGCACCGAGCCGCGGCCGGCTGACGACGCCGAGTTTCTGCACGGTGCGCAGCATGCAAAGGGCGCAGCACGCGCGGCATGCGGAAGGTGGAATGTCTAGGGCTTGTGCATTTCCGCTGCTGTTTCGGTTTGGTCATGTGCCTGGTGTGACAGCAGTGCGCAGGGCACTGGGACAGAGACCTACGAACCACTGGCAATACTTCGTTGTACATACGTGCATGCGTGGGGCCGAGCAGCTTGGCAGGACAAGGCCTGGTGCACCAGGATACCATGGACAGCATGGTGTCATGCTTGCTTGTGGCGGGGTGCGTGGCGGGATTTTGTGCCATATGCATGCTTGGCAGGGCTGCGACGTGTGCAGCGCGGTGTCAGGCTGGCTGGTTGCGGGGGGGTTGGACAATGTGGGGTCAGTCTGCTATTCCCACTGCCGGGCCCGGTGAGGTTTACGCATGGCGGAGTGTTGCAAGAGCTGCTGCATCATGGCTGTACCGTGAGATCGTGGTGGATCAGTGTGTCATGAGCAGCTCAGCCAGCAGGGCTGGAAACGTCCGCCTGTCCTTGCAGTTGGGAGTGGAGCATGCTGGATTTGCTGACTAGCAGACGCCCAGGAGTGTGAGGCTGTTGCGTGTGCAGGGCTGCTTGAGAGCATAGCTCGGATTGAGGCGGATGCTTACAGCAGGCTGCAAGAGCTCGGTGCTTCCCCGGTGCAGACTGTGCTGACAGCTGGAGGCGGTGCTGCCAATGATACCTGGACTCAGATACGGCAGCGGAGGCTTGGTGTTCCCGTGAAGCCTTCGCCTCAAGGTCTGTCCCGCTGGTGGCCTTGCACGCAGAATAGATGACAGTGGCTTTTCCGCTATCAGGCTGACTGTTTGTTCATGGAATGCAATGCAGATGTACGACATGAGGATGCGCACGCGGGCCTGTAGGTGAGCTTTGGCTGTGTATGCAGGCGAAGCTTCGTATGGAGCAGCTTTGCTTGCGAAGAATGGCGGATCCTGACCACAGGCAGGTGTACTGAGTGGTGCCAAAAGCTAGCCTGTCAAACCTGTAATATTCATGCCAATGATCTGCGTTAGTTATGCGAGGAGGAGTGAAGAAAGACATTGTGTAAGAGGCCGCTTGGCTCCCACGACTCCGACCCAGCTGGCAGCCTGTCGCGTAGCTGCAGCGTACGTGCGTTCGCTGGGATGCAGATGTAGCGAAATTCAAAACTGGTGTATGCTTCTGTATGGATAGTTCGCATTCAACACTTTTTCGCACAAGCTGGGGCTAGTTGCGAAAAGCGCCACGATTTCTGGACGAGCGCGCTAGCCGCGCGCTCTGCCATCGTGGCACACGGTGCGATCAGGCCAGCACCCCTCCCGCTCTGCCTTTGCGTTGCGGTGAACCGCGACGCACAAAACATGGCCTGATACTGCTGCATGCCGTGCATTTTCATCTGCGTCAGTCGTGAACCGACTGTCGAACGCTCGGCAGCTCTTACCACTTTCATATCAGTCAAGCGCTTGGCCCGTGCGTGGACTCACGCACCAAGTTCACATTGTTCTCCCACTCTTGATGAAATCGTCGTCCGACTGCTCTATCAAACACGAACAGAGTCAGCCTAGATCACAGTCACAGAAATCCGACGACCATGTCTCGCACACTGCACCATCCCACGCGCTGGATCCCGGTGCCAAAGAGTTTACTCCAGGAGGTGCGTATGGGTTTCATTTACTCAGTAAATGCTCGTTCATGACAGCCTCTTTGACGTGTGTGGCCGGCCTCAGGCGCACACCGCGCTTGCGGCATGACCCGTCCACCTTTATCGGTCTAGAGTGCAATTGCATACCTTGTTCAGTCATGTCTGGCAAATCGCGTTCATGCGCGTACAGTGGTAGACGGCACGTAGTCCTTCAAATTCCAGGCGCATCTGGCGCAACAGCTAGCCTACTCACCTCGCAGCCTGCAATCTGACATGCTCAAAAGTCAAAATACAGTGGCTGACGGAGTACGTTTACTTTTAGGCACGGGGACCCAGCGGAAAGCAAAGACAAGCAACAGGGCATCCCCACCACCACAGGTAGCACAGCCAGCATCTTCCCAGCCAGATCATCGATCAAAACCTGCAAGGCACGCCCTCGCGTTACCAGTCCGCCTCTTGAATATAATTTGATTGCATACGCGGCTTTGCCAGCTGTCCTTTGTGCTGCAGAAATAGCTTGTCCCTATGTTGGTCTGGCTCTGCAGCTCCGAGCTTTGGCATGGTATCAGAATGTACAGGCTCCACATCTGCAGGGCAAATGATCGGCGTCAGCAGGGACGGTCAGAGCGCAAATCGAAATCTGAGAACATCCCGGCTGAAGGCGGGAGGGCGTCAGCCGGAGGCGGGAGGGGAGACCGAGGCCGCAAGAATTCGCGCCGGCAGGGCACCGGTGGTGGCCAGAGGTGGGAGCATGACGCCGACTTCATAGTCAGCCGCAGCCCCTCCGACGCCAACCACCTGCTGGGCTTCCGCTTCCACGAGGAGCTGCCGGCCCATGCACCCGGCCAGGGCGGCCGCGGTGGTGGCGGGCGGCGGCACCGCGGCCGGGGCGGCGGTCACCGCCCGGCGCCGCCGCCGCGGCGACCCTTCAAGAAAGAGAACTTCTTGCAGGCGAGCTATCGGTTCGTGGTGAGCGACGCGGTCGACGCGGCACGGCATGCGGGCGATGCAGACGCGATGTTCGACTGGGAGGACGTCCTGCAGGCACGCACCCCATACTTGTGTCCATAGTTGTGTCCACATAGGTGTGTCAACATACCGTTCTCCCGCCAAACACTGAAGCCGTCATCCCTTATTTCTTGGCGAAGCATTCCCAAATTCAGAAGGTTTGATGGACACTTTTGAGAGCAATTGTCAGATAAGGCGGTCCATTAATCTGCAAGTACAGGGCACTTGTGTCCACATAGTTGCGTCGACATAGTTACGTGTCAGCATCCGTGTGTCAACATTTCTCGTGCGCGTTTGCAGCAAATTGCGGGTCCACATGCGTGCTCGCTCCTCTCCGCTCTGCCCCTGCAGCTCATTTCTGCAGCAGCCTGCTGGCGGGCGGCCTGCATGTGCGCACACATGCATGAGCCGTGTTCATGCCGCGTGCACGCACACGCGCGTTGCCCGCCAGCAGGAGACCTGCTCAGCAGGTAGGCCAGTTGATCCGGAGGGCTCGTGTGGGCGCATCCGTATCACGTCGGATGTTCTACAGCCTGCGGGAGGCTGCTCTAGCCACCGTTGCCAAGCTAAGGCTTTCCCAAGGAGCTTCACCAGGCTTCACCGTTATCAAACCAAGGGGTCACCACGGCACTGTGCTGCATGCTGTGCAGGTGGAGGTGTCTCAGGTTGGAGAGCTGCAATGCCCCATCACCCTCGAGGCGCCGCCGACCGTGCCGGTCGTCACCGCTTGTGGCCACATCTTCTCCCTCCCGGCCATTGTGCACTGCATGCTCGACGCCGGCGGCGAGAACTTCACGCGTGCTGCGTCGTGCCCGCTGTGCTTCAACCCGATCTCAGCACGCGACCTGCGCCTCGTCAGCGTGCGCACAGTCGCGCCGCCCCCGGCCGCCGGGGAGCGCGTTTCGCTGGTGCTGCTGCGCCGCGCGCGCGACAGCATTCTGCCGGACGCCGTCGCCGCCCCCGCCGCGCCATCGCTGCGGCCGGCGGCAGATGCGCGCACGCATGCCGCGTCGCCGCTGGCCACACACGCCTTCGCCAAGTTTGTTGAAGTTAACAGCGCACTGCCCACGATGCGTGCTGCGGCTGCTGAGCTGGCGCGCTACGCAGTGGTGATTGTGGCCGGAGGGGGTGTCGAGGCCGCGGTGGAGGGGCCGAGCTTGTTCAAGAGCATGGACCTGCTCGCGGCGCAGGCGCGCGCGTGGACGCAGCGCCGGCTCGATCAGCAGTCCGCGGGGGGTGTCGTAGGGGCCACGGTGGAAGACACTGGTGGCTTCGCCGCCGGCTTGGAGGCGGAGCGCGCAGTGAGAGACGTGTTTGAGATCCAGATGGCGGACGAACGGACGCGCGCTGCGCGTGCTGCGGAGGCAGAGGAAGAGTCGCGCCGCGCAGCACAGCGTGCAGAGGTTCAGGACGAGCTGTTCCCGCAGCTAGGGGGCCCGGGCGCCGCCGTGGGCGCGAGGGTGGGCAGCAGGTGGGGTGCTGCAGCGGGGGGTTCGGCGGGGGGATCGGAGCAAGGGTCACCGCGAGACGCCGCAGACAGCGATCTGGCCGGGGGCTTGCAGTTTGATCTGGACGATGGTGAGCCGCCAGAGACGCCAGAGCTGGTCAAGCGGGGCGACGGTGTGGCTAGGGGCGCAGAGGGCGTGGCGGACGGCGCCGCCTCGCCAGGTGTTGGTTCTCTGGAGGAGAGCATGCGGCTACTGGGGACGTCGCCCAATACGGGGCTCTCTGTGAACCAGATCGACCAGGGTGACTTCTACATGTACCAGGCGGCAGACGGGCAGTGGCTCTTCCTCCACCCCATCAACGTGCGCCGGCCTCCCCATGCCTAGCATGTCCAGTGCGCGCTGTTGCTCCGCATGCCATTGCTAGCCAATTGCTCCACATGCCATTCCTCCACATGCATGCTCCTGAACTGCACCTCCCGTGCGCCGGAAACGGCTGCCCGAGTCTGCATGGCCAGTGGCCGGGGTCACTGTACCTCTGCACTGCTCACTTTGCCATTGCTGCATGTGCGGAGCGCTTGTGAGCCGCTGGGCCGGATCAGGCACAGCAAGATCATCGTGCTACGCGTGCGGCGTGGGGTGCCATGGCGCATCGCATGACGTGTGCTGCATTCCGTGTGCTGCATGCTGTGCAGATCCGCGCCATGCTGAACCACTACAAGGGTTTCCACGGCTTCCCCCGCACGTTGGAGGCGGAGGTGGTGGAGGTGGAAACCCTGGCGCAGACGGCGGCCACGCGGCGCGCGCTGCAGCCGATGTCACATGTGCCGCTGACCGCCGAGTTCCGGCTGGTCGAGGTGGACCTGGCGCCGGTGCTGCCGGCGGAGGCGCTCGCGCCGTTCAAGGATGAGCTCGCTGCGCGAGCTGCGCGGCGGGCGCGCGAGCGCGCGCGCGCGAAGCGCGACGCTGCGCGCGCTGCGGCTGCTGCCCCGCGGCGGCGAGAAGACGCGAAAGTTTGACATGAGTGAGCTGGGCCCGATGCCGCTGCCGCATGAGGTGCGGACTCTCCACCGGCCTGGTGGGTTGCAGCATGGCGGGGGTTGCAAGCATGCATGCATGCATTCATGGCTTGGCATGGCCTCATGCATCGCCATGTCTGACTCATGCTGTGCATGTGCTGTGCGGGCCGCATTCATGGTGTGGACATGGATGCCGCAGTGGCCGCTGAGATCGCAGCTGTGGCACACACGTCCACAACGCATGCCAGCAGCCACGCCGCGCGCCGTTGGTTTGGAACGCGACACCTGTTGGGCTGCTGAATATGTACCGCCATGCGCATGCGCACACACGGCATGGCAATCTCTGTAACTCACACAAAGCACAAGTCGCGACATCACTGCCCCGTGCAAGTTCTGCAGGGGCTCGTTCACAATTATGGTTACATCATGCATGCAAGGTCATACGGCGCCCCTTGATGTGAATGTACCAGGTGAAACGGCGCAGGCAGTGGCGGGGGGCCTGTGCAGGCCGGAATGGCGCAGGAGGAGCTGCAGGAGGCGGCCGCGCTGCAAGTGGCGTACGACGCCGCCGCGAGAGAGGCGGCAGCGGCCGCCGGCGGCCCGTCGTACGCAACCCTGGCCCGACTCGGCCTGGCTGCCCCCACCGGCCCGGTCGTCGGAAGCGCCGACGCGTCTCCCAGCCTGGCTGCTACAGGGACGTCCCCGGGAGCGCGGGGCGCATGGGGGCCTCGTGCCGGGGTGCCTGCGGCAGCGGCAACGCCGCCCGCGGCCCCGAAGGGTGCGTGGGGGGCCGGGCGGCCAACCCAGCCTGCCCCTGCGGCTGCAGAGGAGGCAGATGCAGCTGCGGACACGCAGGGCGGGCGCCGCAACAAGAAGGGGCAGAAGGTGCGTGTCCGCCCTCCTGCCTGCCTCCACCCCCACCCCCCCTCCCCCCCCAGCTTGAAACCCAGCTCGTTGTCACTGAGATTCATTTGCTACGCAGTGAATCGCAGGTGTTAGGCGCTGGTAGGCACAGCACGCATCTGCGCTGATCAACCGCTTGTGGATCAATCGGCCAATGTGCAGCGAGCACTGCAGCGAGCTGGCACTTGGCCACCGCTTTGTAGAGCAGCTCCGCCGCGGAGCTCTGCCTGCCCGTCGACGTCCACTGTGCTGCCCGCTAGTGGGGACCAGTGGCCACTGTGCAGTGCCCATGCAAGCATGAGTGCAGCGATGCCGGGTGTGACGGCAGGAGCTGCCTGCAGGTGGTGCTCCTCACCAGGGGGTGGTAGGCGTGCAACAGCATCGCGCCTAGGCTGCACGCGGCGCGTGCTGCGTGATCTTGCGGCAGCAGATTGTACCCAGGACTGCCGAGAAGTGGAGGCTGCTGTGCTGGGCTTGCGGCGAGGGTGGTGCTGACATGGCCACCGGAGTGGCTGCTTGAGTGAAGGCCTTGTTGTGCCATGTTTATTTGTAACGTCAAATCACCTGCATTGCAGATGGTAGCAGCCAGCTGCTGAAGCCGACGTGCAAGTACTTTGCCTTAGTGAAGCCTGCATGCTCTCCTGCACACGAATCCTGTCAGCCAAATTCCCTGCGCTGCAGCACACAGTACAGCTATACCACCTCTGTCAACAAAGAATCTGCGCATCCCAGGCTCCGGACATCGTTATAGGGTAACAACAATACATCGTCTCAATCGGCTTACTACAGAGTACATATTAAGTCCTGTTAGGTTTCCTGACCAATCCCTGACAAAATGTGTTCGTGCACCCAGTGGTGTTCAGAGCTTACATGCCAGATGGGCCATATTCAGCCAATAGACCGGAAACAAAACGATAATTATGAAGATGCAGCGGCTGTTCAACCGTCGCGGTCGTGGAACGGCCATTATTGCTTTTTACAGCAGCCCTTAAACCACTCAAACCATGACAATCGTTTTTGTCAGTGTTCAATTGTTTTAATCTGTTGAGCAATTGTTTCTGCCTGAGAAACTATTGTTTCGTCCTTTCTAGCAATTGCAGCCTCTAAAACATCTATGCGAGGCTGCTCTGGCGAAGTACTCGGCCCCGCCTCAGTTTCACCCGAAATAGTTGTGTAAAGCTGCTGGGCTCCAGCTACCGCAGCAGACCGAATGTGTGGGGACATCCCCATGGCCAAGTGCAGCGCGAGCGGAGAGTGCTCAGATCTTCTGCTAGCTTGGAAACCGGCGGTCTTGTTAACCGCTTGATGCGAAAGTGCGGCTGATGAGCCAGGCATGAAGCCATACGCCGGCCTGGATATCGCTGTGTGGCGGTCTTGAGATACGCGCTGTAGTGTGCAACCGTGGTATCCAAAGCACAGCTGCTTGGCTCACGGCCCAACACCTCGCTGCTGGCGGTCGCAAGAGAAAAATATTATTTAGCAGTTCATGTAGCAGCAGCATCAAAGGCGAACGCATTCACATGACGGATTCCATCTGGCACAGGCCATGTCGTGGTTACGGGGGTACCAGTGCAGCGAGCCGACAGAGACGTGGACATCGCGTGTTCTAGCTGACCTTGCAGACGCAGACGAGCGGGCGACCAGCCAAGAGCCACAACGGTGTTTAAGTCGGAAGCTCCTGTAAATACATGTGCAAGCCAGCTGAACAGGTGATACATCGCCCTTGTGAACGTGCAGACGCGTTGGCTTGTAGGTCCGAAATGGATTATCGTGCACATTCAGCCCGCTAAGACTGACGACGACCTCGTAATATATTTTTGTGATAGTAGTGTCAGCTTGCCTGCTACTGTGCAGTTAGAACTGACTGCCTCTTTGACGAAGTTGACCCGCGTGACCCAGCACCTGCGGAAGGCAAGGCTCTTCAACACGCCTGGCCGCCTCAGTGGTACGTCAACTGTCTTTGGCTGAATTTGATTCTCTTTTGTAGTTTCCGGCCGAACTTCGCCAGTCGGAGTGCCAGTGAAGTGGGTCAGCGCGCTGTTTTCGATCTGCATCAGCTTCACAGCCGCGGGACTCCTTCAATAGGATTCATGACTCCGCATGTATTGTGGTCAGCCAATGATATAGCAAGCGGCTACATGTGGCAACAACGCTGTGCCTGCGCGCGCCTATGGGTTGCCTGCTTGCTTGCCCGTCGCTCTGCAGTTGCATGCAGTACAGGGTCGCTCCCGCGCACAATGACACATGCCAATATTTACGAAACTGCTGGTCACAGTCTCCCAGCGTCCAAAGTGGTTAGCCGTTGCGCATCTGTTAGGTGAGCAGGTTGCACTGAGATAACGCGATAGCACCCATTTCGAATACTTGCGTATCCCCCCCGAAAATCGGCCACGCACCCTCGATGGCGGACAAAGGCTGACCGTCAAGACTGTGCAGATGCGCTTCCGAGGCAATAATGATGGGTGTACAGAGCCAGCTGCACGGGATCAACCTGAAGCGGCTGCGTCGGCAAAGAAGGGAAGGCCTGATGGGCTTGGCGGGGTAGCCAAGTCCTCCATGGTGCGCTGCTGACGACTCCACTGCGATGCCAGTACAATCTGTGTTTCAATGTTCCCGCAATGTCAGAATTTTCACAAAACGTCCTGCAAGCCCGCATGCATGAGCAGAATCACGGCGGCCACGCTTATAATGCTATAGGCTCTCCCTCCACATGTACCAGCATGAACATGCCAATGCCACTGCCACCGCCAGTCTAACAGCAGAGCTTTGCAATGCCAGTGAATGCACAACTGCAGAGCTTCATGTCAGCACTGTGTTCTGCAACACTGTGTGCATACTCCTATAACGTTTCTTATCGCAGCACTCTGTGCGGTAGCAATCAGCACTGTGTGCTCTATGTTTTTCATCACTGCTGAATCAATCCACCCTCTCCGGCAGGCACATATACCTGCATCATGCTGCTCCAGCTGCTGATGACTCGTCAATATTAAAGTGGCAGCGATGCACCGCCGCTGCAGCCCTGTCTGTCTCCTTTGCCCCCCAGAGTTCACAGCACGCAGCATGTGCTGTCTCCTTCTGCCCACATCCCTTCCCCCCTTCTCACAGCGCTCGGTGCTTCGTTTCAGGCTAAGCAGCACCGCAGGCCGCGCCCGCCCAACAGGCGGCCGTTTGCTCGTGCGCCGGCGGGCACGCTCCGGCCCCCGCCGGGCCCCGACGCAGGGGGCGCCTGCATGCATGCGGGGCGTGTGGGGAACGTCCAGTCGCCCCCCATCTTGGGGCTGCTGGGTCCGCATAGCCTCTGCGCATCCGAGCTGCCCCGCGCCGCCGACACCAGGCCTGCCGCCGCTGCGGCAGCTGACCGCCCCGGTGGCACAGTTACGCCTGGCTTTCAGGTGAGCGCCTTGTGCTTGTGCATGAAGGGCATGCATGAAAGCAGATTTGTGCGCATTGCATACACAACTTTTTAGCTGCTGGTCTGGCAGTCGATTCGCAGTCCGCCACGCGTCACACGTTGGACTGTCAGCGCAGAATGCCTCGTCAAGTGCTGCATAGAGGTATGTGCCTGGCGCTCAACCCCTGTCTTATGCGGCAATCAACATTTAGAACTCTCATGGCACCGCATGCTGCTCGTGGCTGTCACACCACCCGTTAGTGTATTATCATATATTAGATATCAGCGACACCCAGACGTGGTGCAGGTGGGAACTGCTGCAGCAGCGCCCGAGGGTCGCACCACCGGCCACACCAGCAACGGCAGCATGGCAGCCACCGCCGTGGCCATGCACGCCCCCCCATCCCGCTGCGCCGCCGCCGCAGCCGCCGAGCCGGCAGCTGCAACCGCCGATGCGACGCCGGCCGGCGCGGCCGGTGGCGATGACCAGCCGCTGCAGCTTGTGGGCGCGCTGCGCACGCTGGTGGCAGAGCGGGAGCACGAGCTGGCACACGCTGGCCTCGGCATGCGGCTCGTGCAGGCGCTGGAGGTCGCGCTGGAGGCCGGCGAGCGGCTGCCGCGCTGGCTTCAGGCGCT
>JALKAD010000158.1:54438-77147 GCA_024500015.1 Ulva compressa
CCATACGCCGGTGCATGGCGTGCTTCCTACTTTTGGCTTGGGAATCACCAGCCTCTCTGTCAGAAGATGCGCACAGCGGGCTATGATCATCTTCCCGACCGCGCATCTCGCGCGCGTACAGGCACGGTCAGCTCACCAGTGCCAGCGCGAACGCGCGCCCAGGGCTGAGCGTGATTCGGGCCAACTACCACGCCTATAAAGTGCGGGGGGCCTAGGCTTGCATGTTTACATCGGGTGCACCGCTGCATCTACTCACGCTGGCATCGACGGTGAGACACATACTGAATGTGCCACTGTTGAACAAGCAGCGGCCAGCAAGTCGCGAGACTTGCACAATGCCAAACCAGCGGCAACCACAAATAATAAATTTCTTTGCTTCAGCAAGGAGTAAGTTGCTATGGTAACTGCACCACTCAATCCGAAACACTGGCTGAAGACCACGGGGAATACGAACGACGCTAAAGATGAGCACTTGACCCAATTGCGCGAACAGACCCAACACCTGTATGTCGCTCGAGCGAGAGGTTTCAGGCGTCCAATGCGCAGGACGCATATAGCAACAGTGGCTCATCTGCACATAGCAGACTAAGCTGCATGCAGCGCTCAGTATGCATGCGCTCGTCGAGCGCTCGGGGCGCGCAGCAGAATTCAAACTTACTGCTTTGCATCAGGACTGATCAATGCACAACGCGTTTCAACGAGCGACGGCCCATCCACACGACCCAAGAATCAGGTAGGGGCATGTAGATCAACCTGGCGTGCTCTTTTCATCTCGGGGGCAGGCCAACAAAAGCAGGCTGTGGCTTTGGCGCCATGGTGCATCAACCAGAGTCGTATAACCCAACTCTGGCCAACATTCGATAATACGGCGTATGCAAGCGGCTGCAGTGTTATGTGGCTCGCTGAATGCCTTTGATGGCGCCACATCAGTAGGGCTGCCCTGTGTTCACTATCAGCGAACGCGATTGAACGCTACTTGCACGGATCAGGGCTAAGACGAGCAGCTGATACGGCAGCTGAGGAATATGTCATCGAAAGCCCAAGATCTGCTGAGGCGGGTTGACGACGTGCAGCGCCAGGTGCAGTGTTTCACCTCTCCTGCCTTGTTACCTCGCTCTGAGCCTCGGCGCGTAGCAGGCGCAACTGTCATACTTGTCACCTAATCATACAGATAGATGACACTGAATGTGATGTATGTCCAACGCCCCAACATGTGCAGTGGAATGCGACGTTTGCTCAAAGCCACGCCAGCGCCACGCCGAGAGCGCACGCGCCATTGACATTCGGCAAAGGGCCGTCTATCACACCCCATTCAACACATCCACATGAAGATGTGTCAGCTCCTGCGGCGAATTTCACGTATCCTTACACAGCCAATCAGCAAGCAGCTGGAGCCCCTACGCCTACTCCATTCACCAATATCAGCAATCATCCTCAACGCCAGAATGCGATACAAGATGCTTCTGCACGGTTTCTTGAACAAGTCGAGGCTACCAGATCGCAGTACAGGAAAGATGTCGATGCTCTCAGGGGAAATAACGAAGAGCTTGAACAACAACGCCAGGACTTGCTAGCGGAAAAGGAGACAGTGGCTCAGGAATCTCACCGAGCCAGGCAGGCGCTGGACCGGGCTAAGGCTGAGCTGTCAGACACACGAAGCCAGCTGAGCAAAGCCAAGCTTGAGCTTGACGACATCAGGGGGTAATGATCCCGCATCGTTTCCCATCGGCTGTCACCGCGTGCCTTGTTTGACCTGTGCTCCACACTCGTCAAAGTGCAATGGTCAGACTACTGTAAGATCACGAGTCATCAATGCTTGTTTACAGGATGGTTTCTGCTGAGAAGGAGAAACTGCAAGATGAGGTGAGGTTCACGAGGCAGCAGCATGACGATGAAATGTGCGTTACCCGCAGCTGTGCACTCTTTGCCTGCAACCCTTGAGCTACTTGCCAACCGATCTCGTAGATGGAGAATGCACTATTGTCATCCTAGGCACATACTGTAAACAGAACAGGCATGTCTGATACAAACGATATGGCTGCTGCAGTAGCCACAGGGAGGCTGCAGCTAGACGCGAGGCCAACCTGCTGTTGGAGAAGGCCAGGCGTGAGAGCGATGCTGCGGCGGCTGCCAAAGCCAAGGTTGCGGCAGAGCGAGATGCTTTGCAAGAGTCTGCGATTGCAAACAGCCGAGAGGAGTCGCAGCTGGCAGCTACACGGGCTCGGTTCGAGGAGGAGGCGGAGGAGAGGATACGATCGCTAGACACACGAGAGGAGCGGGTTGCCCGCTCCGAGGGCCTTGCTACTCGCTTGCAGCAGCAGGAGCGGGTGCTGCAGGTGCGAGTGCCAACGCCAGTGCACTGGTGGACGCCTGTCCCAAGCAGTTCTTGTCCAGCTTGCATGAATCTTGTCATCGTGGCCTTTGAGCGGTGCGCCCGTCTCGATGCCCTTGACCAACTACCCAGTACTTTGTGGTTGATGTTCAGACATCACATACAAACTAACTAGAGCCCCGACGCTAGTGGATGTGATTCTTGTTCCTTGGCTATTGCTGCGTGAATGGCAGAAGGGTATGGATGCAGCTGAATGCGCGTGTGGGTGTGCTGAGGGCTGCCTGGACGCTGCGCAGGATCAAGAGCTTGCTCTCAAGGAGCGTGAGGCCGCGGTGCACCGCGCTCAAAATGAGGCGGAGTACGCCCGGGCCGAGGCGGAGGCGAACTTGCGGAGCCAGAAAGAGGAAAGCGCAGCGCTGTCGCGCAAAATGGAAGCACTGCAGGAAACGCGGAATCGCAGCGCGCGGGAGCTGGAGGAGCGCGAGGCCGCCGTCGTAGAACAGGTAAAGCCGCATACCCTCCCTGTGGCAGTATGATTTTAAAAACTATGACCAGAACAACCGTACAGTGCAGATGAGACGGCACTCTGCAACCGTCTCTGGACGCGGATACAATGGGTCCTCTTTTGCATAGATGTCAGCTGTCGCATCGTAGCTGGTTATGGTCACGGCGCGCGGTGCGGCATGAATTAGAGGGGAAAGGCCGGGCCCTCCCCGTGCCGTTTCGGGGCGCTTGCGATGTTACAAGGATCAGAGTGACTTGTGGTGCGGGGCTGTAAGCCAGGTGGCGGTGCAGGAGGAGCGGCTCCGGTACGCGCAAAAGGAGGACGAGGTGCGCCGAAAGAAGCATGCGGCGCAGGAGGATGCCGACCGTGCGACCATCCTCGATGAGATGCGCTCCCTTGACATCGCTGTCACGGAGGCGCGCGAGCGGCTGCGGCGCTACGAGGCCGCCGCGCACGCCAAGCAGGCGGAGGCTGAGAAGGCGGCGCACATCGCCGAGGAGGCGGAGGCGAGGCGGGCTGCTGTGCGCTGCCGTTTTCTGGTGTCCATGTGTGCTGAGCCTGCACCACGCTGCCTCCTCAAGTCGTCAGCATTCACAACCGCGTCCAGCCGTGGGACGGCATGACAAGCACAGTGCAGCGGCAGATCCTGCAGTGGTAGACACCCCATGCAATGGAGTAGTTGTCAGGCTTCTGTAGGCACAGTGTCGATGGAACCGGATCGCGGTTTCAGTTTGAGGCGAGGTGAGGTGATGGGTGCTGCTGTGCAGGCGCAGAGGGAGGGCGAGGAGATCGCAGAGGCGATGCTGCAGCAGGGCCGGGAGCACGACGAGGCGGTGGCGGCGGTGCGGGAGGAGGAGCGCGGGGTGCGCAAGCAGCTGGACGAGGCGCACGCGCAACTGCGGCAGGTGCAGGCACGGGCGGCCGATGCAGAGGAGGCGGGGCGCCGCATGCGCGCAGAGGCGGCGGCAGAGGCCGAGGCGGTCGTGGGGCGGGCGGAGAGCCGCGCGCGTGACCGGGAAGTGCGGCTGGAGACGCAGGAGGCGGCGCTGCAGCAGCGCGTCGCAGCCGGGCAGGTGCGTACTTTGGCGCATTTGTGGGATTGTGCGGAGCTGCGCATGAGATGTTGGCATGTAGCATGTTACACACTGCTCCTACCCTGTGCTTCTCGAGCCATGGCATGCCATCGCAGACTTCTGGTCGGGCGATCATGTGTTGTTGCGTGCGTCGGCCCAAGTGCGCTACCGGCATCGTTTGGTACCCTGCTGGCATGCTGTGGCCCTATGCACGTGTAATGCCTGTTGGTATGCTACTGCAGGCAGAGGATCGCCGGCTGGCTGCGCTGGCGGCGGAGCTGGACGCGACGAGCAAGGAGCTGAACGCGGGGCGGGCGCGCCTGAAATCGGACCTGGACGTGACGCTGGAGACAAGCAAGGCGAACGACGCCACCCGCACGGAGCTCATGGAGCACCAGCGCAGCCTGGACGCGCACGAGGCGCGGCTGAAGGAGTGGCGGGAGAGCATGAAGGCGGACGTGGCAAAGCAGGTGGCAGAGCAGGAGAAGGCTCTGCAGGTGTGGCTCACTGCTAGCAACTTTCCCCGCAGGCACAATTGGGTGTGGCGTTATGGGAGGCATGCGTGCGGCGGCAAAGATACAAGCCCCACTGAGATTGCCCAGACGCGGTCAATGGATTGCACACCTGATGGGTCGTGGAGACCGTCTTTCGTTCTCTTCTGTGAGGTGTAAATCCTGTCAGGGTGTAGGAGTGGCAGACAAAGCTCCAGAAATGGGAAGACGAGCTCAAGGAGAGCGAGCGCAAGACAAAAACTGACAGCGAGGTGGCTGCGGCGACGCGTGCGGCCGCCGAGAAGGCCGAGGCCGCATCCACGGCGGCCGCCGAGACTCGATCGGCGGCACTGGACCAGAAGTCTGCCGACCTCACCGCTCTCGACCGCGCCCTGGCGGCACGCGAGGAGGAGCTGAAGACGCTGAAGAGTGACACGGCGGTGGAGCGGGCTCGGTTGGAGGAGCGTGCGGTGGCGGTGCAGCGGGCGGAGGAGCAGGCCGAGGAGGCGCGGCGCGAGCTGGCGGCGCTTCAGGCGGACACGGAGGAGCGGCTGGCGAGCGTCGGTGCGCGGGAGGTGTCGACGCAGGCGCTGCAGCAGGAGCTCGCGGAGCAGCAGCGGCAGCTGCAGGAGCAGGCGGACGAGCTGAACACGACGATGCAGGCGTTGCAGGTGCGGCCTGGGCAGGGCATTGAGCCATCTGCCGGTTGCTGGTCGTGTGTATCAGCGGGGCCTCACATCAGCAGCGACAGCTGTCGTCTGCCCTGTCCATGCCCGCATGTGCAGCTGCACAAGCAGCCCCTCTGTACCGAGGGAGGTACTGGCCATGTGAACATCGCCGTTGGTATGTATAGTGTGTGTGTCTGTGTGTTTGTGTGAAATGCTCGCACAGAAAGACGAGGTTTGGCTTGCAGACAGAATGCTCTTCCAGCCGGCTGTGAAACCATCGCTCAATGCGCTGTTGTGCAGGAGACAGAACAGGAGGTGGCGCAGCGGGAGGAGGAGGTGGACCGCAACGTGCGCATCAACCTGCAGCTGCAGGAGGACGTGGCCGCGGCGCGCACCGACGTCGACGAGCGCACCGAGGCCCTCTCCACCGCCATCAAGGTGCTACCTCCCACCTGGCACACTGCACAACCATGGTCGTCTTGTCAAGCAGCATCTGCTTGCTGATGAATTCGTTCAAACGGGGTTGACAGAGCAGTATCTATGCACTGATCAGCGCCTGCGCTGTGCGACCCAAAGATGCAGACGTCCTGGCCACACAAGTGCATACGCTGTAGCGTCATCATGGCTATGGTGTAGCGAGTGAGGCTGCCGTGAGAGGTGTGGCCCTGTGCAGGAGCTGAAGGAGCTGAAAGATGCCCTCGACTCGATGACGGCCAAGATGGGGTCGGTCGCGGAGGCTGGCGGCCGCGCGGAGGGCCGGGCACAGGCGGCGTGGGACCTCATCCGGGAACACATCGGCGCCATTGCCGACGATGCCGGGCTGCCTACGGAGGAGCTGCAGGCTCCAGTCTTCAAGGTGTGCCCCCCGCCCACTGCACGCGCATATCCCCGCCTCGTCCCCGCATCAGGCTGGCCCTGGTAGCAGCTTGGGTCGGCGAAAGGAGCATAGATGGCTGGTGCCACTTGTCAAGCCCAAGCTGACTGTGAGGAGTGGCTTATGTCATGAGTTGCCGCTGGGGGCCGTGGGTCTGTGTGCTGCCGTAATGTATGCCGGGTGTCATAGCCATGTGGTGTGTGACTACATGCCCCACCTGGCTTGTGAGCTGCCATGCGCCATGGCTGTAGTCCGCTGCACGGTTCAAATGCTGCGTGTGCAGGAGGACCTGCAGGCGGAAGCCTCAGCAGCAGCGGCTGCTGTGCAAGCGGAGCTGACCGCGTCCGCACAGGCCGGCGGTGCGCCCACGAGTGCGCTCGGAGCATGCAGCGCGCTGCGGGCCGCGCTCGTGGAGCACGCGGCGACGCTGCAGAAGTGGGGCGTGTCGATGCAGCTGGAGGGCGTGCGCCAAGGCAGCGCAGTGCGGCGGCTGGTGGAGCGGGAGGCGCGGCTCGCGGCGCTGCAGGAGGCCGAAGCGGCCCTGACCGGCCGCAGCGATACCGTGCAGCGGGCGGAGGCGGAGCTTGCAGAGCGCAAGGTGCGGCTTGATTGGGCCACGCATGTTCGTGACCCGTTATGGTGTCGCTGGTGCTACACGCAGTTGCAGGCATAGCTTGTGGATGCTTGACAATGGTATAGGTCACACGATGGTGCTGTGGCTCGTGAGCCTGGCGCCGTGGCTCGTGCGAGCTTGCTTGCTGATGTGGCCTGCTGCCAGAGGCAGTTGGCATGTGGACTGGATAGCGTGGTGGATGCGGTCGTGATGGGCCACAGCGGAATGGAGCCCGGTAGTTGCATGGGTGGGCGGATCTGGCTTGACTCGTCATGTCACAGTGCGCCGCGGGTATCACTGCCGAGTGCTGCAGTGCGGTGCAGGCGCGGACGGATGCGGAGGCACAAGATCTGTGCCAGCGGCGCGAGGCGGTGGCAGAGGCGGAGCAGGAGCTCGAGGTCGCACGGGCAGAGCTGCAGGAGCAGCAGATGGCGATGCAAGCAGACCTGGACGCGCTGTCAGAACGCGAAGAAGCGCTCGCCGTGTTTGCGACCGAGGTGCGGGCGGAGGCGGAAAGCGCGCAGGCGGCGTCGGCCGAAGCGCAAGCGAGCGCCGCCGCCGCGCAGGAGCGGGAGAGCGCTGCTGCGGCACAGCAGGAAGCCGCGGAGGCGGCGCAGGCTGGTGCACAGGCCACGCAGCGTGCGCAGGAGGCGGCGGCGGCTGCGGCGGCTGATGAGCGACGCGCAGCGGATTCTGCGGCAGCTGCGGCGGTAGCACGGGAGGGGGTCGTGGCAGTCCGGGAGAGGGTGGTGGAAGAGGAGGACGCGCGATTGCGAGCTGCGGTGCGGGAGGTGGAGGACCGGGAGCGGCGGCTTGAGGGGCTGCGGGAGAAGGAGCAGGAGGTGCTGCGGCGGGAGGGTGCAGTTGCGCAGCGGGAGTTGCGGTCGCAGGCGGACGCGGAGCAGCTGCAGCGGCAGGAGGATGCCGCAGCAGAGCTGCAGGAAGAGCTGAAGGCGCGTTTAGAGCAGCTGACGGCGGAGCAGCAAACGCTCTCTGAACAGAAGGCGCGCCACCCAGGCTGCTGCCTCCACTCCAGTTCTGTGATTAGGGTTTTGGAGTCATTGATGGGCACACGCGTCATCATGCCTGTGGTCGGTTGACATGCTGCTTGTCAATTGCTCGTTGCGTGTCGCTTCTCAGATGCAAGGCGCTGTGTAGGAGTACCTAGAGGCGCGGCATGATGAGCTGTCACGACTTGAGGCCGACGTGGCTGAGGCACGTGCTGCACTGGACGAGCAGGATGCAGTGGTGAAGGACCGCGCCGCCGACCTCGACTCAGTTGCACGCAGGCTAACCGCGGATGAGCAGGAGCTGCGTGTGCGCAGCGAGGCTGCGGAGCGGCAGGCAGCTGAAGCGAGGGAGGTGGTGGAGCAGGCAGCGGAGTCTGAGCGCGCAGCGCAGCAGGCACGCCTCAGAGTTTGCAGCAGATGTGTATCCCGGGGCGATGGCTGGGTGCTCACGTTCTAGCTGATCCTGCTGGTGCAGGGAATGCTTGAGGCAACCGAGCTGGGCGCTCATGTAATGGCTGGCAAATAGGTTCCGACATGGTAGTGCTGCTGTAGGCCCGGCGGGAGGCTGAGGAGCAGAAGCGGCTGCTGGATGAGGAGGCTGCCGCCGTTGCTGTGCGGAGTCACAGCGTGCAGGAGCGTGAGAGCGCGGCGACGGCGCGTGAGGAGGAGGCGGGCCGGCGGGAGGCGGAGCTGCGGGCCCTGACGGACGATGCGGCCAACCGCGACGCCCACGCCACCAGCCTGTTGCAGCAGCTGCAGGAGGAGCGGGCCAGCAACGAACGTGCTGCCGATGACATCGCGGTATGCCCTTCAACTCGCGTTCCGCCATAGCTGCAATCCGCCTCAGTCAGCCTGCCCACTGCATCGCCGGGTCGAATGCCAATTTTGTCAGGAGAGGAGAGGGGAAGTAGCGTATATAGTGCGAAGCAGTGTTGAGTACGCAGGCTGTGCACAACGCTGACTCACCACAAGCGGGCCGCGTGGAGCTCACTGACATGACCGGCCAAACTGTGTGGTGGCTGTGTGCAGGAGCGCACCCGGGCCGCTACAGCGACAGAGGAGAACGCCCGGAACCTTCTGGAGGAGCTACATGCATGCCGGAACGATGTGGAGCTGCGGTTCGAGGAGATGCGGCAGCAGGAGGAGGAGCTGCGGGACGCGGTGGCGGCGCTGGCGGCGCTGGAGGCCACGCTCTCCGCGCTGGGTGCGGCGGGCGAGTCGGGCGGGGCACAGCACGGGCAGCTGGGCGTGCTGGGGGAGCTGCAGAATACGCTCGGGCGTGCGTGGTCGGATGACTCTGCTGCAGAGCGCTCCCTGCTAGCAATGGGCGCGCTCAAGGTGCGACCACCGCTTGTTGCATGCATGTGCTGGACACAAAAGGCTGTACACATTTCTGCGATGCCGTGCAACATCAACTGGAAGTACATCAGATGATCGCACACAGCCGCCGTGATAGCGGGCAGCAACAGTTGCTTTGACACACGCGGCTGCTTACTTGCTGCAGCCTCACCTGCACTGCCATGGGGGAGGCCCCGGTCCTGTGATACACCGGCAAGCAGTCCTGCGGCAGCGAGGGTTTGTACAATTGTTGTGTGTAGAGTGACGGCGAGAAGGAGGCGCTGCGCGGCGGCGTGCGCGTGCTGCGGCAGCACGCCGAGCGCATCAGCAGTGACCTGGCCGGCGCACAGGCGCGGCTGCGGGAGCGGGAGGCTGCCGTGGCCGAGGCGCAGCGCCGCTCTGCGGCGTCGCTGCAGGCGGCGCAAGACGCTGAGGCTGCCCTGGAGCGCGAACGGTGCGGCCATTCACCAACTACAACCCCGCCCTCCCCCCCCACCCCCCAGCACTCCACATCTCCCACCCCGGCCTGCATCAGCCTGCCACCGCGCCTTGGAACCACCTGCGCTGATCTGCGTTTAGGAGGCTGCTGCAACGGATACATGGCATGCTTGTCCAAGTTGCTCGCCTGCAGCTCTGCTTGCAAAGGATTGGCTATCATGAGGTGGGCAGAGTTGATGATGGTCGGAGTTGCATCAACGAGAAAATGTGGTGTGTGTAGGCAGGAAGTGCAGCGGGAGTGTGCAGCAATGCGGGACGACGCCGCCGCAACCCGTGTGGACGCCCAGCGGAGGGAACACAGCACGGCAGAGGCAGAGGCACGGGCTGCCAGCCACGAGCAGGTTCGCTGTCTGGCCTCCGGTGTTCGTTCCCAGAGCTTCAATGTAATTAGTAGCGTACCGTCCTTCCACCAAAGGAGCGAGTTAGACCCCGCAACTATGTGGGAGATGCTGCAACCCCACGAAGGACAGGGTGGAGCGCATCCAGGGCTTATAGGCTGGGTCGTGCCTTGAAGTACCTGCATGTTTCACTTGTCTGCCTCATCTGAGTGCTGTGATGTCCATGATGTGCACTGGACGTTTTTGGCCGTAAATGTACAACCATGGCATGCGTGCTGTGTGCTACAGGACCTGGAGAGGCAGCGACAGGTGTTGGCGCAGACCAACGCTGAGCTGGAGGACTTGCGTGCGCAGCTGGACAACCAGCAGCGGCTGCTGGCGGAGCGCGTCACAGAAGCGGAGGCAGCCGAGGCACGTGCAAACGATGCCGCCGCCGCTGCGGCTGCAACTGCGGCGGCTGCTGAGGCGGCGGCGGAGCGGGAGGCGGCCGCCGCAGCCCGCGAGGCTGCGGCAGAGGCAGCAGAGGATCGTGCGAAGGAGGCGCGACGCGAACTATCGGCGTGGGAGGAGGACGCAGACGCACAGCGGCGGGATCTGCGTGCGGCACAGCGAAAGGTGCGGCGCACCTGGGCTCGCTGCATGCGTGATGTGGATGTGCATGGTGACAGCCTTGCGTCGGAGTTCCAAATCAGGGCCAGATGTTTGCTGCACGTGTTTCAGGCGGAGGATGCGGCCGATGAGGCTGCAGCCGCCAAGGCGGCGGCAGAGGAGCAGCGCGCAGCAGCGGCTGCTGCGGCATCTGAGGCGGCGCAGGCGCTCGCGGAGGCCCGTGAAGCACGTGCGGCGGCAACCAAGCAGGAACAGGATCTGCAGGAGCGCGAGGCTGCCGCAGCGGCAAAAGATGACGACCTCCGTGCAGCACACAGCAGCATGCATGCGGTCATGGAGGAGCTGCAGGTGTGCCTCCTCACCACACCCTGCTGCGCTGCCTGTAGCACACCCCCACTGCAGTATCAGTCAAGCCCTCTGCTGCAACCTGAAGCAGTCGACAATTGCGGTGGCGGTCCACATTGGACATGCACGGTGTGGGCGTCTGATGGTGGCAGGCTGTCTGCAGACGCAGCGGCAAGAGATTGCACAAGCGGCGGAGAAGGCGGACCTCCGGCGGAAGGAGGCAGAGCGTGCACAGCGTGAACTCGCAGACCGGGAGACTGCGCTGGCTACAAGGGAGGAGGAGGCCACGTCGGCGCGTGCCGATGTCCGCGAGCGCGAGCGTGCGATGGGCGAGCGCGAACGATCCATCGCGGAGCGCGAGCGGCTCCTCGAGGCGCGGGGCGGGGAGAGCGAGGCGGCTCGTAACGGCATTGAGGCGCGCGTGCGGGAGGTCGAGGCGGCGGAGCGGCGCGTGCGGGGCTATGCTGAGGAGAGCGAGCGGTCGCGCCGCACGACACAGGAGCAGCTGCGGGAGCTGCAGTCGGAGGTGGCGGAGCTGCAGTCGCGGCGGCGGGAGGCCGAGGCGTCGGCGGCGGCGGCGGAGCGGCGCGTCGCGGACCTGGAGGCGCGGCGGACGGAGCTGCAGGAGGAGCGCCTGGTGCGGCGCCGTGCTGCGTGCTTCGTGGTGGTTGGCATACGCGTGAACGGTCGATGTGTGGTCTGCAATGTCAGCCCTGGACCTGACATTGCCCTGCTGCAGTGCCTGGCGAGGTGTTAGCCTGCTTGTATTTCGGTGCGGAATGCACATGTGGCCCGGCGCCGTTTATGTAGAGTATGCCCTGTTAGGGTTCGTGGTGTATGCGGAACGTGCTGTGGGTGATCGCGCAGTGGGGTGCAGAAACTAACAGCGGACAAGGCGGAGTTGGTGGAGCAGCGCGCGGAGCTGGCGCGGAAGGAGGGTGAGGTTGAGGCTGCGCAGCAGGCGGCCTCCACGGCTCAGACGCAGCTGGCGGAGCAGCAGGCATCACAGCGCAGCCTGGAGCAGCAGCTGCAGGTGCGGCCCGGCCGGCCCCCTGTTGACCTCCATGCCGGTGTTGCCTGCGTTGCTGGCTCTACAACAGAGCATGCGTGCTTGTGTTGTGCCGAGGTGGCAACTACTGTGCATGCTATGTCTGGAAACACCGGTTTTCAAACACCCCGTTGGCCACAGCGCCACCCTGGCGCGCCCTGTGCAGTTCCGGCACCCTATGTCTTCCTCTGTCTGGCATGCATGTTGTAGTCGTGCTGGTGTTGGCACACGATTGTGTCAACTGTGGCAATTGTGTCAGTGTGTCAGTTCACAAGTCCGAGTACAGACAGGAGGTGAGACTGGTGTACAGGCGGGGCTGGACAGGCTCCAGGAGCAGCAGGCGGCCACCGTGCTGCGCGAGCAGCAGGTGCGCGCCCTGCAGGCGGGCCTGCTGCAGGGGCAGCACGCCGGGGCCGCGCGCTCCGCGCCGCCCCTCGCTCGGCCGCTGTCAACACCGTCCCCGGTGGACACCCCGGTCGCGTTTGCGGCAGGCGCAGGCCACGCACGCACCAGCCCCGGCGGCGCCGGGCCGATGGTGCAGGCTCCGAGCCAGCACGCCGGCAGCCCTGGACCAGATGAGTGGCACATGATGGGAGCCGGAGCGCACACAGCGGCCGTTGCCGCTGACCATGCTGTGGTACGTCCCTCCCCACTGCCAGCCGTTGGCCGCCCAGGGTGTTCTGCCGAGCCCGGGAGTACCAAGGAGTCTACGTTGCTGTGCTATGATCATGTGATGGCACATCAGCACTGGCCATGCATGTGGCACACGATGGGCACTAATGCATTTATTACGATGTGGCTTGCGTGCAGGTGGCACACATGGGTCATGCGGGGCAACTCCAGACGCCGGCCGCTGCAGCCGCGATGAGGTCTGAGGTCTCCTTTGCAGACATCGCTGCCCCAGCGACTGCGGTCGGGCTCACTCCGCCCGCCCTGCCCCGCTCGGTGCGCGCTTGCCTGTAGCACCTGCCTGCCTCCGCTTGCCCCGATCGCCACCCATTCGGTGTGGCCGGTGTTGGCGTCACATCACAGCAGGACGTGGTGATGGTGAGAACCTGCTCAGCTGATTCTGCGTGACAAGAGTGGCTGTGGTGGTGCCCGTGCGGCAGCCCTCCTGGCAGCGGCTCAACAGACGCTCTTGCCGGTGTGCATGAGGCCAGGCTGTGTGCTGCAGGGGGCGGAGGCGTCTCAGTCGGCGTGGAGGGACGTCGCGACGCTGCAGTCGCTGACGCGGGAGCGCCTCACCGGCCTCGCCACTTCCGCACCTCACACTGTAATGTACGCCAACCCCCCCGCCCGGCTCCCCCTTGCCCAGTGTCCCATGCTGTGGGTGTGCTGTGCCATGCAGTACTGCAGATACTGCAAATGGTCATGGCCGCAATGTAAGCTGTAGGTGAGCCGTAGGTGCTCTGCATGTAGAACCAGATCCGTTGCCGTGTGACGCCAGCCATGCATGGTAACATTGGTCATGCTCCCTGTGCAGGGCCGGTGGCAGCATGCCAGCACAGCCGGGCGTGCACAGCGTGGCGCCTCACGCGCAGCATGCCCAGCAGGGTATCGGCAGCCTTGTGGTGATGCCACCGCCTCAGACCGCAGGCCCGGCCCCCGGGCGCGTCACGCGCAGCATACCGGGTGCTGAGAGCTTGACACCCGCACCCGCGCGGCACGCGACTCCGTCCCTCGCAGCCTTCCCGACAGTGTCCGTCATGTCGCGCACCGGTGGTGGCGGCCTCTCAGAGTTTGGCAGCGCTGCGGGGGCCCCGCGGCGAGTGGTGACGGTTGGCCGCGTGCGGGACATGGTGGCGGCGCTGGTGGAGAAGTGCGACCGCAGCCGCGAGCGGCTCGGCCGCCTCGAAAAAATTGTCGACTCCATATCCAGGTGTGCATGTGCCATACCCTAAACTGGCAAAATGATGGACCCCCTTATCGAACAATGGCTCTCAAAGTCTCCATCAGATCTGCTGTATTTGGGAATGCTCAGCCAAGAAACAGACATGAGGAGATCACTATTTGGCGGCAGCGCGGTACTCGATGTATGCACGTTCGGCAAGGGTTGTGTGATGGGAGGCATTTCTTGCGAGGAGGGGGCGATTAGCGCCTGCCGATGCGATTCCTGCCCCTTCCTGTGTCAAAGTCACGCTGTGACACATGCATGCATGTGCCACATCACAAGTGCATGCAGGAGCGGCGGTGGCGGCGAGAGTGTGTCCGAGCAGGCAGAGCACATCCGCAGCATGACGGTGGAGCTCGCGCAGCTGCGGCAGCGCCACCGCAGCATGCAGCAGGACCTGTCCGGCCCTGCAGAGGCGCCGGCGGACGCGGAGGTGCGCGCGGCGGTGGACGCCGTGCGCCACGACCAGCGCATGTGGGAGGAGCGCATGAGCGACCTGCTAGCTGCGGTGGCGCGGCTGCAGGGGCCGCCGAGCCGGGGAACGCTTGCCGGCCGCCACACCACGGCGGGATAACGGGGGTGCCAGACCCCAGATGACCCGTGGCTTGGTGGCCCGGCTTGGCGTGCACAGCTTGCAGCAGCAGTTGTGAGTTGAATGTTGTACTGTGTGGGACCCCACACCGTTTAACCTAACTACGGATCGGGTTGCTGTGTGGTGTCTAGGGATGAGCATCATGGCAGCTTGTGAGAGGTTTGTGTGTGAGGAGAGATTCGTGATCGATGGGACAAGACTTGAGGACGAGCGTGCCGACCGGGCCGTGACTGTTGTGGCACGTGGCTCACAGTTTTGCATGTGTGTTGAGATTGATGTGCTGCGCCGAGAGGGCGTGGCGACAAAGCCACGCTGGAGGTCTGGTGCCCGCAGGGGTGACCCAGAAAGTCCAGCATGCGTGTGAGCAGGCGCGTGAAAGCTGCCTTGTAAGCTGCATTGCATGATGTGTTGCTGCCTGCATGCCGGTAGACTCCTTCTTGTGACTGGCTGCATTCTCCCACACAGACCGATGAGCTGGTGTCCAACCTGAACGGGCAAGCTGTGCACGTAGCCTGCCATGCGATGGTTCATGTACATTGCGTCTGGTGTTCCACCGATATCAACGCAGTAGCCCAGCGGCGATGGAAATGGCAAGTGAGTCTGGTGCATATGTGTACAGTGCGTCTGGTGAAAGGGGCTCCCAAGCGAGCGTTGAGCTGCGGCCTGCAGGACACTGATGCCACAATTTGGCCAGACGTATCGGGCCACGCCAGCCACAAGCGCAATCCTTTGTTCACCAGTGTATCAGGACATCGAAAAAAGCATGCACGGTGACGATGGCTTTGTAGTGCAACAGAGCTCTGCAGAGCGCGTTACAGCTGCCTGGGAGTACTTGTTTGTGGGTGGAATGCGCAGAGTTGTGCACTGTCAATGATGTGCTGGCAAGCGCCAAGGCATGCAACGTACATGGCTGTGCTGGTCTGAAGCTTGCAGCAATTTATCTTACGTTCATCGAGCAGATCCTGTCCTCTTCAAGCAGGCTTTCATTTCACTTCCCGCGAAACTGACCGCACGATCGCTAGAGCGTTGCACGAACGAATTGGGGGCTAGCAGCACCACGATGGGCACAAAGCGTTCTTTAAGCGATGACGAAAAGCCAAGTAAGGCGTCCAAGGTGGCACTGGTGGATTCGAGACGAGTCCGGACGCTAAGTGAGGGCAGCAAGGGCGATGGCCCTGTTGTGTACTGGTGCGCGTCTCACTGGCACACAGCAGCACATTGCTGCGATGGGCGAGCATCTTTGCACAACGATTCTCCGCATGTCAAGCAGCTCGCTCTGTCTCGCGAACTCTGTATCTGATGTGTTTCTGCATGCGTTCCGTCGCTCATGACGAGCCTCACTACAGGATGTCAAGAGATCAGCGCATGAGCGACAACTGGGCGCTACTACACGCAGCTGAAGAAGCTCTGAAAGCTGACAAACAGGTAGCTGTATGCTTCAATCTAGTGGACGAGTTCTTAGACGCTGGGGCACGCCAATTCGGGTTCATGCTCCGGGGCCTCAGGGAGATGGCCCCCAAGCTGGAGGCAGCAAACATACGCTTTCACCTCCTGCGAGGCAACCCCAAGGAGACAGTGCCAGAGCTGGTGAAAAGCCTAGACGCAACACTTCTGATCACGGACCAGTCCCCACTCAATCTGCCCCGACAGTGGCGGGAAGACGTGAACGAAGCTGTCTCATGCCCCTTCCATGAAGTTGATGCTCACAACATTGTTCCAGTGCGCCCCACGACCCCCCAAACCCACCGCACGCAGCTATGCCTGCATTCCAAGCCATATACACCCCACAATATCTGCAGCCCAAGGCCATACCGCCCACTGCCAGTAGCCCATTCCACAGTCAGCCAACCATTGCAAGCCCGCATCGCACACCTGAGGCCACTGCCACCACAGCCACTACAGCCACTGCCTCCGCGCAGGTCTGGGAAACGTCAGAGAAGCGGGAGTATGCCGCACGGACAATCCGGCCGAAGATCCACAAGAAGCTCTCCACTTTCCTCGAGGAGTTCCCAGAACTGCCGGAGCTGCCGGCGTGGGAGGACAGCCCTCCGGCCATCGAGTGGGACACCATCATCAAAGAGGTCACCGAGCGAGGTGCTGCGCATGTCTCCCTGTGCCTGCGCATGCTGCGTGTGCTGCTGGGTGGGCGCATGTGCGCGCCGTCAAGGCACCGGCAGCTGGTGGCTGCTGTGCTGTGGATGCTGTGGCTGCTGTGCTGGCGCGGCAGGCCCGGCGCCCAACCCCCCGTTGCAGCGCCGCACCCGCTGCGTGACACGCTGCTGTGCTGCAGGCAAGGCTGTGCCAGAGGTGTCAGAGTTCGCACCTGGGGAGGACGCTGCGCGCGCTGCGCTCACCGGCAAGGACGGCTTCGTCACGGCGCGGCTCAAGGGCTACAACAAAGGCCGCAACAACCCTAACAAACCCAAGGCATGCGCCCCCACCTGCCCTCATGCTCCCCGACCACCACCCAGCCGGGCCCACCGACTCGGGCACCTCCTGGCAATCAAACGCATGCACAGCATGCATACATACAGCAGCACTCCAGCGACTCAGCAGTCTTGCTGGAGCCTCGCAACTCTGCAGCGCCTCCACAGCAGTGCATGTGCTGGTCGTGGGACTGGCCGAGTAATTTGCATGCCTCGTTGCCAAACCAGTTGCAACACAACGACAACAGAGGCCAGTCGTCTGCCTCCCTGCCTGCCTCGTCCCTCTGTAGCCTCATCCATTCGGAACTCCATCACTTTGCAGAAGTGGTTGCGCAGCAGCCTCCAACACCCTTGGCCACACCCCCACACGCCGCACGCGGCTGTGTAGAACGGCCACTCACCCCGCCGCACATGCATGCAGGCGCTCTCCTGCCTCTCGCCGTACTTCCACTTTGGGCAGCTCAGCACGCAGCGCGCAGCGCTCGAGGCGAGCAAGCATCGCGGCAAAGCGAAGGAAGACGTGGAGGCCTTCATCGAGGAGTCCGTCGTGCGCCGCGAACTCTCAGACAATTTCTGCTTCTACGAGACCAAGTATGACTCGCTCGAGTGTGCGGCGGCCTGGGCGCAGGACACCCTCCAGGCGCACGCCAAGGACAAGCGGCCCCACGTCTACACGCTGTGCGCACCCCGCCTCGTACGCAAATCTCTTCGTCAACTGTTTTTTTGTAACTTTGTGCCCAGACCGGACATGTCCGCGTGTTGCCTGCCTCTCTGGCTCGACACGCGGGCTGGACATGCTGTGCGTGCTGTGCTGCGGTAGAGCCCGAGGTGCTCCGCCGACGGCAACGCGTCCAGCGCCGTGCGCTGGTGTGCAACCTGTGCTGTGCATGCTGTGCGTGCTGTGCGTGATGTGGCGCTGGGATGGAGCAGGGAGCAGTTTGAGGAGGCAGAGACACACGAGGACGTGTGGAACGCAGCGCAGCGGGAGATGGTGCACCTCGGCAAGATGCACGGCTTCATGCGGATGTACTGGGCGAAGAAGATCCTCGAGTGGAGCGCGTCGCCGGCGGAGGCGCTGGAGACGGCGCTGTACCTGAACAACAAGTACGAGCTCGACGGCCGTGACCCCAACGGCTACGTCGGCTGCCTCTGGAGCATCGCCGGCATTCACGACCACGTGCGCCCGCCGCCGCCGCCGCTGCCTTGTTTCATCACAGCATGTGACACTATGATGCTGTGAAATGCTGTGACATTATGTGATACAACCATAAAATGTGCACACATGCTTTCAATCGTGCATGCAGTCTGGGAACGTTGGTTCCTCTCGGCATTGATTGTCGGGAAAAGGGATGGCATCGTCGTCGCCATGGGTGAGTGTGTGGGGGCGGTCGTGTCCGCTGACTCGCACGTTGCAGCTCGGGCTGGGGCGGGCTTTAGCTTCGCTTTAGTGCTGTTGTGCAGTACGATGTTCCATGGGCGCGTGTTGCTGCCTTCTTGCAACGCAAGGCGCTGTCAAAGTTCTGTTCGGAGGGTCGTTCTGGGGTGTTCCTTGTGGCGTGGTCGGCCTCCGCAGGGGCACTCTGCGATCGTGGCGCTGAGGACTCGTAGGCATGCGGTCCGTTGCAAGCTACAGCAGTGTTCGCTGTGCTGTGTGCTGTTGCGCTGTGCTGTGCGGACGATGCATGGACAGCGGCAGCAGGCTGTTTGCACCATTTGCGTACAAGCAGTGCACTGTGTGTCTTCAGGTGGCTCCAGGTCTGTTGGGCTTCCGGCATCAGTCCAGTTCAGCATGGCCTGTGTCGATGTGAAAGGGACAGCCTGGAACCACATGTCACGTGAGTGGATCACGGTGTGCTGTGCTGTGGTTTGATGCATGGCGTTGGCTCGGCGGACGCAGCAGTGTTGTCTGTGCAGGGCTGGACAGAGCGTGAGATCACAGGCAAGATCCGGTACATGAACTACAACGGCTGCAAGCGCAAGTTCGACATCAAGGCGTACTGCGCTTCGGTTGAGCAGCGGATCAAAGCGCAGAAGCAGGCTGCAAAGAAACAGTAACCTGCGGCGGTGCCGGGAACAAGCAGGCACGAGGTGCCTCGAGCAGCAGTGCACAGAAGCACCTACATGACAACAACAAACAACCGACATCTGTTGTGGCAGACGAGCGTGGATTGAAGTGTACGTTAGCGTGTACGTTGGGGAACTTATGTGGCCAACCAAATCGAGTGAGAGACAGGGAGAGATACAAGCATGTGCCGTTGTGTAACTGACTCGGTGTAACAGCACTGCTGCTGGTGACAATGATCGCCAGACAACCTTTGGTGTTACTGCGCGCAAGTCAGCCACTCCCAGCCGATTGTTTTTCCGTGCCTGCACCTGTCCTGGTTGGAAGGGCCCGGCCATCGACAACACTCTGTTACTACGTCAGTCAAGGCAGCCGCGGCGTGCTAAAATTCCCTGGAGCGATACCGGGGTCCACACTGTGGCAGAAATTCTGCATATCTTGCCGAACGCCTTGACTGTGCGTCTGCCTACCTACCAAAAGGGGCTGGGGGAGCGCGCGGCCTGCCCAGCATCTGCTCGCTCGGTCACTCGATCGAGCCACGACATGCACGGATCGCAAGCGAGTGCGGTCCTGCCATGGACTGTGGGCCATGGAAGGGAGGCAGCCGCAGGCATGCATGCGTGCTGGCGAGTGGCCATGGGTCACCCGCGGGCGGCTGTCAAGGCTCGCCGGCCCGCAGCTAGCAGCCGCCTGCGGCTCGCCCCGGGCGAATCTATCTCTACTTTATCAGACTTGGTGACGCTGTCATCATCTTTCTTATCGCCATCTGACTCCCCTTTCTCATCTCCAGCTGAATCCCCATCTGACTCCTCTTTCTTCTCTTCATCTGGAACCCCTGTGTCGCCCCCATCCGATTCCTCTTTCTTCTCTTCATCTGGAACCCCTGTTTTGTCCCCATCCGATTCCTCTTTCTTCTCTTCATCTGGAACCCCTGTTTCATCCCCATCCGATTCCTCTTTCTTCTCTTCATCTGGAACCCCTGTTTCATCCCCAGCCGATTCCTCTTTCTTCTCTTCATCTGGAACCCCTGTTTCATCCCCATCCGATTCATCTTTCTTCTCTTCATCTGGAACCCCTGTGTCGCCCCCATCCGATTCCTCTTTCTTCTCTTCATCTGGAACCCCTGTGTCGCCCCCATCCGATTCCTCTTTCTTCTCTTCATCTGGAACCCCTGTTTTGTCCCCATCCGATTCCTCTTTCTTCTCTTCATCTGGAACCCCTGTTTCATCCCCATCCGATTCCTCTTTCTTCTCTTCATCTGGAACACCTGTGTCGCCCCCATCCGATTCCTCTTTCTTCTCTTCATCTGGAACCCCTGTGTCGCCCCCATCCGATTCCTCTTTCTTCTCTTCATCTGGAACCCCTGTTTTGTCCCCATCCGATTCCTCTTTCTTCTCTTCATCTGAGACCTCTTTCTCGCGCTGCTCGCTGTCCGAGTCCCCGTCATCCTCGCCATGAGTCGTGGCAGCCTCGCCCACACCAGCATTGCCAAGACTACTGGCTGGCACGGCAGGAGAGCCATCATCGCCTGCACAGGTGGCCCTAGCTGTGAAACTCACATGCCGACTATGATTTGCACATGTTCTGACCGTATGTGCATGGCTTTCAAGCCTCCAGTGTCAAGTGCAAACTGCACAGTGTGCGATGTGGTGTTGCTTGGGTTGCAAGAGGAGAACATGTGCTGCCATGCTCGGTCGAACAGCCACGGGCAGGCAGGCATACACCAAAAGGCTATGCAATGTTAGGTGCCCGTTCTGTTCTGTGCACGTTGTGTGGCGTCCAGGCCAGGCACAGATAGTGCCTGCAGGGACACATGCATGGAGACTCTCGCATGGGTGGCCGGCCGACTGCCATGTCGAACATCTGTTCTCGAAAAAGGCCATCAGAGTCACTCTATTCGGGAACACTTTGGCCGCAAATCAAAACGGGTCCGTATCTAGTAGGGGTACCGTAGGCAGGATCTGGCACCAACGTTCAGCTGCAGCCCATGAAGGCAACCAGGCATGCACCACAGCTCGTTCAGCAGACAGGGTGGCAGCTACGGTGCACAAGGTATGATGTCGTGCCTGGTGGGGGCTAGGCTAGGAATAACGCCGTGTGCACACAGCCAGCGCTAACGTTATCCCTTCTGCCAGGCCTCCACCCTAGCACGATGATGTGAATTCATGGCAAGAGGGCAGGTCGAGGGCAAAATGTCAACAAGTCAGCAATAAATGGCAGCCCGGTGAAGACTGGAGCTGCTCGAGTGCGGATGCTGCTGTTAAAGCTGCAGGCACGATGCATGGGGCACGATGACAATGAAGCAAGCATTGTCACAGCACAGCAAGCCGTAGGTGCCATGATTTATGAGTGCAGATGATAAAGAGGTAAATTGAGAGGCGTACTGGTCGTTGCATCGCCTCCACCAACGACTTCTTGGGTCCCCTGTGCAGCTGGTGCTGACCGTGAGGAGGTGCCGGCCATCAAGATGATAAGAATGACCACTGCGGCGAGAGACCCGCCAATGCAGAGGATCCGTTTGACATTGAGCTCCCGCTTGGTCTTCGTCTGCATGCGGTGCTACTGTCACCAGCCATGTCCCATAACGAGGCATGCTGATACATGAACACAAGCATCCCGCTTGTGGCCACACGTATCGTCTTCAAAGGCCCCCAGGGCTGTCAATGAGCGACATTTGACGCAATATTGAGTCCAGGGCTGAGGTGTCGGCCGTTCACAGCCAGTCCGTTATCGTGTATAGCGTGCATCATGGCGCATGCACGAAATAACAGCCTGACTCATTACTTGTTGGCCAAGCCGGTTTGCATCGCCAAAACGCCAGACGCACCTGACTCAGAGCCCCAGATTGCACGTTAAACGAACTGGCGAAGTCATCCGACTTCACTTGATTCGTGATCAGGTGATACATCTCGGACGCCATGCTGACGACGCTCGACTTCTGCAAAGCGGCACAACTCACAGGAAGTATATGAATCGTAAGGATGACACAGATCACTGATGCATGCACGTTTTTCGCTCGTTCATAAGCGCCCACCGAGCAAATGTGCGACTCCGCGGTCTGGCAGTGCTGGTGTGCACAAAGCGCTCCGTCCAGCCAAACAGCAGCGATTGGAGGACTTTCCGATGACAGTTACACTCGGATTGTGAGCATGGTGGGTGGACTAAGCTGCGGAGCTTGTGCTAGAGAAGCAGCGACGAAGCAGCCTTGTACAAGACTGGCAGTGCGAGCGACACCGCACAGCACGCAAGACAGCACAGGATCGCGGACAGCAGTCGCACATGAAGCTATACTGGGAAGATGAAGAGTTTGTCGAAAGCCACTCGTGCGTTTGACGCAGAGTTCTCCACAGGCCCGCCCAGACCGAGTTCCGCCCTGACACTGTGTGAGACCAAGGCACTGACGACGCGCTCGTTTGAGCGTCAGGCACGATGCAAACGCACAGCTCGGCTGCGAGGAATAACGCTCGTACAATACCAATACCTCAACTGGACTCGAATGCGCTTCGGCTGGAGAGGAACGCCCACGAGACAAAGGAAGATTTTTGGAAAGTCGCTGGAATGAATGAAAGTGGATGGACTGTTGTGTGCTCCTGAGCATCCTGAAACTGCCGTACATCATAGTGCTGGTGTGAGCCAAGCTCGCAGATTGATTTCAACGATGGGTACCACCGGTAGCCATCGTGGTGCGTCATCGTCACACATATGTCAAAAATCACCTGTTGGACCCGCGCAAGACTGGCTCATTCTCAGCAGGAGCTCTGCGCGTACTCTGGCAGCCCAGTTCTCAAGCCCTCTGCTGAAAGCGGCCTTTTGGTGCAGTTGTTTTTACCTCCCCGGGCAGTGTTGACGTTCCGATCACAAGTTGCGCAGCTGTTGCGAACACTCCAATCGAGGTGGCCCAATGAGTATGTAACCCCTTCGCAAGCAACGAAAGCTCTCTGCGATGTATTCTGGGCCTGCAAAAAGCAGGTCCCGGAGCCGCTGCGCTCAGGCTAG
>JALKAD010000158.1:129324-142017 GCA_024500015.1 Ulva compressa
ATGGCCACGTTACTCATCCTGATCTGTTGAATGAAGCTGTGAAGCGAACCCAGTACGCCGTGCGAGGGGAGCTCTATCTGCGCGCCATGGAACTGCAGAAAGAGGGTATGAAGATCACATTCACGAACGGTACGTGCCCGTAACAAACACAACGTGTATCGGGAACTCGTCTGCGCGCGCTTTGCACGCTGGCACATTTGAGGTCTGATCAACCATGCAACCACGTGCGGTTGACCGTACTCGTTCTCGCGGGCCACGCAGCCTGGCGCGCATGCTCACAGCCAAGCAATTGCTGCAGCAGTTGGCATGCTGTCGGACTTGTAAACATATACTGGGTGTCACCTTTTCGTGCCACCCAATGGATGTGCCGGTGTCCACCTCATCTCGATCCGCGCGCCGGTGTCCACCTCATCTCGATCCGCGGCCGCGGGGATATATATGGCACGGCGCTGCCCGCATGCATGCACGGTGACTGTTGTACACACGCATACTGTTGTACATGCGCAGGCATCGTCCTGTTGCCGGTGCTTGCTTGTCGGCGTTGTTCTGTTGTGCTCGTTGAGGACACTGGGGAAATGCGCTGGTATTCCCTGCGCCCTGTGTTCCGGACACCAAGACATGCTTGCAGCGTTTCTCTGTCACTAGCTTCCTTGGGCGCTGCTGACGCCCTGATCTATCTCAGTGTTACACACATCAGAGTTACACATCAGAGTTACACACATGCGTGCCACTGCTGTGAGCTGTGTTGATGAGCTACAAGCAACACAGCGCCTCTTGGAAGCCAAGTCAAACTCTGCGTGCAGTGGGCAATCCTCAGCAACTTGGGCAGAAGCCCATCACATTCATGCGCCAAGTCATCTCTCTCTGCGCTGCTCCCTTCTTGCTGGAGAGTCCCCTCGTCGACCAGATGTTCCCCGCTGACGCCATCGCACGCGCGAAGCAACTACTGGGGTACGTGGGCTCCATCGGAGCATACTCAGACTCCCGGGGCGCCGCAGGGATCCGGCAGGAGGTGGCCAACTCCATCGAGAAGCGTGATGGGTACGCCACTGTCATGCCGTCTCCACGGTGGCCCCTCCACGCCAGCAGAGCGCCAGCTTGGCCCTTTCCGATCCTGCTCGATGCTGTTCAACCTCTGCTCAACTGCTGCGCAACCAGTCGCACAACCACCCGCACTGCAGCAACAAGCCACTGCTGTGTTTCCCGGCCATTGCTCCAGCCCACAAACCCGAACATGTTGACACACCTCATGTTTCTGTGGTGCACCGCCTGATGCTTCCCGCACCACGCCGCTGCTCTGCCATGCTGCACCCGCTTGTGACCATCCATGCGGTCTCATGCCAACGCATGCAATGTTGGTCACAGGTCTCGTGTGTGCGCATGTGGTGTTGGTCGTGCGGAGGTCACAGACGAGGGAGTGTGTTACATGGTGGTGTTATGTGGTAGGCATGCTAGTAGCACACCCAACGCACTACCTCAAAACTCAGCAACCGGGCGGACTCTGCCCGCCAGGGCTGCCTTTCGACGGACGAGTGAGTGTGCATATGTGTGCATATGCCCCGTGTACTTACCGTTACAGCAGGGCAAGAGAACGCAGTCTGTGTGCACGCCCACCGTCCCACCATCCCAGCCATCGCTGCCCGCACAACTTCCTGGCAACTTCCAGACGGGCTGTCATCGTGGTACAATGCACCGAGTACATACTTGCCTGCCTGGCATGGACTGGGCATCGCTGCATCTGTTCATGTGCGCCTCACTGGCAGCCATGCATGCAGGGTGAAGGTCGATCCCAACCACATCTTCTTGACGGACGGTGCATCGGTCGGCGTGCGCATGTCCCTGAACGCCCTCATCCGAGGCCCGAACGACTCCATCATGGTGCCCGTGCCGCAGTACCCCCTCTACAGCGCCTCCGTCGCGCTCTACAACGGCAACTTCGTGGGCTACGAGCTGGACGAGGACAACGGGTGGAGCATGAACGTCAGCGACCTGCAGGTGTGTGCTGCAGTGGCGCCACCGCCTGCGCCGCCATGCCCTTGTACTTGCAAACTATTAATCATTAAATGGACCGCCTTGCCCGGACAATTGTTCTCAACAGTATCCATCAAAGCTCCTGTATTTGGGAATGCTCATCCAAAAAATCAGACATGACGGATTCAATGTTTGGCGGGAGTATCTGTGGATGCATTTATGCCGTTCGTCCCAGATGCATGCCTTTCGTGCCATTCGTCTCGTTTGTGATGTTGTGACCTGGCCGCACAGAGTGCCTCATTGTCCAGTCTGCTGCACGACTGGGGTGAGCATATACCATACAGCATGCTAAGGCTATTCTGCGTGAGCTGTGCTCGAGTTCCCACGCTTGATGTGTGCAGCCAATTGCCTGCTGTGACCAGGACGAAAAGTATGTTTCATGGCAATCCAACTTGTTAGGGCTGCAACGCAGGCAGATAGCTGCTGGATCCTATTCGGCACCAGCTGCAAATGCCGCTCAGACCCATGTGCTTGTGTAGGCAAAGCTGGATGCAGCCAGCGCAGAGGGCAAGCGTGTGCGTGGCCTGGTGTTCATCAACCCAGGCAACCCGACCGGCCAGTGCCTCACCCGCAAGTCCCTTGAGGACCTCATCAAGTTTGCTGTTGACAACGAGGTGGTGCTCATGGCTGATGAAGTCTACCAACCCAACATCTACCAGGATGAGAAGCCTTTCATTTCTGCCAGGTAAGCTTCAGGGGCAACCTGTACAGTGCACACCGCATTAGGGCCACACTGCATTAGGGCCCACACCACCTTCAGCCCCAAAGCCTGCAAATGTAGGGACCAGCTTGCCCTTGTCACAGTCCCTGCAGATCAGTGTTACCAGCTGTGTGAGGGCGCAGGGGTGCCCGACCTGGTGACACTGCAGTGCCAGTGTATGCTAACATGGCAAGAGGTGGTCCCTCACTTGCACCTTCCGTCGTGCAGGAAGGTGGCAACGGAGATGGGTGGCAAGTACGCGAGCCAGCTGGAGCTGGCATCGTTCCACACCGTCTCCAAGGGTGCCTATGGCGAATGTGGCCTGCGTGGTGGCTACTTTGACCTCATGAACTTCCACCCAGGCACCGTCGATGAACTATACAAGGTGTGCAGCCACAGCCTCAGTGTGGACGTAGCAAGCAGCTTCGTTGCTGCACCGCATGTTCGCCCGCGCCTTAACACAGTTCGTGCAGACGGTGGTTGATGCAAGCCCATATCTGCACATGATCGCGTACCACCATGAATGAACAAAAACTAGGGCAGTAGGTTGCGAGGCTGCGTACATTATGTGGCGACCGTTTGTGTTGCGGTTTGGGAGTTGACCATCATGCTCTTGGTGCAGCTTGCCTCTATCAACCTCTGCCCGAACGTCGTGGGACAGTTGGGCATCTGCCTGATGACGAACGAGCCTCAGCCCGGAGACTTGAGCTATGACAGCTGGAAGGCTGAGAAGCAGGGGCTGCTCGACAGCATGCGCCGCAAGGCCCACATGATGACAGACTTCTTCAACAGCCTCGAGGGTGTAGAATGCACCTTCACGGAAGGCGCCATGTACTCGTTCCCCCTGATCACGTGCGGCTCCTTCCAATTTGATACTTCCTGGTCCACACTGGGTGATGAAGCACTTGCTGTAAACACGTGGATATCAGCCGCCGCAGGACTGCCCAATGAGTACTTTATTGACCATGCTTGCAGAATCTGCTTCCGCACCACTATCGATTTGTGATTCTAACCTCCTCATTCTGATAGCCTTGCCAGGCTGGAGGGCGAGTCTGCATGACCATTTCTTACTCAATCCTGACTGTTTGCAGGCTCCCACCAAAGGCAGTTGAGGCCGCCAAGGCAGCGGGCAAGGCCCAGGATGTATTCTACTGCTTGAAGCTGCTCGAAGCAACAGGCATCTCCACGGTTCCAGGCTCAGGCTTTGGCCAGAAGGCGGGCACATTCCACTGCCGCACGACCATCCTGCCTCTGGAGAAGGACCTCCCAGCCATCATTGAGAGCTGGAAGACCTTCCACGAGTCCTTCATGGCTGAATACAAGTAATTGGCGACTCCCGAGCCTGCCTGGTTGGGCCTGTCCGCACCACATCGCGGCTGCAGTGAAGCATTAGGACGAGGGGAGCATGACTGGAGCATTCGCGCCATGCAGCAGATAAACATAGGGGACCAACTCTCTTCTATGAATGTACGTAAGTGTGCCCGTTCTGGATCGTCTGGAGGCATACCCAGATGCAGAAACATCCTATCAGTGGCATTGAGTCAGCAAGATTTCCCCGCCATGTTGGAGGAATGGCTTGTGCAGACGCAAGCACTCGCCGATGTGCTGTGTTCTACAGTACGTTGCAACTGACGGACTTGTATCAGCCCAAGAGTTGCCTTGTGTCGGCTCGAGTGTGACAGCTGTTGGCTTTCCAGCGACACAAGTGGGGGATAAACAGTTCTGCCTTCGAGAACCTGATATCATGCATACATATGATGCATTCATGAACCATTGGTGTGTGAATGACTACATCGTGTCGGCAAGAAGTTGCCTTCGCTGTTGCGGGTAGCGGCTAGCTGAGAAGAGGGGACTCTGTCGTAGGAACAGTAGCGAGTATTAGAGCACTGTTGTCAGCAGCTGATCTGGGATGCGTCAATGTGTGCACTACATAGGCTGCTTGAGGAGGAAAATATCCTCATCAACTCTGCTTGATGGAAGTGTTGACTGTTAATTGGCAACGATTATGAATACGCACGCACCATTGCAGCGGGTCTGCTGGTATATCGATCATGTTCCTGCCTTTCACAAATCGCAGCATTAACGACTTCACGCGACAAGGCAGGTGGAGTGATGCATCATTGTCCATATCGGCGCGCCTGATATTGATCATGAAAATACATTGATTAATCGTTTTGCTGCAGATGTTGATTTAGCGCTGTTGCGGTTGTGCTACACCCTACTCTTAACATTCTCACTTGTTCTCCACGTCCTCCTTTGCACAGGGAACATATAATTTAAATAAATTATAAAATTCAAATAAATAAATACGGGTTGTAGAGCATGTATTCATTGATAAGCAGTAATTCGGTGCTGGCTTCAAGACATGTTGTGACTTCATGCAGTTTGCAGTCTATTGATCAAACACCTTGTGGCTACACGGAATACAGGCAACGGGCTGCCGCGCGCATGCCAGTGCATAACTGCAAAAGTGGGTCGAAACACAAGGTAGGAAGGTCGTGTCGTCGTTGGTGCTCACACGATAATCGCCACGCCTGTGTATCTAAAGTGTGCACACGCAGACAGTCTGACGCCTGTATTCAGTGTGAAGCGCTGCGTTCCAGTCCGTTTGCTAAACCGATCATTGCAATTGTGTGATCTAACTAGCTCCTTAGCATATACTCATGGCGTCCCGTTTGGCAACTCGGAGTGCTGCGAGGCTAATGCGACTGGAACGGCCGCAGCTGCGAGTGTGTCGCTCTTCAGCCTGTACAGCTCGCGCCGATCATCAAGACAGGCTCCTACGGAGGTGAGACCAGATTTGAGTAATTTCATGTACTATGTGCAAATGGATGCTTCTGCGCTACCCATGGATTAGCGCACTGATGGAGTGTATAATGGCCGCACCCGAGCTTCTGCAGCTGCGCCTATGTCTGTCCCACCCGACCAGGCCACTGGTCGCACCGAAAGCGCGCTGAAAGTCTAACATGTATATGCATACGTCACGGGGCATTGTCTAGAGTCAGATTGTATTGGCGACATCCTTGTTTGTATCGACTGCCACACAGCTCAGGCCAGCGCCGCGGCTCCGTGCATCTGCACCCAATCGCCCCGTATCAAACTTGAAACCGCTGCATACTAGGCGTGATTCTGTCTCTCGTCATCCGTAATGACCCATACCACAGGGTGCCCAGAGCCCAACTGTCCGGTAGACCTGCCTGGCCAGTGGGAGGGGGTGCAGACACTACACTGCCTGAATACATCCATGCACACATTTTTGCATCGCAGCGGCTATCATCACCTTATACATGTGCCCATGCAGCCTGTCAGCAAATCAGGAGGTAGCTGTCCTAGCCGTGGATGGCCTGGGTCTCGTTTCTGAGGCACAGGAACGCCATAAAACCGCGCCCACTGCGACAGCTGCACTCGGCAGAGCTCTCCTGGGCAGCTTGCTTATGGGCTGCTTCCGAAAGGACAAAGAGAGCCTGCAAATAACTTTCGCGGGTGAGGGAGCTCTGAAGGGCGTTCAGGTCATTGCTGAGTCGAGCGGCTTTGTGAAGGGCAAAGTAGGGAACCCCCTTTGTGACCTACCAGTACGGGATGATGGCAAATTGGATGTTGGCAGAGCGGTGGGACCAGGTATGAGCCGAATGCCACCGAATGCCACCGCTCAGCCCTAAGGCTTTCACCCGTATGCTCCCACCCGCCGCATGAACTACAAGTCGTTGTTTCCTCTCTATGGGGCATCGCCAAATTCCCAGCATCACTCAGCACAAATCAGGCTCCTGACTGGCGATTGTCAGTCTGGTCTCAGCAGGTTGCTGCTTCCATGCTGGCTCTCCACATCGTGCTGTTGCCTTTCACCGGCGCGACTGTTGCCGCAACCAGAGCCTGCCACATTTGGGCAGCATAGCTGAAGGTGCAATAGCGCTGAATGCCCACTGGGTACCACAGCGCACCGGCCTAGCATCTGTGCGTCCGTCAATCTTTGATAAAAAGGCAGTAGTGATCAGTTGACATGGAAATGAGATCTGATCGAATCAGTGACACATGAGCACCGGAGACGCTCAAAGGAGACCAATGCCACTTGCGATGGACGAACATGGCTTCAGGCCAGCAATCCGCATCATCCTTGCCACACAGCTGAGGTGGTCGGGCCGGTATCTGCTGCGTGGAGGTCAGCTTGTGCCCATTTCCAGGGCCACAGAATGATGCATCACACAGAATTATTGCTAGGCCGCATGCGTGACGCTGCCAACAGCTGCATGTGGCCAATGCTCTTGATGTCTTTGGTGTGATTCCAGATTTGTTTGTTTTCACACAGTGTGCATGCGCTGTGCAGGGACGCTGGCGGTGGTGCGGACACAGCCACTGTCTCCACAACCGTACACGGGGACAGTGGAGATCACATCAGGGGAGATTGCCGAGGACCTGGCGGTGTACATGTCAGAGTCAGAGCAGACAAATGGTGCTGTGGCCCTTGGTGTGCAGATCGGGCCGGCTGGCGAGGTCACTGCTGCGGGGGGCTACCTCATCCAGGTGCAGCGTGGTCACAATCTAATCTCTGCGCATGAGCCTGACCACATCCGCTGATGGCTAATGATCAATCGAAATACTATTGTGGAAGTTCTTATGATGCACATAAGGTGCACTGAGTGCGTGTGCAAAGCAGCATGTGTTTCGGAAAGTGCTGCAAGGTCTATCTACAAAGTGCTGTTCCGAGGTACTTTGTGACCGATGCAAGCCATCCAAAGCTTCTGTGTGTGTTGGGCGCCCATATATCGCTGCTGCCATCCAGGCCAGGCTTCGCCAGAATGCTGAAGTGTGGTTGCTGTACTGCGTGTTGCAGCACAGTTGATGTCGGGCTGTGTTAGCAGTGGCAGTGTTCTTCCTGAGGAACGTTACACATGTTTTTACTGCAGCACAGAGGCCACGCTGACGGTGCAGTGAAGCACAGTCATGGCTTGTGCAGGTGCTTCCGTTTGCATCGGATGAGACTCTGTCGAAACTGGAAGCCAACATTGCGGGGCTACCTGCGGTGACGGATGTCATGGCGATGGGAATGACACTGGAACGACTAACCGAGGTGCTGCTGGAGGGCATCGGAGTGGATGCGCAGCATGTCAGCACCATGGCACCAGCGTATGGGCCCTGTGACAAGGAGGGGCTACAGGTGCGCCACCTACTCCCGGGAATTGTTTGTGGCCTTGTTCCAGCTGCCAGGCATTCTGATCATCTCGTTAAAGCGCGTGCCAATGACTGAGAGCATGTAGCACACAGAGTGCACTTGAGCCATTCTATAACGTGTGACGATGAAGCCGTGGCGCAGTCAGCAGTGCGAGTACAGTACGCCTCGTGTCTCAGGCATTGGTCGATGCATGTGTTGAGATGTTGCGCTCGGGAGGCAGGCTGTGAACGTTGAATCCATCGTGCAATCATCGATTGGCCGTGTTCAAAAGCTTCTGCTCGTCCTGCAGTGGTTTATGGAGGCATGCCCCTTTCAGATCTGTCACATACTGCCGTCCTCTGTTGATTTCGTGATCTGCGGTATTTACAGAATCGAGCTGGTTCGCCTGCATGGATGAATGCAGCCACTGCTCTGGGTTGATTGCCATGTGCACAGCATCTGAGTTCCCAGCATAACTTACAGGAACGTATGAAGCGGGCAGTCGCCGCGTTGGGGGACGGGGAAGCAGCAAAACTGATGGAGGAGCAGGGGAAGATTGAGGTGACATGCCAGTTTTGTGCTGACACGTATCAATTCACAGAGGCGGAAGTCGAGTCTGCCGCCCAGAAAGCCTGATTGTGCATGCACAAATAATGTCCCTGTAAATCAATTGTTGCAATGAATGTGTGTACCGTCCATTGCCGCTGGGCCCTGGAATTTCCAACATGGATGTTTTCCATTTCAGTGCCTTGCTGTGTATTGGCCGACCAACACCATACATCCTTTGCGTCCAAACAAAAAGCCTACCTGGATCCACATAGAGAAGTATTCCTATTAGATGATGAGTTCCCTATTAGATGGTGAGTTTTTGTGAATCGTAGGCTGGTGCGGAATGGACTGCCTCTGCTACCAAATAATATCAGATAGATTGCACAACAACACCGGCACAGGTACCATTTAGAAGCTGGTCCATGCTACTTTTCCAAGGTTTTCAAACAGTTTCTAGTCGAGGAGTTGTGCCATCACATGTCTGGTGGATACCAGTTCTTGACATGATTGAAGTAGGGATCCGACAAGATGTCTCGAATGTATTGACTTGGGCGAGCGTCTGGATGAAAGTAGGCCATTTTAGATCGGCGCCACGGCTTGTCTGCGGCCTCTGCCTTGATGACCATGTCCACGGATTTGATCGGTTCCCCCACTTGCTGATGCAAGCTCAACTGCGGTTGAAGATCTCGACTCTGAGATCGGCCATCCTGCTGAGTGCATACTATCAGCTCTTCAACGACCTGGTCGATAACATCGCTGCTTGTGCTTTCCATCTTCAGAGGTATCTGAGTCAGTGCCCGAACTGGCGCAATGAGACCGCTTTCCTCAGGCCCGCTGGAACGCTGATCAGCTTTTCTCTCTCGATCTACACTGAAAACACATCTTCATATAGCTCGTTTCGGAGCAGTTCGCTGAATGTAAATCTATGAAGTATCCCCGGTAGCCACCGTTGTTGACGAGAAACAGGAGAGCGCACGTCTGTGAAACTTTCCTACTCTGCTGCTGGGGCTAACATGTGCATTTTACTAAAAGCAAGAAAATGAAGCACGATGCAGCTATGTCGCGTGAACCTGTCAGTGCCGCTGCGCATGTCCGCGGGTTGCGCACACGCGGCTTTGAATCTTCAGGCCTGCGGCTTCATAGAAAAAGCGGCAAACCTGATAATATGCACGCTATCTTCTCTTCGTTGCATACCGACATCGGCTAGTGACTTCAGCGCGTAGAACTTTAGCATGGATTCAGCACAGCCACGAGCCCACTATGTGGACGGCCCTGCTATCATGCAAAAGGTGAGATGACCTCATGTTGGGAGCCCTTTCACGCCAGTCTGCGGCATTGGTAGGTGTCGTGCTGCGCTAGGGCGGTAGCCATCGTGTTTCATACCGCGTGTCCGTTTTGTAGCGCAACACAGCGCGCATGCCTTTGTAGTTTCGCACAATGCTTCCTGGGTCTTCTGTCTAAAGCAACGCCATTTTGAACCTAGTGATTCGTAACACAACGGCATACACCATTGCATGAGATCCTTCCAACTCAGCTCAGGTCTGATGCCCGTGTCCTCCTGCACAGCGCCGCAACACATGCAGGCAAGCGAGATTTTGGCCAACAACTCCAAGTTCCTGAGCACCCCGCTGGACATGGCGAAAGCGGACCCATGGCCCAGGGCTTATCGCCGGCCATCGCGTGATGGTGCTCCAGCCTCGCATGGGATCCGCTCGTCTACATGCTCCCCAACCCGTGGAGACCGCCACAGGATTCCAGCACTATCTCATGAATTTCAGTCGCAGCTCGAAGAAGTCATGCGGGGGGCACAGAAGTACCGCAGGCCTTCTTCCGCCCATAGCCGGTTGACACAGCCATCATGTCCACCTGCAGTCCCCGGCCAAGCTCCCGGCCCTTACAACACAGGGCAGCAAGTCATTCACGGGACACATGCGCCACCGATTCCTAAGCCACCGTCTCTTGCAAGCCTGTTGTCTCAGGCACACCATGCACCGCCTGGCAACTTCCCTTCCGCCCCTCAGTCCTATTGCTCCCGTGGCACCATGCGTCACAGCAACTCTGCCGCTGTCCCGGCCCAGGACGCCCTCGCACTGATCGAGGCCGAAGCAACAGCCTCACATCACCAGCAGCTCCGCAAGCTCTACTGCGACGTGCAGCGAGGGCAATCAATGCTGCAGCAGGAGCAGCAAGAGTGCGAGCGGCTGCGGCGCACCATACGTGAGAGGGATGATGCAGTTCATAATGCCCGTGCGCATGCTCGGCAGGCTGCAAGGCAGCTGGTGCGTCCTTGCTAGAACATGCCTTGTGCAGCAGTACTGCATCTGTGAATCCATGCCAACCTGGGTGCGTCGGGGTGCCCGGAAAATGTGGTTGCCTGGGCGGGAGATGCACTGTCAAACTCATATGGCAAGCAAGCAGGCCCAGTCATGCCTGTGGAACTGTGTTATTGAGTGCTGCATGTATACCTCCGCAGTCGCGCCTGAACCGCCTGTCCAGAGACTTCCAAGGAACCACTTCCAGGGAACCACAATGAACTGCCAAGGAACAACAGTTCTGGCAAATTGGGAGTAGCTTGGCTGCTTGGGCATCACAGTTGACACCAGATGCCTGACGGAGTCCTCTGTGACATCTAAACAGCGGTGCAGGAGGAGGAGGTGGACCGGAGGGCAGCTGCCGAAAAACGGGGCACGGATCTGCAGCGCGCGCTGCAGGCGGAGCAGGACGAACGGAAGCGCGCAGAGGACCGCGCTCGCGACTCCCGGGCCCTCGTGCGCACCCTTGAACAGCAGCTCGCCAGGCGAGAACCATCACAGGTCAGTATCTACCACACCCTGTTCTTCCGCGACAGTTTGTGAGCATGTACATGGGTGATTCAGACGGCGCTACAGTGCAAACTGCTCAGCTCCCTGAGCGCAAATAAGTCCGTGGTGGAATCTCATCCACGATATCGCATGCTCGGGGTATCGCTGTGTCACAATGTCAGACCGTTCACGGCAGAATGTCTGTGCAGCGTGATGACTCGGCAGGCATGAGGTGGGAACTGGAGTCGAAATGCAGCCAAGTCGGCACTCTGGAGGAGCGCCTGCGCGTGGTGCAGGCGACGCTCGACACACGATCGCGTGCTCTCTCCGACGCCGAGGCAGCACTCCAGCAGAGCCGTGCTGAGACCGACGCGCTGCGCAGCCGCCACGCGGCCGCCGCAGCCACCGCTGAAGTGCCGGATGACGCGGAGGTCGCAGGCCTGCAGGCCGAGATCACGCGGCTGAACACGGCACTGCACGAGCGTCGCAGCGGCAGCGGCAGTGGCGGCAGCACAACAGCTGCCGCTGATGAGGGAAGTGACGACCGCGGCCTCGAGCTGCTGCAGCTGCGTTGCACGCTGGAGGCGAAGGAGCGCGAGCTTGCTGGCGTGCGGCGCGAGCTCGCAGACTCGCAGGCAGCGTCGGCGCCGCCGGCTGCGGTGGCTGAGGGGGAGTCGCAGGGCGAGCGCGGCCTGGTGCAGACGCTGCAAGAGCAACTGCAGGAGGTTGTGGAGCAGCGGCGGGCCGCGGAGAGGCGCGCTGCAGAGGCTGAGGGGGCGCGGACGCTGCTGGACGCGGAGTGTGCTGCTCTGCGAGGGGATGTGCTAAGGCTGCAGGCAGCTGCCAATGGACCCTCGCAGGTGCAGCCTCAGCCTGGACGCAGCCGCATCACTTCCCGCGCCAATCGCTCGTGCTTTCATCCGGTTTCTTGTAGAAATTTTGCAGCTCCAGTGTGTGCCGCTGTGTTGTGTCACATCCTTGGCTGGATCACTGTAGTTTCCGACTGTGACTGCGGCAAAACAATGAGCAGAGACGCGCGCGCATGCAGGAGGCAAAACACGGGGTGCGGCCTGGTACGCCTGTGCGGGGTGAGCGGCGTGTCACAGGCAAGACGCTGCCGGGCGGCCCGGATGGGGGCGACCTCACGGTACGCACGGCGGTGTCCAACACCTCGGCACACTCCTGGCGGATCGAGGCAGGCACCGGGGGCTCCCCACCGCTGGGAGCTGCCGGGCCGGAGGCCGCAGCGGAGGCAGCGCGGTTGCGGGAGGAGCTCGTGGGCGCGCACCAGCTGCACGCTGACCTGGAGCTGTCATCTGGAGAGACCATTCAGGCTCTGCAGCAGCAGGTGCATCTTTCCCTCTGTCTTGACATTGTTGCAGCACAGCAGTTGCATGTGGATGTCACCGCTGGATCTTGCAGCATTGTACGCAGATGTCTAGATTTCGCGGATGTCTAGATTTCAT
>JALKAD010000158.1:142117-163230 GCA_024500015.1 Ulva compressa
GAGTGTGTATGCACATCCTAGCCTGCCAGAGACACACAGTAGTATGTATGTACTCTTACATCGAGGGGCTCCGAGCCAGTGCACCAAGCGAATGTACAACACAGTATGTACTCTTACATCGAGGGGCTCCGAGCCAGTGCACCAAGCGAATGTACAACTAGGTTCTAGACTCACATGCTACTCAGCAGATGCGAGCCGGCCAGGCGATCACCTGGCATGAACTGCGCACCCGTGAGCCGTGCTACCCTGGACATGGTCTTTCTGATCACAAACCCGTTGCCTTTCACTGTCGCCGCACTGAACTCCCGCAAGGAATTCTCAATCCAGCGAGCCTTCGCTCGCTTGTCGAGTGGCCCAACCAACGACACTGCCAGCTTGTTGAGGTACTGCATGGCATGCGACCCTAGTCTGCCATATGTCTCATGTACAACCGGCACCACCTTGTACGATCCCTGCACACTCTCTTTGTACTTGTTGAGTTTGAATTTTTCGCGAACTTCGGCCGCGTACCCCTTTTCCCCGATGCTTTCCCCACCACAGCCACCCCAGATGGGTGGATGAAGCTGACATCTAGCACATACACATCTACGCCTGGGCCATTCGCAAGGATGTCCCCCCTACTGTCGTCCCTGTAGCGTCTGTCCAGGCTGCGCATCACAGGCTCAATTGATGTGGACACCCCTACCGCTCGTACTCGACGGCGCCAAGCCGTAATGGCAATGTTGTGGCGCAACGTCCAGCAGTCGGTATTGTGTCGACATGTCATGGCATGATCTACGTCGCCGGGCTTCACCCGAGCATTGCAATCACATATAACTTCCCCATCTAATGGTGGCAGGGGGGAAAGTCCACCCCTGAACCGCATCCCGTGCACAAAATCCCCATCATTCAGAGTCAGCATGCGGTTGGTTGGGAGGGAATCCAGGAACAGTGAGGCAACACGACAGGCGCAGCTGCGCATGCGCGCGAGGTCTTTTGCACCGCCTGGGGTGCTGCCCAGCTGTTGCAGCAGCGCGTCGTGCCGTGTCTGCGCTACTGCCCTGGTCACTTTTCTACTCATACCGGGAAGGTATGTATGATTACATCGCCGTATCTATGAGGACATTGACACCTCCGACAAGCGGGACCGATTTCACCCGTAGTGCTCTGGGAACCTGAGGAACATCACAGCATCCTGAGCAACACAGCGGAGACAACTCCACGCAGCAATGCAGTCACCGTACAGGGTTGCACGTGTCGGCATATGCACTGTCATGACCACGGGAGTATCTGCTGTTGGGCTTGAGCCACTCTTGGAAGTGGGCTGAGCATAACGAGCATCTTGTAGATAAGCGAACTGGAGTCACAGCTTGCATCGGAGCGAGAGCCAGGCACGTCAGCACAAGAGCGGCACGGCAGCGGCGGTGACGACAGCGGCCGTGCCAGCGCAGCAGGCGACAGCGGGGCCGTGGCCGAGTGGCGCCGCAAGCATGATGCGCTGCACGCGCGGCACCGGGAGCTGCAGCAGCAGTTGCTGGCCGTGCGGGACATCCACGGCATCGACATGCCCATGCTGGCGGGCGACGTGGCGGTCGTCGGCGACGGCGCCCCGACGGCGGCGGCGGTGCAGGCGACGCTGGCGGCGGTGCAGGCGCGGCAGGACGAGGCTGAGCGGCGCATGGCGGAGGTGCTGCAGCGGCGCGAGGCGGCGGAGCGCAAGCGCGGGCAGGAGTGGCAGCGCAAGGTCGACGCTCTGAACGATCAGGTGCGCCCTGCGGAGGCTGCCCGGCGCTTGAGCATGCACACTGCCACTCAGTTTTGCTGTGATGCGCGCGACCGCTTCCGACTGTCCACAGCATTCCTGGCATCACATACGACGATACAACACAGTATGCTCATTATACAAGTGGCAAGGCCTTCAGGCGATCTGATGCCGCAGCAGCCTGGTATAGGCTTGCGAGCTGAGAGGGTGTGTGCGCTGCGGAGGCGCTAACAGTGCAAACACATGCAGGTCAAGGCGCTAGAGGTTGATTTGGCAGCAGCACAGCAGGCAGCCGACAAGGCCAGCGGCGGCCGGCCATCTGAAGAGATGGAGAAGGTCCGGGCTGATGCGGCGCACCTGCGCGAGCTAGAGGAGAGGCTCCAGGAGGAGCTGCGAGCGGTGCGTGCGGACCTGGAGGTGTCTCACCGCACTGAGGAGGGCCTGGAGGCGCGTGTGACAGAGGCGGAGGCTGCAGCGGCTGAGGCGGAGGCTGCAGCGGCTGAGGCGCAGGAGCAGGCGAGTGCCGCGATGGGGGAGGCGGCGGAGGCGGAGCTGCGTATTGCGGCGGCTGATCGCCGCGAGGCGGCGGCGCGCAGCGACGCGGCGGCGCTGCGGGTCGAGGTGGAGGGGCTGCGGCAGCAGCTGGAGGGGGCGGAGGAGCGGTTTGAGGGGCTGCGGGGGTCGCAGGAGGGCGCTGTGCGTGCGTCTGTTGACGCGCGGGCTGCGGAGGAGGAGTGTGCGAGATTGCGGCGGGAGGTGGAGGGGCTGCAAGATGCGCTGGCAGAGGCGCAGCACGCGCAGAATGGGCAGGGTGGGGAGGGGGAGGATCCCACGGGTCTGGAGGGGCAGGTGAGGACTCTGCGGGAGGAGGTACTGCGGCTGAAGATGGAGCTGGAGGGGACATCAGCGGCGGCAGAAGAGACGGAGGGGCTACGAGGGAGGGTGCAGGAGGCGCGGGTGGAGGCGGAGGGGCTGCGGAAGCGGCTCGAGGCGGAGGCAGACGAGGCGCGGTGGTGCTGGCGGCAGGTGGATGAGCTGACTGCAGAGTCGGCGACGCTTCGAGAGCGGCTGCGGGCGGCTGAGAGCGGTACACCCAGCATGCCGGCAGAGGCGGCGCGGGCGTCGCAGGACGCGGCGCGGCTGCGGCAGGAGGTGGCGGGCCTGCAGGCGCAGCTGAGTGCGGCGGAAAGGTTGCACGAGGAGATGGGGGATCTGCGGCGGCAGCTGGCGGGGGCGGAGGCGGAAGCAACGGGCGGGGAGGAGGCTCGGGCGAGGGCACGAGAGCTGGAGGCGCAGCTGGAGACTGCGCAGGAGGACCTGCGGGAGGCGCAGGCGGCGCTTGTGGCTGCGGCGGCGCAGCCGGCAGATCTGCAGGCCGCCGCAGAGGAGGTGTGGGGGCGCGTGTTGCGCACGCTGCGACAGGGTGTTGCAGACGCGCTGCCGGAGGATCTCGCGGTGCGGGAGGCTGCGCTGGCGGGCCGCGACGAGGAGCTGGTGGCTGCACTGGCCGCAGCGGTCCAGCAGGCGAAGGGCGGTGCCGGAGGCGCCGCGGCGGCGCAGGCGGCGGCGGCGGAGGAGCAGGTGCAGGCGCTTCAGCGGGAGGTGGCGCGGCTGCAGACGCACCGCAAGCAGCTGGAGGCACAGGCGTTCGAGGCGGAGAACAGCGTGTTTGAGGTGGAGAAGGAGCTCCAGGCGGCGCTGGACGGCAGGGCGGCGGCCGAGGCCAAGTTGCAGGAGGCGGACCGGTGTGTGCGCCTGTTGGTCTCGTGCTTTGCAATTCGTCATGTGTGGTGGTGGCAACGGCCACCTTCGCTTCATGTGCCTGCTGCGTGGCGCTCTCATGCTGGGTGTCCCATGTGGCCGGGATCTCATATGCCCCGCCGCTCTGTCGTAGGCTGCTTGTCTCGCACAGTTCACATTTGCCGGGAAATGCCGGTGTTCATGGTACGAGCTGTGCTGCAGGCTGACAGCTCAACTGCGGCAAGAGGTCAAGGCCGCGGCAGCGGCACTGCCGACGCACGGCGCAGGGGGCCGCAACGCCGAGGCGCGGCTGGCCGAGGCTGAGCGCCGCGCGGCGGCCGCGGAAGACGAGGCTGCGTCGCTGGAACTGACGCTGAAGGAGGCAGAGCAGAACCTGACGAATGCGTACCAGGACATCGAGCGGCTGCGCGGCCAGAGGGCTGCCCCGGACGCGAGCGCTGCCGACGCCCGGCGTTGCGCACGTGTTGCGGAAGAGGTGCGGTGCTGCCGACCTGGCCACGATGCTCGTTGTCGCTGGCCAATCGAGAAGTCCTCACTTGCGCTCAAGAGGCGCCTGTGATTCATACAAATCTGTTTTGTGTTGTTCTGCGTGTGTTTCCCATCTGCAGCTGTGCTATAGAGCACATGTGAACACGCGCGGCGGTGCCTGTCGCGGCATGTGCTGTTTGCTGCAATGGATCCATGCATACATCACGTCGGCTGCATCTCGGCGCAGCAGGCTCCAGTATGGCGGCTGGTAGCGCACCGCCGCAGCTGCAGACACGATATGAGGCATACGGCTGACGCTGCACTGGTGCTACAGGCACTTGAGAGCGAGCGGGGTCGCGTCGCGGAGCTGCAGCGGCAGCTGGCTGCGCTGCAGAAGGAGGCGGCATCTCTCAAGGCCGCTTCAACCCCGGCACCCCAAGCGGGCGCGGGGAGGCGCGTGCGGCCGCCACAACGCATGCGCCCCTACGCGCCCCCAGCCGCCGCCTCCCCCTCGCCGCAGCCCACCGTACACTCTGAGCACGCCTCTTCCCACACCGCGAGCGCAGCACAAGCCGCCCGCCCGGAGCACTCGAGCGGGTCAGTCGGAGAGGCCACCGCCGTGGCGGTGGAGCCGGTGAACCTGACGCCGCATGGCCCGGAGGCCAGCGGCGGCGCCCACACGCCACCATGGCAGCCGCTGCAGGCGGCGGCAGCGGCCACAGCACAATCGCACGCCACACATGCTGCGGCCGCCGGCGCGGACTCGGCGTCGGCAGGCGGCGATGGCAGTGTCCGGACAGCCGCTGGCGTCGCCGCGTCGCTGGCTGCCATGCATGGCCCCGGCGCACCGGAGGCTGAGCTGAGCCTGCTGGAGGCCTCCGGCATTCAGCCGGCGACGTCTGATCCCTACAGCCACCTCAGCCTGCTCACGCCACCTGGCCCGGTCGCAGCAGACTCATCAGAGTCGCAGCGTTCGCTGTCCGGATCCAGCCGGAACGCGCCGAGCTTGCTGCAGCCCCATGTGCACATGCATGGCGATTTTGAGCCGGGCCGAGCTGCCGCTGCTGCACCCGGTGAAGTGCCCGGGCAGCACACCGGTTTTGGCCGCAGGAGCGCAATGCCTGACCCTCCACTGGAAGGGTTGGGGAGTTCTGGGTCGTCGGGGCCGCCGATGCCAATGCCAAGCCCGACGCTGTCGCCTGTCGTGGGCGGGCATGGCGGTGCACCGGCGCAGCGGCAGCTGTCTCAAAGGGGTGCGGGTGAGGTTGACGAGAGCACATCACAGTGGGGTGCAACTGGGATGGGCTCGCTAGACAATGTGATAGACTTTCTGGGCAGGAGTGAGGACAACTTCGGCTCGACTCACCTCAGCCCCAAAGATGGCCATGACACTGCCCAGTCGGCCACGCCAGCTGCGGCTGTGCCGCCATGAAGCAGGCGAACCCGGACGGTGCAAGGTGCTGCGATAGATTCAAGGATGTGATCGCTCAGATCGCCACGAGTGAGAGGAGGAACCAATGTTTAATCGTGATCGACTTTTTGTGAGTGTGAAGAACAGCAGAAACCGGCTGCTGCATAATCATTTTGGTATGGCAGGCCGTGCTGCATTGTGTATCTGCCTGTGATGATTCGAGTCTGAGCGATGGTCACTGGTAGACAAGCACGGTGCAACATTGAACAACTGTGAAATTGGGGATCATCTCTTTGCCACCGCTTTGGCTGTTGTAATCTTGACATCCTAATAGCCTCGTACACAGTGTTCGTGTTCTAGTTACAGATGTGTGTGCCTCAAGACTCTAGCTTGGGTGATGCATTCGTCAAGGCGCTTTGAACGTAAGCAGTGAACCCATCCTTGTTGAGCAGTGTTTTACTGTCGCCAGAATCATGTTCGCCAAGGTGTGTGACAATAGGATGGCGTGCTCCAAGTGCGGCCCTGACAGCGTTGAATGCTTGCTGTTTGGTAAGCATCCCTTGCTGGGTCACATCAAACATTCCAAACATTGTCTGGATGTCACCTTCGTTCAACAAAGGTTTGGCTCCTTGGGTCTTCATGGTGGTAAGCAGATCAATCACGAACGCTTTGGGATCTTCTGGTTTGTGAAACATCAAGTTAGCTGTGATGATCTGCATGAGCAGTGATGCAGTGAGTTGAGTTCAACAACAGCTGGCTGTGACATTCTGGCTCTGACCGAACGAGCACCTCGAAGATCTCCTTAACCGAGTTATCACTCATCCATTTCAGTGTTTCTGCTTGCAGATCCTGAGTCATGTTGTCTTCGTGTCGGACAGGCTAGAGGGCACACCAGCGAAAATTGGACGATCGAGGACTAGTAAGCGTGGACAAACGCAGGGCAGATTAGCGCATCTTACGCAGACTTTCTATATCTCACAACCTGCGCGACGGAACACGGATGCGAGTCTGGGAACAGAACTGCGACAACAGAGTCAACAACGGATACTTACTCCATTGGAACTGCTGTCTACTATCCATATGCAATCTATACATCATGCCTTGTCGTTAGACTATCTGAGTACAAACCCGTCAGGTTGATGGTGGAGATTTAGGCCGCACGTGCTGATCGCGCGTGAAGGTCGGAACCGAATGGTAACACCGCCATATGCATGAGCACACACTATGCATCACACAAGTGCAGCTAGAGACATCTATGGTGCACCTGCAATCAACGACAAGCGCTGTCACAGTGCGTGTCCATCAGATGCGTGGGCTCATCTACCGAAAGCTGAGAAATTGATGGCCGGTTTAGCTGGAGACTGGCCAACTCTTCCTGCCTGCTGAAGACCTGCTCCTGCAGCAGTTTCTGCTGCCTTCACGCCTTCTCTCAGCCTTGTCTTCTCATCAACAGACAGCGCCTTCAGAGCCTCGGGCAGCAGCGGCGCCAGCCTCGAGCTCTGCAGGCCTGCCTTGAACACTTGATAAGCTGCTGTCCGAACCTGCTCATCGGGTGCACCCACTGCAGGAGGAGGCGCCATGGCTTCCACCAACAGCAGCAGCAGGGCACCGTACAGCGCCATCTGCTTCGTATCGCCGCCGCCAGGGATCGCCACATGGATGACCATCAAGCCCCACACTTCCTACAGCACACACTGTATCACAACAACGCGACTGCAACAGATACAACTCAGTGGAACAGCTAGCCTACCCGTGGACACGCAGCTGCGCCTCACCACATCTGCAGTGCGACCGTGTTTGCCATGATCACTGTCTTCGCAAACGCTGGCTCACATATGACAACGCACCTGCAGCGTGGAGATGTATGTGGCCCCAGCGGCGGCGCACGCCTGCCCAAGCCGGACAATTTCCGGCGCTGCCACGCATGCCAGCCGCGACGCCGTGGCCGCCTCAGCCGCTGGCGTGACCTCTGCAGCAGCGCCAGCAGTAGCCACAGCGGCCTTGAGGTGCATGCGCAGCGCGGCAATGCATGCCGCAGCACGCGAGCACACGGCCGGCGCAGCGTCGCTGCGCTGCGACACCGCTTCGGCGGCATCCGCCGCGACACCTGCACCACAGCACGCACGTCGTTTTGACCGGTGTTTGACTGAGGGTCATCTGTCCACTGCTGCGCATCCGGGATATCAGCCGAGACATCACTGTCTGAAAACAAAAACTTAACAGTAAAATGGTTTCTGCAAACGCAATTGCATGCTTGTGTTCATCGCGGTCACATCGGGTTGAGCCACTCGCACCGCGAAACCACCTCGTCTCTGCATGGAGATCACAAGTGCAGCGTGCAGAAACGCATCGTTAATGCATGCAGCCCGGTTCAGACGGAGTCCGCACCTCGCAATGCATGCGCGCATGCTGCGAATGCGTCGCCTTCACTATCGCCGCCCCCCTCAGCCACATGCGCACTTGCATCCACCAGCAGCAGCGCCAGCCGGAACACCTCCTTGCGGCACGCCCCGCTGCCCCCCTCCGGCCCCGCTGCCCACGCTGCCAGCCGCTGCGCCCCAGCGCCCAAAGCACACACGACCTCCGGCGCAGCTGCGGCATCCCCGTTATTCGCCGACTGTAACGCTAGCAGGCCGACATGCATGGCCTGAATGCATCGCGAGTCCACCTTGTCATCGACGCCGAGCAACCCTTGCTGTGCAAAACGCAGCAGCACGGTGCACGCGAGGCCAATGCATGCAGCCGTGCGGCCCGGGCTGGCCTGCACAGCCGCACGCATGGCGAGGCACGCCGCCCCCACGACGTCCGCTGACGCCGCCAACGCCACCTGCCGCAGCTGCGCCACCTCGGCCGCCTCACAGCAGTGCCGCGCGGCCTGTGCTAAGCACGGCAGAAGCCGCGACACAGCGCAGCACGCAGCACCGTCGCTTGCACCACCGTTCTCGGCTGCCTTGCCGTCTGTGCTGCACTTGTGGCCACCATTGATCGGCCCAACGGCGACGTTCCCGTCGCTGCCTGCACCATCCTCATGCATGCCATTTTCGCTCTCGCCATGCCCGTTCACTGACGCGCTGCGAGCACCTGTGGACACCACGGCCTCTGGCCGCTGCGCCAGGTTCGCCGCAGCCGCCACAAGCATGCCAGCGCTTGTAGCCACCAGGTCCCGCGCAATCTCACACGAGGCGCTGTGCTCCCCCTGCCCGTTGCATGCTGTGATAGCCGCAGCAGCTGCGGGGTCACAGCACGCAGCATGCATGATGCACGCAGCTTGTATGACATCAGTCAACGGAGCCGCTTCGGTGCAGGCCAGCGCAGCAGGCTGGAGGCCGCTGCGCACAGCACGCAGCGCGTGCCACAGCGGCTCGTGTGGCGGCAGGGGGCCGTCGGTGTGAAGCGGCGCCAGCAGGTGCTGCGCCTGCATGGAGGCGAGGTGGAAGAGGGTGGGGGGGACTTGGTGCGGGAGGAGGAGGGGGTCGACGCGGCCAAGGAGGCTACAGGCGGCGTGAAGTGCAGGGGGGAGGGCGTCGGTCATGCGCGTGAGCACCTTGGACACTGTGAACGCTGACGTGGACGGCAGCAGCGGCGACTGGAGTGCCTGCACGCGCACAGCACTCTTGTCAGCGCTGGCAAGCTGATGTCGTGTCAGCATGCTCGAATCCAGTTGCCAGCATGCATGGCCACCCTATGCTGAGCCTCAGCAGCATGCTGCTGTGAGCAGTGTGCTGCACCGCAGCAAATGCTGCGGCGTTTGATGCACACCAAACACAGCAGGCACAGCGGGCCACGACATGCATGCAGGCACTCACAAACACAGGCACATCCGACCTCGGCCGAGCACGCTTTGGGTCGTGCTGTGTGGCGTGCCTGGTGCACCGCAGCAGGCTCCGTCATCAGCACCGTGGCGTCAGCGCACAGCAGCGTCAGCCACCGCAGCACGAGCGCGGTCGTGCCGGACGTCGCCAGCGCCTCCTGCGCAGCGTGCCGCAGCACGTCGGCGGCCGCCGGGGAGGCCCCCGGTGGCGGCGCAGCGGTCAGGGCGGCGGCCAGCGCGCGCAGCACGGCGACACGCTCCTGCGTCCCGACCCACTCGGCGTGCTGCGACTCGCTCATGTCCTTCGACGCCTCAAACTCTACCACGAACGCGACCAGCCGGCTCAGCAGCAGCTGCAGCAGCAAGCAGATGGTTTGTCGGTGCCAGCGCGGTCATTGTGCACCTGAGCACTGGACCCCTGACTCTGCGTGGACCCAACTCCAGGAGGATGCGGCGGCTGTACAGCTGAATACAGCGCTGAATAACATGGTCAAGGGGGAGTCGTTGCAAGGGTGTGCACAACCCCTGTGGCTGCGCACAGACTGAAATGGAATGCAAGTGGTGACGCGGGGATCAAGCATGCACGCCGCGGCCGAGCGCAGACAGACGCATGCACACCTGCAGGGACGCCGGGTCGCGGCCCAGCATGCCGCAGCGCAGCACCGCCTCCCCCAGCCGCACCGCCTCCGTCGCCGTGGCCGTAGGCGCGTCTGGCCGCAAGCACGACTTGAGCGACGTAACATACGGCGCGGCCAGCACATCCATCTGCAGCCCTTCGTCTGCCTGCGCCCCGTCGTCTTCCGCGTCGACCGCAGCGTCCAGGCCGCCGGGCGCGGCGCCTCGGACGGCTGCCGTGGTTTCCAGCACACGGCCAAGCACGCGCAGCGCGTCAGGCTTGAGCGCCTCTGCAGAGTCTTCGATCGCGGCAAAGGCGCACTGCACGATGGCCTGCGCATGCATGCGCAGGAAGGCGGCGGCGGCATCGCGGGGCGCGGAGGAGGCGACCGCGTCGAGGAGCGTCAGCATCAGCTGCAGCGCGTAGCCGCGCGTGGCGAGCGTCGGCGGCGCGCCCTCCTGGCCGCCCTGCACCGCCTGCATGGAGTACGCTACCACATCAATCATGATCGCATCGATCAGCACGCTGTTCTGTGGGCGGCTCCTTGCCACCATCGCCCAGCGGCCATTCATGGTCAGCCAGCCTCATGGGTTCGGGTTGGTGCCACAGCCTATGCGTTGCGATACAGCATGCTAGCCACAGCTGCATGGGCGCATGGCCACTCAGAAGAGTATACGCCATGGCATGCTGTGCGGGATGACTCAGCCATATACGCAGCCTGCTGCGGCTGCCCTCCACACCACGCTGCGTGCTGTGGCGACAGAGACCTGCTCCACCACTGGCAGCAACGCGCCTGGCCTGGCACGAGACGCAACCACGGCCCCGTGAACTGCATCACAGCACACATCACACAGAGGCGCACCAGTGACAGCCGGGGCGAGCCGATCGTCGCGCTCAGGCCCCCCTCCACAGCCGCGTCCAGGCCCCCCTCCACCTCGGCGGCCTCCTCCTCCCGCCCCTCCTCCGCCATCGCGAGGCCGTCGAGTCCCTCCCGCGCCATGCTGCCCCCGCCTCCGCCCCCCTCCATCCCCAGCGTGGGAAACCCCCCACCGCCACCACCACCGCCGCCGCCGCCGCCGCCGCCGCCGCAGCTGCCGCCTTGCACAACCGAGGCCAGTAGCTCCACCCACGGCTCCGCGGCGGCAGGGTCGCGTGCTGCGTGCTGCGCGAGGGAGGCGAGCAGGTCCTTCAGCAGAGCGCGCACCGTAGCGTCGTCCTCCCCGTTGACCGCGGCCAGCAGCGGCCGCTCTGCGTGCTCTGCCGCAAGCAGCTCTGCACGCAGCACAGCGTCTGAGCATCGCCTCACTTGGTCCATTCACACGCATGCACTGCTGTGCGGCACAGGCACCAGCCTGCCCCCCACTCTCGCCCTCATGTGCACAAGCTGCAGACAGGAGACTCCAACCGTGATGCTGCAGCGAGGGGAGCAGGATGTTTGCGAGGCATGTCTATGTTGCATTTGAGCAATACGCCACAGCCATACATGGCCATGCGCCAGCACACCAGGGCGCGTTCAGACATACAGCCATACAGCGGCTGCTGAGATCTGCGCAAGCTCTCAGCCACATGCATCACTGCCATGCATAACCGACATTTCACCGCATCATACACATGGGCACAAACCGGCCCTTACACAAAGGACATACCGGCCCATGAACAGGTGCCAGGTCAACGACGGAAATGACTGACACTGCGGCAGGCCAGGGCCTCAGCAGCGCCGAGGGGAGGAAGCATGTGACAAAACAAAGGAAGCAGGTGACCAAACAAGGAAGCAAGTGACAAAACAGGGAATCAAGTGACAAAACAAACATGACAAGCAGCACTGCCACCCGACTCTGTCATGGACCGCACTGACAGCCACAGGGCACATGGAGTTTCAGCGCAGACACCCAGTGTCGTCGCCGAGCACCACAGAACGATAACAAAAGAACATGTGTACCACTCTCCCGCCAACGATTGAACCCCTCATCTCCGATTTTTGGTCGAGCATTCCCAAATGCAGCACCTGTTGTGGACACTTTTGAGAGCAATGGTCAGATAACGCGGTCCATTAATTCGCAGGTACAGGGTGCACGACTGAAATCGCACGTGCAGCAGTGGGCCATGCTGCTGGGCCGTGCTGCGCGCTGTGAGTATCCGGGGCACACCGAGGTTGGTGGAGGACAGCTGGTGCAGTGCTGCGGCGGCGACGTGGCGCAGCGCGGCGACGGGGGCGTGAAGGTTGCCGAGCAGCACCGGGAGGTGGCGGTGGCGGGGCACGGCGGACGCAAACGCGATCATGTTGCGCGCGCACCACAGCCGCTGCGCTGTGACGGCCGTCGCGTCCGCAGCGGGCCGCTCGCCCAGTGTCCAGTCGTCGCCGCTCACCGCCGCCATGATGACCCTGCAGGTGGTTGCCGTATCATGACGGCCGTGCTGTGCTGTGCTGCGTGCAGGCTGCTGCTGCTGTGTTGCACGGAGAGCGACGCAGAAGCCCAGCAGCGAGGGCAACAACAGGCAAGCAAGCAAGCAACCGAATCAGGCTGCTGATGTGTGCAGCATGCATGCTGTGCACCCTGTGCCACGAACTGCAATGTGCCTCCGCCAATCACCCATGGCTTTCGTTCGGCCGATGTCGATTACATCCTTTTGTCACAGCGATGTCTCTCTGCCTTTGAACAGCATTCCTGCCTTCAGATAGACATGGCAAGGACTGTGCCAGAGTCATGGCCGATGACAGGTCAGCGTGCCAGGAGCGGCAAATGCAGCTGAATGTCGTCTTGCCCACATGCATACATGCATACATGAGATCGTCTCCGACACGTCTGGCGCCAGCTGGCCCTGGTCAGATGTGAGATTCGACATGCCATCTGGGACAGCTGTGGAAGTGCAGGATTTTCCAATTTAAGTTGATGCATTGCTGCTGCGGCGACCGCGGGGCTGGTCCAACGACCGCCATGTGTGGCGCTCACTGGCAGAATCGCCCAAAGCACCGGACCGCCCATATCACCAAACCAGGAAACCAGCCGCATGCAGCAGTTCAGGCAGGCAGTGGTTGTCGTGATGCTTGTTGAGAACAACAATACACGTGTTGCTGCTGCCCAAAAAGCGGCAAAAATGCAGCCTGCCGGGCTCGAACCGGCGACCTCAGGATAGCTCGCTCTTTCCACTGTTAGTGGATCATGTGTTATGAGACCTACGCGCTAGCCAACTGCGCCAAGGCTGCTTGCTCATGTCTCCACTGCCTGAAATTCTGAATTTATTTTCGCGGTTGCTTCTCTCAATCTGCCTGCCAAGGAATGCAGCAGCCGCATCGGCTGCTGCAGAACCCTAAGCAGCCCTAGCAGCCACAGATGCATATGCCTTGCTTAGGCCCTCGAAGGAGTGGCTCAACAACAGAGGTTTATTTAGTTTCTGCTACTAGTGGGCCTGTAATGGCTCTGTTGCATGCTGGCTAACAGATGCTCAATAAAACGCATATGGATGGAGCTGCGACTCCTCAATACAGTCCACCAGAGGCCTGCTGCAGTCTGGCTGTATGTTTGCAAGTAGATGATTAAGGCAGCAGACAGCAGCTTGTAGAGGTGTTTGGTGTGGAGGCTGCAACTAAATTTGATAATGACAGCTAGCACGAGGGGCCCACAGACAAGCTGGCACGCAGCCAACACACAGAAACCCTTCTTGCAGCGAACAACATGCAACAGCAGTCAAGACAAGCACCACAGGGTATGCACCTCTACTTGCACTTGACAGGTAGTGCAGTGCAGTTTTTGGATCAGTGATTGGTATATATTTGTTCACAAACTTTTGTTCAGTAGGGCCTACCAGTCCTTGCATGCCTGACGGAGGTGAACCTGTGAATTAATTCCGCTTCAGTCCCACGCCTCACATGTGGATCTGGCCCATACAGGCGTCATGTCATGCACAGCACGAGAATGCACAGCACGAGAATGCACAGCACGAGAGCCTGCTGTGACCACCTGCAGTAACTGCGAGAGACACGGCTGATGCATGTGCAGACACTACGGGAGGGTGTTCGAGGCGCATGTAATCATACATACATCCTGATATGCGCCCGAAAACATGTGGGCTTTTGTGCTTCACCAGCGTAGCAGAGGCAGGCTCGAGAGGGTGGCTTGTGAGAAGAGATCGAAGGGAGCGCACTCAGCGACCGGGTGTGTGCGGCTGCTGGGACAGAACTCTGGCCCCTGAACCTCCACGATCGCCGTCACCACCGCGGCGGCAGCCGCCGCCGCGCCGCCACGCATGAGGCCGTCCAGCGCGGTGTCCATGACCACCTCCACCCACCCTGACGGCCCAAAGGCGGACGCCATGACGAGGTAGAGCGCGTGCAGCGCAAACACGGGCGCTCCGGCCGTTGCACGCATCGCGCCGGTGCTGCGCGCAAACGCTGTGAGCGCTGTGACGATGCCCGCGAGGAGCGGCTGCAGCGTGATGCCGCCGGCAGAGCGGTGGACAGCACCGAGCACGAGCGCCCACGGCCGCGGGTCGGCGGCGGCGGCGGCGGCGGCCGGTGCGGAGGGGGGCTGCGGGGCGATTGCCGCGGTCAGGCGCGTGCATGCTCTGCGTGCTGTGGCCACGGCGGCCGCGTCGCCGCCGATGACGGCGGAGAAGGACAGAACCTCGATCGCTGCACAGCATAGCACAGCACGGTGGATTGGATTGGCCATGCTGTACTAGTCCCACATTCCTCCTTGCACACGACCGTAAAAATAGCAGCAGCAGCACGCAGAATGCAGCACACCTGCCCGGGTCGCGGCGGGGCCAAAGGCGAGCAGCGACATCGCGAGGTCTTCAGCGAGGCGGCTGAGCCGCTCTGAGCGGCGGCCGGTGGCTTTGCAGGCCTTGGCCGCGGCGGAGAGGCCGATGAGCGCAAAGGCGCACACGCCCGGCAGCCGCAGCGGCGCCTGCTCCTCACCGGTGCGTGACGCGCGCTTCGTGGCCTTGCCTGCACGCAGCACACCCCAGTGCATGTGCCGCAAGCCATAACAACTGCCGCCAACAATGCTCTGGTGTGGGTACAGAACACGATCGCAGGCGACCCTGGGCGCTGCCAGGCACAATGACAAAAAACTCATCTTGTGTAAACGTAGCACTGCGGTCTCGGCATCACTGAACGGGTATCTGTGTCACTGAGCGGGTCACAGCGCCGGAACCACAACGTCTGTGCACAAACGCAGGTCTGGTATAACCTCCAGCAGTCGCAAATTGTGTTGTGGCAGCGACGCCTCTCCGCAAAAGGCGCTTTCGCTGCCCTACAGACACTGATAGACGCTCCGTGAAGCATCACCGAGGAGGCGCTGTGGCCGGCAGCGGCCGCAGCACTGCTGTCGGACAGCGTGAGCAGCAACGTCTCGTCGGCGAAGGAGCAGCCGCCACCGACGTCGTGCGCGGCGCAGCTAAAGGGCTTGAGTGCAGCCGCCATGCTCCACGGCGTGTAGCGATGTGCAAACAGGGACAGGATGCATGCAGTACATGCATGTAACACACACACCCTGTAACACACATACCATGCTACTGGCACGACTAAAACATAGCACGACTCTGTAACTACACACACACACACAACATACATACACAGCATGTATGCCATGCTCACCATTGGCAGGCTCGGCGGCGAGCGCGGCGGTGACGGCCTCGAGGATGGCGGCCTGCCGGTCCTCGTCGGCCACGGCAAACACGCGGCCGAGCAGCCGCAGCTGCGTCGTCGCGAGCGCGGCACCGATGGACTCCGGCTGCGGCAGCAGCGGTGGCTCCGCGGCGACACGGGGCGCGTGGTCGGCCTGTGGTGGCGGCGGCGGCCGCAGCTGCCACGCGGCGACGGGAGGCCCGCCGGGCTGGCCGGCAAACGTTGCGAGCTCCTCCTCCAGGGGGCTGTCCGCAAACTGAACCAGTTCAAGGCTTGTCAGGTGTACAGCATAGACACCATTGCCGCAACGTGTTCAAGATATGCACACCAACGAAACAAATACCACATGCACGAAATGTGAAATTGACAGTGGTGGTGTGCATGCATGAACGTCGTGGGGCGCAAGGCATGCATGCCTGTAACCTGCCTACTGCCTGCGGCTATTGCATGACATGCACACCACAGCACAGCCAAGCGAACATCTTGCAATAAAGCATGCATGAAGAAGCATGCATGCTGCCGGGCGTGTGGGTGGTGAGCAGCGCGAGGCCGCAGCACGCACCATGGCAAAGCCGTCGTCCGCGCAGCGCAGGTACGGTGCCGTCGCCGCGTCCTGCGCGTTGAGCAGCGGCCGCAGCAGCCGCGAGTGCACAGCGCGGCGGGTCGTCGGCGTCAGCCACGGCCGGCCGTCGCGCAGCGGCGCCAGGCACGCCGCCGCTGCCTCTGGCGCCTGCGCGCGCAGCGCGGTGCCGCACGGCATGCAGAGCAGCGTGCGAAGCACGCTGTGCTGCAGCGCGCGCAGCGCGTGCCGCACCTCGGGCGCGGTGGCGGCCGTGTCTTTCGGCAGCGGGGAGTCTGCTGAGGAGATGAGGGAGAGCAAGGGGGCAAGCGCAAGGCCGGCCTGGCTGCAGAGGGCCTCCTGGCGGCGAGCTGGCAGGAACGCAACGTAATTAGAGAGCCAGGAGTGCAGGGCCTCGAGTGCGGCAGCGCGCCAAGTGGCCTCGCGGACAAAAACGGCGTGCGCGTTTGCCGCAGATGCGGGGGGCGTCAGCGCGGTGCATGCCGCCACGCCGAGCGCATGCGACGCCAGGGTTTCAAAGATCTGGTCCTCACACGCCTGCAGCACAGCATGCACGTCACACGCATGGAGACGTGGTGCCAACCCTCCCATGAGACTGTCAGTGTCGGAAACAAAGCTGACAGGAAAACAGCAGTCAAGGAGGTTGCGAGCAGCACGCACCCGCAGCATGGCCAGCGGCAGCGTGCCGCACAGGCAGGAGAGCATGAGGCAGCCGAGGCGGCGCTCGAGCGCGCGCGCTGCCGCGCCGGATGCTAGCGGCTCCGCCAGCATGCGCAGCGCGCTGCCGTACATCTCCTGCAGGTGGCGGCCCGGGCAGCCGAGCGGCAGCAGCGAGGCGGCGCCCATGAGCGCGCACGCCGCGAGCACGCAGCCCTGGAAGTCCCGTTCCGCCTCCTCCCACGACGCCGCTGAGCCTGCACGCGGCCGCAGCATGCCATGACCGTCTCATGCTTGCCCGATGTGCCCCCCTTGCGGTGTGTGCAACACTAATAGGGGTGTGGCTACTGCCCGGTCCAGACGGTGCCTGGGGGGCCCACGTACTAACCCTAACGTTGGCTCCGGCACATGGCTGCAACAAGTCGGTACATGGCGACAACATGTGTCGGACGCATCAGGTGCAGGTGCGCACAGAGGCGCGAGTGGGAAGCATGCATGCGCGACAATGAATGCCCGGCCACAGATTGATCATGATACGCTGTGGCGGCCGCAGCTGTGCTGCATGGAGAGTCAGTGCAAGCACGGTTTGAGAGAAAGCATGCCGTACCTGCAGACTGCGGGTGAAGGTGCGCACCGTCGGAGGCTGACAGCACCGGGTACGCCGCGCCGCGCCCGGGGCCGCTCTGACTGCCCAAGGACGCGGCCTGCAGCGTGGCGAGGGAGAGGTACTCCATCACCAGCTCCGACGCGGACGCGCCCTCAACCGCCGCCAGCTGCCCCAGCACAGCCGCCGCAGCATACGCCGCCGGCAGCTCCGACTGAATCAGCAGCCGATGCACCGCATCGCGCAGCGAACGCGCCGTCTCCACCGGCACTTCGCCCAGCGTGCGCAGCAGGAGCGACATCGCGCCGCACACCACCACCGTCTCGGCCGCCGGCGGCGCAGCCACCTTGCCGCCGGGCGGCGGCGGCGCTGCGAGCACGCGGCAGCGGCCGCCGAGGTCGGCGAGTAGCCGCCGCTGCGCGGCGGCCGTCAGCCGCGGCTGCGCCGCAGCGCGCAGCACGTACAGCAGCGAGTGCGCAGCAGCGGCGACTCGCCGCTGCCGGCGGCGCCACAGTGCGCTGTCCGCGCTGTGGCTGCGGTCGCAGCAGGCAGCAGCGCGCCGCAGTCGGAGATGGCGTCGAGCACCGCCTCCACCACTGCCGCCTCTGGAGCGCCGTGGCGGTCATGCATGATCGCAACGGTCTCCGCAAACGCAGTGGCCAGGAGGTACACCGTGTCCCTGCATGCATGCCCCTCTGACAGCGCGCTGGCATGCCATGGCAACCCCCAGCACGGAAAACCTAAGCCATGCACGCAGTGCGCGTGCGGAGCAACAACCAGCACGCGGGCCACGTCATGCCGCCTGTACACACCTCAACACGTCTGCCACAAATCTTACACCACTCACCCCTGCTACCTCCCCAACTCTATTCCAGTCGTAGCACACACAAGCGCAGTGGCAGACCTTGGGAGCTGACGCTGTGCCGCCGCACAGCAGATGCACAGCTGTGCGTCAAGAATATAAGCGATCATTGGTGGGGCAGCCCTGCGCATGAGAGCGCTTGCACACAGCACACAGCACATGGGACCTGCACACTGTCGCAGCGGCCCCACGCGCAAGGGGTGACACATGGAAGTACCCGTAGCCACACCTGTCGTCCACTGCTGCGGCCTGTCCCAGCGGCACAAGCAGGTGCTGCCGCACAGCCCCCTCCCACAGCGTCTGCGTAACTGCCGCGGTCCCCTCGCAGCTCGCGGAGCCCCACCCGGCTGCCCCCCCTCCGTCAGCAGCGGCCCCACTGGGAGCCGCGCTCCAAGGCGCAGCCACCAGCGCGCCCAGCGCGAGCGCCGCGGCACGCCGCGTCAGCGGGGCGCTACCATCACTGTCTCGCAGAACCTTCCGGCACGTCCCGCAGTGGGCCTCCCACAGCGAGCCCCGGCGGTGCCACAGGTGCGGAGCGCCCACCGTGGCCACGCTACAGGCAACCGGCCTGTCAGATGATGCTGGTGTGCCTTGGTGCGGTGCAGCACGACACAGCGCACGCATGCTGCAGACAGCGGCGGCGACCACAGTGCAGGTGGCCACAGCGGGCGGTCGTGCTGCGTGCTGCGTGCACGCGCCTGCTGCGGATCACTGTGGCCATGCATGACACGAGTGCGTGCGTGCAGCTGACTGTTCATGACACGGACAGCACACCAGACACAGGGGTGTGTGGCTGACATGCTCCAAGCATGCGCCAAAGAGGGTGTGGCAAACAGTGGAAAGTGGCCGACTGCCAACCGCCGTTCTCGAAAGACACGCAGCCAGTGCCCGGCTGCAGCCTCTCAGGTCTCAGCCAGCTGTGTCTGTGCAATCGCTGGTCGCCACACTGTGCACTCGCGCACGGCCGCCGCCTCTCATGTCTCAGCCAGCCATGCACTGTGTCTATGTAATTGCTGCTAGCCAGCTGCGCACTGCGCACACGTGCATGGCTGCTGGCATTCGTGCGCGCGTTAAGACACATTCATGGCGACAGCAGTACGCTGGTCTACTCCGCACGCTGGCGTATGTACGCATGTACCATTGCATTGCCGTATCCATGAGGACTGACACCTCTGACAAGCGGGACCGGTTTCGCCCGGTGTGTACTGAGATGTGCGGCGCTGAGATAGGACATGATGGCGTCAGCAGGCGCCGGGGGGTGGGAGCATGTGGCGGCAGGGCACATGTGTGGTGTGATGTGCAGACGGTGGCGATGGCCAGAACGACCGTCCGTATTGGTCTCTTGGTGTTGCGACAGCGGCAGCGGGGTGGCGTACCTGGCCATCGCGGCAAAGGCTGCAGCACGGATGGGCGGCGGATGTCCAGTGGCACAGAACGGCGTGGTCGTGGCATCGCAGTCCTTGAGCAGCTTGAGGAGGTCGCTGACCTTAGCCTCGGACAGGCCCGGGCACGCTTCCGGGCTGGGGAGTCCGATGCCCTGTGCCACTGCTGCCAACGCCTTGATACTGGCTGCCTTGATGTCTGAGCTGCTGGACCTGGCCTTTGCCAGAGCCTTGGAAGCGGCCACTGTGTTGCTGATCTGGCCCACATGTGTGTGAGCGCACCTGAAAGTGCTCATGACCGTGTGGACGTGCGTTGCCAGTTATGGCGCATCGGCAGTGCAAACGGCTGGATAGCGGCGACGCCAGAGGCAGGGGCGTACTTCTGTGCGTGCAGGACAAGAACCTCGAGGAATCCTATCGCAATGGCTCCCTCCTGGCCAAGGCGGGGACGGTCCTGAAGGGCGTTGCTTACCGTTCCATGCGCCAGCGAGGCACGGATGGGGTCCGAGCTGAATATGATATGTAGGCAACGTAAAATGCACGCGCGAACCTGCAAACCATGTCGATGTCATTGCCATGCAGATGTGCAGGTGATACATGGGCATGCTGAGCCACCGCAGGTCAGTGAGAGCCAGATCGCACCGGAACAGCAACAGACTGCTCGAGCATGCGAAGAAGCGACGACATGATTCCATGGCTAGCTTCTTTGATCTCAGAAGAGTGTTCTGCTTGGCGGAGGGCGGACTCCACATCCTGTACGACTTGCAGCTGCACTCTCGCTCCGCCTGTCGTCCCGGTATGCGCCACCTGCGTACAGGTGGACTCCAAGCGAGATGCTACACTATGTAGAGACTCTACACTCATTTTGGTGTTTACACCGGTCGCTGAGTAGCCAAGTACGCCGTTCTATCGTGTGTCACATTGGCAGTTGGTCCAGTTGGTGCGGCGTGATCTCTCACGTCTGTATGCGCAGGAACGTCGTCGTTCACCTACATGTATTATAGTAGCTCCTAGAACGCACGAATTGCTTGCTGTTGCTTTTCCTGGGGCGGGATGCTTGCTGCTCAGCCATGCAGCCAGTACTGCCGTGCTAACGCGGGTCTTTAGCGCTCTAGCACCAAATGGTCACATTATGAATGTCGACAGACTGCTTCTGTGTCCCCCCACAATAATGTAATTGTATTTGCGATGATCAAATGCAACCGCTGCACGCAGGCGTGCATTCGGTGTCGCCAACTCAGACCTGTGTTAGTCCCATAGTCCACACCGTCACGAAATGTGTCAGATACGATCACTCGCAGCAAAGCCGAGAGCACTTGCCCGACGCCCTGGTTGGCGAACTGGGCTTTACGTCGCGTCTGTGGGCACAGTTGCGTTCAAAGCGTTCGGCAGTGGTGGTGCACACTTGCCCTCGCCGGGATCAGGCAGGTGAAGCTCCTACCATTCAACAGGACGCCCAATTTTGCAATCTCATCATGTGCTATCTACTGGGCTTGTTTGCCGTGCTTACTTCGTGTTGATGCGCACAGTGCAGACAACCATTCCTACTGGTGGTTGAATCAGCTGTAACAATATGGACCACCTTCGATGC
>JALKAD010000158.1:163352-176378 GCA_024500015.1 Ulva compressa
CACCAAACTATGCCCGGCACTTCAGCATACTGGACCTACTCGCTGTAGAACTGCATTGTGTCTGCTTTGCCGTACGTCCACTCCAGTGGCAGTAATCAAGTTGGCCATGTCACTGACTACTGGGCTTGTTTGCAGTCCAACTCCCACATTAGCGCAGCGATGGGAAGCGCGCAAGAATCGCCGCATTACAGACTTCCTCATCCTTGCAAACGTTTTGATATTTGCACTGGACTTCCTCATGGGATCGAAGTTGACCCTCATGGGCGTCAAGCACAATCCTTCCATCGTGGCGGGAGAGTGGTGGAGACTGCTCACATGCACATTCCTCCACGGAGGCTTGCTGCATGTCACGGTACGACATCTTCCCTCGAGCGTGTCGGCGAACTCAGTACACAATTGGCCGCGGTGCTGATGTGAGTCAGCAATTTCATGAGCCAGGCTGCTGTGGCGCCTGACAAACGCCAAAAAGTGCCTCTGCAAATTTGCCACGCTCTGGTTGAACGGCGTGCCGTAGCATTAGAGCAGTGACGATGCTGCCGTCTTGCAGATGAACATGTATGCCCTTGACTCTATGTCAGGCATGGAGCGCAACCTGGGGCCAAACCTGTTCACGATCATCTATTTGGTGTCCGGGCTGGGGGGATCGCTGGCATCATTCCTGTTCAGCCCTATTCCATCTCTGGGAGCATCAGGCTCGGTTTTTGGCATGTTCAGTGCCACATGGATGTATTTCGAGAACAACAAGCCCTACCTTTCCCGTGGCGCTAAGGCTGCCCAGCAGGGCATCTTCCAGACCATGATGCTCAACCTAATAATTGGGACGTTCATTGCCAGGGTCGATAACTGGTGCGAGCCTGCTTGCACGCTGGTTTTGACGTTGTTGCCATCTGTTTATGATGTAGGTGCGGTACTGCGTGCCAAGAGTGTTATAGCATTCCAGGAGTGTTGACGTTGCAACATGCCGAGGCAATCGTCTAGCGTCTTGTTGAGGCGATTGCCACATGCCGAGGCAGTTGTGGCTGTTTTCACGGCCGACTTGATCTGTTCCGACTGGTTGTGCTCGTGTGCAGGGGCCATGCCGGTGGGTTTGTGACCGGGTTGATCCTTGCATACCTGTTTGGGCCCAGACTAAAGCCAGACGGATTCCAGAGACGCCTCGTCAACAAGCCCCGAATTTCCTTGTGACGATGGAGTTGGGGTGTTGTAGAGAAGGCTGGTAACGCTCTTGAAGCAGGTGATTTACTTTTGACAACTGTTTTCAGTCTCTGTTACACACAATGTGCCTTGGTGTAACATGAGTTTCACGACACAGCTGATACACCATAAGCGTCCAGAATTGTAGCAGCAGCCCTGCCCAAACTAGAACAGATGTGTACATTAGACATGCAACACTCACCATAAGGCATGTACGTGGATCGCACAGCGCAATTGTTGCCGGGGGCAATGTACAAGTCAATGCTATGCCCGCACAAGCACGTTCATGGGCACATCGAGATGCCTGACCTGCATCGTTGGAACTATCGTGACGGGCAGAACCAAAGCAATTCCACCAAAAAAAAATCCCATTGCAAAGATATGCCACACTTTTTCACTTACAATACAATACAATATGTAGACTTGTAAGCTGCACGCTGCACAGTTCCCAGCAGAGCTGGGCTGCAGAGCTGGGCTGCATGCATGCAAGTGGCATGAGTGGTGCACATGCAGAAGCACTCTGAGCATTCGCACACATGGTCTGAGGGCCTTCGATGACGTCCATGGTGCAGATATAAGCTGTCAGCGGTTTCAGCTCAAGCGACCAAGCAGGATGCATCAGAAAGACCTAGGCAGGGAGCACACTAAGCATCCTTGACCTCCACTGCCGCTGCTACTCCATCGTATTTCGTGGCCCACACTGCCACGGTCACGATGAGTTTCAAGCCATGAGAGCATGTTGGTATGGGTCGTTTGGGGAGCGTTGCTAATCTGAGGGGACAGCCAGCCAGTGATTTTTGCCAAACTGGACCTCCAGGGCACCACAAAATGCATCAAACTGAGTTGAAATACCAAATCCGGACTTGCACATGCGAAACAGACTCACTTTCGCTGGCGGTTTTAGGGGTTGGGTCCGCCACACGATCTGCAATTTGCCCATGTCATCTGCTGGAAGTGAGCCAACACAGCAGTACATAACCTACTGTACAGTAACCCCACTCCCCACAGTGTGTACAGTTTAGACTCTTCACACTGCTTGAATGACAGCGTGTGGAGTGCCCTCTTCGGTCACACATGTGGAACGTCAGGCACACTGGCAAGAACCGCAACCGATGGTTACACATTTCGTGACAGTCATGCGTTCCAAAAAATCCAACGTTGATGACTTCACAGCAATGCCTGTGAGGGTTTGACACAATATCATGCATGAACAACACATCAGACAATCACGTATGGCAGGCCATACCGCTGCTGCACACGGACACACCTCCACCACACACAGCCTTCCCTGCACAGGCGCCGCCACACGCAGAGACTCCGTCCATAAACCCAGGTGCTCAACATATGCCCTGTGTTGCAGCGCGGACAGTGGTTGATCCAGCGTGCTCACACAGAACTCGCCCCTCTTCTCCACCCTTCACATTCTCCAGCACACTGCTGCATGTGCCCCCACATAACGAGCAGCTTGCGGCTGTGGCATGCAGAGCTGCCCGGTCGTGGAATCTTGATTAGGTCGCATCCACTTTGCCTGACTGGCCATCAGCAACAACTCACCCAGCACAGAGCACGGCATGCATATGCTCCCACGGAACTCGCTCCCACACGAGGCAGCGCTTGCCTATCTGCAAGTACTGAAAGCAATTGCAGTACCCGAGTAGCCTCGCGCAGCGCCATGAGCTCCTGAGCGCCGGCCGCCCTGCCGGACGTAGCGAGGTTAGGTACCCATGGGTCTTCCATAGGCTGATGCATGGCGCGCGCGCCGCAGCTGCATTGCCGAGCACAGCTGTCGGAATGTGACAGTCCCGGCGTCAGAATTCGTCGGCACATGCACGCCGCGGCATGCCTGCAGGCAGAGGTGAACCTCCAGCTGCGCCTGAGGAGTTGCGGGCTGTTGCACGGCCACAGCGAGCTGGCTGCTGCAGTGTATGAGAACGACGAGTTCACCCCAGATCACCCCCAACAAACATGGCGTCTGAGACGGGCCACTATACGACGGAGGTGCGGCCCATGGCCCCGGTGTCCCGCCGCATGCTGCGCTCGGTGCGCTCTTCTATGATCTCCTTGATGAGCTCCTTGGCGCGCTTCACCACTTGCATCGTCGGCCCCTCGATCAGCAGGTACAGTTTGCTGTCGTCCGGCGGCACCGTCTGCCCGGGCGCGTAGTACTGGCCGCGGATGATGATCGCCGCACCTACACCCCAACCACACAGCATTTGATACCAGGGACTGTTGACAAAATATGTGCGCATGACATCGCCGCGTGCGCGAGCGTTCTGCCGGGCGCGCTTTCCACGCATGCCATGTGCTGTGCGCTGTGTGCTATGTGAGCGACGCCTGAACACCAGAACAAGCGCACGCCATGCGCCGCGGACTCACTCGAGGCTCACAGCACCTGTGCTCTGTGCAGCGGCAGCAGGCACAGCACGTGCAGTAGCAGGGAAGCAGGCAACTGATAAGCATGAGGCGGACTCGGGTGGACGCCACAGTAGGCGGAGTGCAGCGGTACTTCCCGGGCATGCAGGCGGCCGCAATGCAGTAGGCGATGTGGTGCCCCGTATCCTGAGGTACCGCCCCACCACACCCGGTGCTCATTGCAAGAACGGTGCTCTTGCCACTGAGGTTCGCAGGGACTCTGTGGTTCAGAGCGGCCAGGCGCGGTGGAATGAATGTACGAGAAACGGTACAGACGTCGCTAGGGGCGGTGGAATGAATGTACGAGAAACGGTACAGACATCGCTGGGGACGGTGGAATATATGGGATGTATGGGAGGGGCACCTGTGCGCTCCGCGATGTGCGCTATGGTCTCGCGGTGCGTGACGTGGTACCGCGCCGCCTGCGGGAAGTCGTTGATGACGAGGTCCGCCTCAAAGTACGGCTGCGCGGTGGCCACCGGCTTTGCGGCCGCCGACTGCGCGAGCGCGGCCGCCTTGATGGCGTCGCCGCGCGTCAGCGGCAGGCCATGCATGCCGGCGATCTTGGAGGCTGCGCTCTGCGCTGCGAGCACGAGCGCCGCCTGCGTGTCGGCGGCGGTGGCGGAGGCCGCGCCGGAGGGCACGACGCGGCGGATGCCGCTGCCGACGTTTTCGGTGATGCGCGACGCGCTCATCACGCGTGACGCCGCTTGCAGCGCGATGCGCTGCGCCTGCTTCATGCGCTCCTGCACAGCACGGGCGACTTTCGTCGGTACAAGGTGAGGGCTCAACGGCATACCGGTGGGCCAGAATGGCGCCGACCCGCACGGGCACGCAAGGACATTGACACTGTGTGGCGCATGCATGCGTGTGCATGCATTGTGACCATGCTGTGCTGTGCTGTTCTGCGGACTGTGCGCAGCACGGCTGCAGCACGTCCAACTATCACATCCCGGCAGATGATACAATGTGGCAGGCCGGCTGGGGCGGTCTAGAACGCGGCGTTGGTGGCGTGGGGCCAGCACCCTACGGCCAGCACCCTGCAGCAGCGGCGGCCAAGTTCCAGGGGCCGCACCTCGGAGATGTTGAGCACTTCGGGCGGTGGCTCGACGGTGGTGGCGTACTTGGCGGTGATGCGGCCGCCATCACCCCCGACACCGTCGTCAAAGCGCTGCATCGCGTCCTGGTGCGCCGCCGCCGCCGCCGCATCAGGCTTGGCCACCGCCTCGTCGCCCGGCTGGCGGTACTCGATCGCATGACGCTTCTTGATCGCCGTGTGCATGTCGTCCTCGTGCTGGTCGAACTTGAAGCCGGAGCCACCAAAGCCGGAGCCATGCAGCCTGGCAACGCCCTTCTTGCGCTTCACCTTGAAGCCGTCAGCCAGCTTCTGCATGCGGCACCCCTCAAGTTCTGTTGATGCATGCTGTGTTGCGCTGCTACGATGCTGAGCTTGACAATTTGATGTTCCTCCTGAATTGCCCGGGCACTGGCACCCTGTGACATGGTGTGTGCTGTGTGACATGCTGTGTGACATGCTGTGTGGCATGCTGTGTGACATGATGTGTGACATGCTGTGTGACATGATGTGTGCCCACATCAACACAGACGCCACACACAGAGCTACACAGAGACCACCGCCACAATGGACTCACAGAAAAGGCAGTACATACGATAGGAAAGGTGAGGACGACCGCAGCATGATGCGGAAGGACTGCAGTGCACCCAGCTGTGGGCGTCCCATAGAGACTTGGTGCCCCGTCTGCCACCAGCCATCCCTAGGCCTGCCAATACACTTAGCTTATACACGCCCTATACACGCCGTAGCCGTTCACGCCCCGATGATGCCATCGCATCGCTGCCAGCCGCACGTGTGCAAGGCGCGACCAAAACACTCGTGCTATGCTATGCCGCGCCTGCTATGCTGCGCGTGCTTTGCTGTGCTTCGCGTGCTGTGCTATGCTGCACGTGCTGTAACATGCTCCACGTGCTGCGCTATGCTGCGCGTGGTGCCCTATGCTGCGCGTGCTGTGGTGTGCTGTGCGTGAGGGGGCAAGCAGCGGCACACCTGGAGGTCGGCCGGCACGGGGAGCTTGGAGTCGCGGAAAGCCTTGACGAGGTCGGGCGCGTATTGGTCGTCCTGCGGCGCGAGGAAGGTGATGGCGGTGCCCTCCTCGCCGGCGCGGCCGGTGCGGCCGCAGCGGTGCACGTACTCCTCGAGGTGGTTGGGCGTGTCGTAGTTGACGACGACGGCGAGGTCCCGCACGTCGAGGCCGCGCGCGGCGACGCTCGTCGCCACGAGCACGCTGCACACGCCGGACTTGAAGTCACTGATGACACTCTCCCGATCGGTCTGCACGCACACCCACCTGCCACGTCAGCACCGCACGCACCGCACGCACACCCACCTGCCACGTCAGCACCGCACGCACATGTGCCAGACCGGACTTACAACAGCAGGTTGCTTCGCGACAGCAGGTGCGGGACGAATAGCAGGGCAGGCCTGGACGCAAACCGGGCTGCGGGGGGGTCGCGTGCTGCGTCTGTGGCATCACTGTGCTGTGGCAGGACAGCTGAGCTATCGCTTCAGCTGCTGAAACTGAGTGGATCTGCTGAGCTGCTGAATCAACGCGTTGGGTCAGCAGGGTACCTGGAAAGCGTGGCACGGTCAGTGGTCCGGCCCGCGCCGGGCACAGCGTGATAGCCGCGCCGGACATCAAACTCGAGCTCATTGCAGGAGCCGCGTCGGGCCGGCGGCAGCCGAGAGCGACGGCACGTGGACCATGACACACCGGGCGACACCACACCACACACACATGTGGTGGTGCATGCAGGCATGTGGGTGTCCCTTGGTCACATGCAGGTGTCCCTTGGTCACATGCTCATGTAGCACGCAGCAGCGCAGCACGCAGCATGCTCATGACCCTCGATGTCAATCACACAGGAACCACACGGAGGGCGCTACACGTGTCGCCACAGACGTGCCCTTCCCTTCACAGCAGCATCATTTAGAACAGGATACTTTGGAGATACAGAGGGCTACTCGTGTCAGGGGGCAAGAGCTGCGGCCACAGGCGCACCTGCTGCATGTCGCCGTGAAGCATCTGGTTGGGGTAGCCGTACGTAAGAAGCTCCTGGAAGAGGGAAGAAGCCTTCTCCTGGCTGTTGACAAACACGAGCACCTTGGTTTCCTCGACGTACTGCCCGAGGATCTCGAGCAGCCGCGCAAAGCGCTCCTCCTCATCCGCACGGATCTCCACGATCTGCTTGATCGTGCTCGACACTGTGCTGCGGCCGCCCACCTGCACGCGCCGCACCCTGTCACAGCATGCACAGCACCGTGCAGATCCTGGCAGATCGGAGCAATGTGCATGCAGTGCTGTGCGCATGCTGTGACATGCTGTGCTGTGCGCATGCTGTGACATGCTGTGACATGCTGTGCTATGCGCATGCTGTGACATGCTGTGCTGTGCGCATGCTGTGACATGATGTGCTGTGCGCATGCTGTGACATGCTGTGCTGTGCGCATGCTGGTGCAGCCGCAGCGGGTGCTGTCAGATGCGGTGCTCACAAACCGCTGACATGACCAGATGCCCTGTTAAAGCTAGTGTCACCAATTACGATACACTCGCATTACCAGATGTCACCAATCATAACACGCTGGCATGACCGGATGCGATGACAAACCGAACACAGTGAAGCTCACCAGGGGAGCAAAGCCACGGAGAGCACGCAAGTGGCTGGGCCGTGGCAGATTTGCAAAGGGTTGCGAGACACATTGGCAAGCAGGAGTGCGTTGATGAAAAGTGCCATGCCAGGTTCGCCGTTTGTGGCACAGCCAGCAGGCACCGTATCACATGCATCTATGCACGGGCACATGGAAATACCCCAGCAGGCAGCATGCACGGTGGGACGGGGCGTGCCTGAACTTCCACGGGGTCGGTCAGGATGGCCCGGGCGAGGATCTCGACCTGCCGCGGGAAGGTGGCCGAGAAGAGCACGGTCTGCCGGTCGGGGCGGATCTGGCCGAGGATGCGGGAGATCTGGGGCTCAAAGCCCATGTCAAACATGCGGTCGGCCTCGTCGATGACGAGCATCGTGACGCGGCGCAGGTTGGTGATGGAGCCGTTGCTGGTGACGAGGATGTCGATCATGCGGCCCGGAGTGCACGCGACGACGTGTGCGCCGCGCTTGAGGCCGTTGATCTGCTCCTTCACGCCGCTGCCGCCGTACGCGGCGACCACGGCGAGGTCGAGGACCTTGGCAAAGAGGCGTACCTCCTTCGAGATCTGCATGCATGTATTCCTGCTGGCTGGGGTTGGGGCTGCTTGTGGACTGGTGGCTTGCGTTGATCACAGCTTTGCATGAGTCAGCACTGCCGGAGTCAGCATTTCATGATTCTGCGTTGCCAGCGCAAGCAAGAGCCGTTTGGAGGGGTAGGTACTGACAAGACGGAGCAGAAATTGAGTTGGCCAGGAATCGGTGTGGCCTCGATGCTGCACGATTGCAGAAGGTCTGAGCCCACTGTGGCGTGTTGTGCAAGGCGGCAAACATTCTTTGCGAACAAGCAGCAGAACGGAATCGCAGGCACGCATGTGAGCGAGCCGGCGCAACATGGCACGCCCGTGCTGCTTGAGGGGAACTTGGAGCCAGAAAGCAAGTGTAGAATGAGTGTGAAAGAGTGGCAGTGATGCGGGCCGCACCTGCTGTACCAGCTCCCGGGTGGGTGCGATGATCAGCCCCACCGGCCCGTTGCCGAGCGACTCGTCGAGCCCGCGCACGACCTGGTCGTTCACGTGGCGCAGCATGGGCAGCACGAAGCCGAGCGTCTTGCCGGAGCCGGTCGTCGCGACGCCGATGCAGTCGCGGCCGCTCATGATGATCGGCAGCGCGAGCGCCTGGATCGGCAGCGGCTCGCGGTACGCGTGCCGCTTGAGCGTGCCGAGGATCGGCAGCGGCAGGCCGGCCTGCGCCCAGGAGCGCACCGGCTTTGGCACGCTGCGGCCGCGCACCTTGACGCCGCCCATGTCCGTGTACGCCGCCGCGACGTCCTCCTCCGTCATGCGCGCGAGCTCAGCCGACTCGATGTAGAATACCTGCGGCATGCGCGCGGGGGGTGTCATGACATGCCACAGCACGCACAGCAGGCGCTGCAGCGGCGGTGTGCATGGAAGCTGCTGTTCGGCAGCTAGTCGGCACCGCAGGCGCGTGTGTGGCATGTGACGCCGTTATGTGGCCTAACATGCCATGTGACACATCACTGATGCGGCTTCAGGCAGGTGCTGCCTGGTCGAATCTGGCAGCGAGGGGGTGCGGTGGGGGGGGGGCAGCAACTTTCCTTGTCAGAGTATGTGAGATTGAGCGTTTTCAAAGAAGGTGCCCAAGCGCTGGAGCTTAGCTGAGTTGGGTGTCCATGCACCTGCTGCAAGTGGTAAGAGATGAGGTTTTAGACGCAAGAGATGAGGTTTTACCATGGCACGCCACACCGACGCCTGCTGGGCGCCACCTCCCTGCTGGGCGCCACACAGACCCCTACCACCGATGTAACTCAAGGTATGGTGGGATCACTGTGTGCGGTTTGCAGGGCCAGCCCACACTACTTGCCAGTACATCGCATCTTCGACATCACACGCAGCGAAGGCTTGCTGCCGGCAACACGCCAGGCACCCGTGTGCAGCGCACGCGACCGCCATGCAGCCCCTGACCTTACATTTCATCCGCGATGACGCATGAGCAACATGCATCTGTGGCACCCGTGTCACGCAGTGCGGAGGTGTGCGAGATGCCGTGCGAGGTACAGCTGGGCTGGGCAGAGCGTACCTTCCGGAAGGGTGGGTAGGTTACAGAGTCGTGGTCGACCGGCACGAGGCGCTCGCCCTTGCTGATGTTGCCGGCCTGCACCGCCTTGGCCCACGCCTCATCATCCAGCTCCTCCTCTGCCTCCTCTGCGTCCGCTGCCGCCTCCGCGTCGCTGTCGGCCGCCTCCGGCGCCGCCGGGGCATCATCGTCGCTGTCGGAGCCGTACGGGTTGAGTGCTTTGGGCGCGGCGCGCTCGATCGCCTTCTTCCGCCGCTCCAGCGCCTTCTCCCGCCTCTTGCTGACCTTCTTCTCATACGCCTTGGACCCTACACACCATCACATTGACATTCTCGCGGCTGAATCGAGAATTACTCGAACCGGCAAAAACCGCCCGCGCAAGTTACAATGCAGTACACTGCTGACGCGGCTGGCAAGCGTACCTGGTTTTGCGGGCTTTGTCGCCGCAGCGGGCAGCTTCACGACGGGCTTCTTCACCTGAAACTGCATCACGGGCTTCTTGGCCAGGGTGACCGCCACCTTGGGTTTGCCAGCCACAGCAGTTTTTGCCGGCTCGGCACCCTCGGCTGCTGCTGCAGCACTACCCGTGCCGCCCCCTCGTGCGTCTCCGGCCCCGACGGCCGCTGCTGGCACCGCATCCATGGCCTCTGCCCCGCCCGCCGCTCCATTATCCGCTGGCTCATGCATGACAGCATCCCCTGCTGGTGCCTGTCCACCGGCCTCATCCCGCCCCTCGCCGCCGGCAACTGCCCCATTCGCCGCGGCTGCGGGCGACGGGCCCCCCTGCGCCGCACCGGAGCCGCTGGCATCAGCCATGTCCGCGTCCGCCGTGGCCGCCGCGTCGGTCGTCGGCGGGGCGGCGTCGGTGGCTGGTTCAGGGATGGAGAGGTGGATGCCGGCCTTGGCCAGCTGCGGGTTGACTTCCAGGGCGTCCCGAGCGACGGCCGGGTCGATGGCCAGCAGGTGCTCCTGCACCTGAGTGCCCACAGCCTCCATGAACTGGTCCAGCTCATCGGCTTCATCGACCTCCATCCCTCCATCCTGCACGCGCACAACTACTGGACTACTCTGTCACACGAGGCCCATGTTTACCATGTGTGACTCGACCACTGTGTTGACTCGACAACCACGTTGACTCACAGATTCAGACAGGAACTGTGCGCATCTGCAGCCGTGGTTACCTGTTGCAGCCCGGCAATGCCGAAAGTCCACAACACGTTTTGTTGTGCCGTGGCCAGCTTAATACAGTGGAATATGGGGGTTTGACCAACAGGCGTGCCTGTGCTTCGTGCCATGTCCACGATCCACCAACCTTGCCAAAGCAGTGCACTGGCAGGGAGCGCCACGAGTGAGAACGTGTTCGCGTGGAACGTGAACGTTCCATCAGGTGTGTGCTGTCGAGCCAGCACATGCGCACCGGTTGGGGCCGCATCGTTAGCGACATAAATCGGACACATACAACATCGCACACATGGCCCTGCTAGAATCTGCAGACACGTCAAACCGCCCCGACCCCGGACAGAGCCGAATAGACAGCCCCCCTCTATGGCGAGCACGGCATGCACGCTAGAACAGCATCACACTTGACAGACCAGTGAGACCAACATGGGCGCTGCTAATAGAGCACCCAGTGCAGTCAGTGCAACAAATAGAAACAGACACCTAGATATGGGCAGTCAGCCAGGGGCCGCACCGGTGCTGCGGCAGCCGCCGCCTCAGCGTCCTCGTCAGACTCGTCGTCCTCCAGGGTCCACTGCTTCCGCCCCGCTGCAGCCTCCTCATCCGCGCGCGCTGCCTCCTCCTCCATCGCCCGCTTCTTCTTCTGCCAAGCCTCGACCCGCCGTCGCCGCTCCAGCACCTGTCTCTCCTCCTCCGTCATCGGTTTCTTCTCCGCTTTCTCCCCCTTCTCCTTCCCCCCGCCCTCCCGATCCCTCCTCGAACCCTCCCCCCGCCCCCCCCGCTCGCTTGTCCTTCCCCCCTCCTCCCCCCCTCTCTCCCCCCCTCCCTCGCGCCTTCCCGCACACCATCGCGTGCCGCTTTCTCCACCCGCCGCTCTCGTGACGGCTCCTCTGCAGCGGCGTCCCCCCGCGCTCGCTTCTCACGCTCCGGCTCCCGCTCCCGCCCCGGATCCTTCTCCCGCTCACGGTCCCGCGGCGCATCTCGCCGCCGGCTATCATCTCGCTCACGCGGATCCCGTTCACGCGCGCCGTGCGAGCGCGCCCGCTCGGTTGGGTCGCCCCGCCCCTCTTCTCTATGTCGCCGCGGTTCTGGGTCGGCCTCCACGCCACGCGAGCGATCCCGCGACCGTGGCCGCTCCCGGGCCCCGTTGTCATGCGCCTCACGGTGCCGATCCCGTTTGTCCCGCTCAGCCACCCGCTCCCGCTTGCGCTCCCTGTCACGGTCCCTGTGTGCATCCCGTGTGGTGCCACGGCCCCGCTCCCTGTCACGGTCCCTCTCTCGGGCTCGGTCCGGGTCTCTGTCCTTACTACGAGGCCTTTCTCGGTGTCGGTCGCGAGGCTTCTCGCGGGCCCTCTCCCTCCCATTGGGCGAGGCGTCCCGAGCAGGCATAGCTTGTGCTTGCCTGCAAATGCCCTGCTGGTATGGCCTCGGTCTGAGTTGGATCCTCACAGCCTACCACGCCTGGAACCAGAAGGATTAATTTATAGTGGACTGTGCCCTTGTTGTCTTCACTGGTCCTCGGCCGTGATGCAGTGCTGCCAGGGACACATTGTGGTGAACATCTTTCGCATGATAGTCCACGGCAGCGTTGACGCAATCATGATACACGCCAACAAAAAACGTTTGGTCTATGACAACACATTAAGCAGCCGCTGTGATCACGCATGTTGCGCACTGGTTCTTGAATTGAGCACACCTCAAGCAGGACACCTGTGTCTTGATTGACTGCGATATGCAGAAGCTACCATGGCTACGGCTAGGCCATCAAGTTATATTTGGTGTACTAGATGAAGCTGTTGCTGGCCTGTGTGTCAAGAGTCGTTGTCGTCAGCGCAACTCAACCACGCAACCACCAGAAAGCCCCTGATCACACGAGCGAAAATGCGTGGCAGCTGGCGCAGTCGGCAAAGTTGTCATTCTGAAACTGTGGACCATGCGTTACAAGTGCACATCCCAATTGAGCTCTGCTGAGCATGTCGAGCGATGATAATGGCTACCAGGCCGTTTCAGCCGGATCGCAGCCGTGTTGCCATGCGATGTTCACTGTGCAGCAACCACTCAAGGGAAGATGATCCACGCATACAAATCAAACGATGGCATGTCTCACGGGCGACTCCAGATGGCTTGCTCGAGCGGTTGTGATTATCATCGGTGCTTGAGCTCGATCTGTAGACGCATGGCAAAGACCAACGACGATTGGACCGCTATTGTATCTGCAGACACTTGCTAGCCAGTGCTGTTACGCCGTGACTTATGAAATCACATGCTACTTAAATTTCTGATTTGCTACCTACCTATGGTTTTCTGCATTAACAACACTGGTCACTGTTGTTGCCGGTGCCACTCTAGCACGTCTTCATATGGCAGATCGCCCCCAAAAATATCCAGAGCACTGCCCACAGTTATGTTGACATGACCGCGGCCGAC
>JALKAD010000158.1:176478-192645 GCA_024500015.1 Ulva compressa
TGACTCGTCCACTGTGTTGACTCGACAACCACGTTGACTCACAGATTCAGACAGGGACTGTGCGCATCTGCAGCCGTGGTTACCTGTTGCAGCCCGACAATGCCGAAAGTCCACAACACGTTTTGTTGTGCCGTGGCCAGCTTTATACAGTGGAATATGGGGGTTGGACCAACAGGCGTGCCTGTGCTTCGTGCCATGTCCACGATCCACCAACCTTGCCAAAGCAGTGCACTGGCAGGGAGCGCCACGAGTGAGAACGTGTTCGCGTGGAACGTGAACGTTCCATCAGGTGTGTGCTGTCGAGTCAGCACATGCGCACCGGTTGGGGCCGCATCGTTATCGACATAAATCGGACACATACAACACCGCACAAATGGCCCTGCTATAATCTGCAGACGCGTCAAACCGCCCCGACCACGGACAGAGCCGAATAGACAGCCCCCCTCTATGGCGAGCACGGCATGCACGCTAGAACAGCATCACACTCGACAGACCAGTGGGACCAACATGGGCGCTGCTAATAGAGCACCCAGTGCAGTCAGTGCAACAAATAGAAACAGACACCTAGATATGGGCAGTCAGACAGGGGCCGCACCGGTGCTGCGGCAGCCGCCGCCTCAGCGTCCTCGTCAGACTCGTCGTCCTCCAGGGTCCACTGCTTCCGCCCCGCTGCAGCCTCCTCATCCGCGCGCGCTGCCTCCTCCTCCATCGCCCGCTTCTTCTTCTGCCAAGCCTCCACCCGCCGCCGCCGCTCCAGCACCTGTCTCTCCTCCTCCGTCATCGGTTTCTTCTCCGCTTTCTCCCCCTTCTCCTTCCCCCCGCCCTCCCGGCAGATCCACCCTTCTGAAACCCCTACACCCGCCACCCCCACCCTCACCCCACCGATGCCGCGCCAGGGCAAATGCCGGAAGCGGAGGAATGAAGGTTAACCCCCTCCCCTCGCCACGCAAATCGCATTAGGCAGACGCAATGACGCGCTTTCCCGCCCTGATCGCTCCTCGTGCGGCTCCTCGCAGGGCGTAGAGAGCCCCCGCGCTCGCTTCCACTGCCTACCGGCTCCAGCCCCCTCCCACGCCCCGGCGGATCCTTTACCGCTCACGCCAGTGCGCGGCGCATCCTCGCCGCCGCGCCATCATCTCACCCTCACGCGGCCACGTTCCCGTTCAACGCGAGCACGTTCACAGCACGAGCCGCCGCTCCCCCTACCCCCTCCCATTTCGGTCGCCCCCGCCCCCTTCGCCGAAACGTCCTTGCGCGGCGGGGCGGGTGCCATCCACAGCCACCGCGGAATGCTCGCCATCCGCAGACCGTGACGCTACCGCGCAGCCCCGCCTAAAGTCAATGCGTACCTCACGGTGCCCGATCCGTTGTAACCCCTCACGCAACCCGCTCGCCGCCCGTGCCGCATCCCTGTCACTAACGGATCCCTGTACCGAGTGGCGCTCCCTCGTGCCTGGCATTCCCGTGTGGTGCCACGGTCCCGCTCCCTGTCACGGTCCCTGTGTGCATCCCGTGTGGTGCCACGGTCCCGCTCCCTGTCACGGTCCCTCTCTCGGGCTCGGTCCGGGTCTCTGTCCTTACTACGAGGCCTTTCTCGGTGTCGGTCGCGAGGCTTCTCGCGGGCCCTCTCCCTCCCATTGGGCGAGGCGTCCCGAGCAGGCATAGCTTGTGCTTGCCTGCAAATGCCCTGCTGGTATGGCCTCGGTCTGAGTTGGATCCTCACAGCCTACCACGCCTGGAACCAGAAGGATTAATTTATAGTGGACTGAGCCCTTGTTGTCTTCACTGGTCCTCGGCCGTGATGCAGTGCTGCCAGGGACACATTGTGGTGAACATCTTTCGCATGATAGTCCACGGCAGCGTTGACGCAATCATGATACACGCCAACAAAAAACGTTTGGTCTATGACAACACATTAAGCAGCCGCTGTGATCACACATGTTGCGCACTGGTTCTTGAATTGAGCACACCTCAAGCAGGACACCTGTGTCTTGATTGACTGCGATATGCAGAAGCTACCATGGCTACGGCTAGGCCATCAAGTTATATTTGGTGTACTAGATGAAGCTGTTGCTGGCCTGTGTGTCAAGAGTCGTTGTCGTCAGCGCAACTCAACCACGCAACCACCAGAAAGCCCCTGATCACACGAGCGAAAATGCGTGGCAGCTGGCGCAGTCGGCAAAGTTGTCATTCTGAAACTGTGGACCATGCGTTACAAGTGCACATCCCAATTGAGCTCTGCTGAGCATGTCGAGCGATGATAATGGCTACCAGGCCGTTTCAGCCGGATCGCAGCCGTGTTGCCATGCGATGTTCACTGTGCAGCAACCACTCAAGGGAAGATGATCCACGCATACAAATCAAACGATGGCATGTCTCACGGGCGACTCCAGATGGCTTGCTCGAGCGGTTGTGATTATCATCGGTGCTTGAGCTCGATCTGTAGACGCATGGCAAAGACCAACGACGATTGGACCGCTATTGTATCTGCAGACACTTGCTAGCCAGTGCTGTTACGCCGTGACTTATGAAATCACATGCTACTTAAATTTCTGATTTGCTACCTACCTATGGTTTTCTGCATTAACAACACTGGTCACTGTTGTTGCCGGTGCCACTCTAGCACGTCTTCATATGGCAGATCGCCCCCAAAAATATCCAGAGCACTGCCCACAGTTATGTTGACATTACCGCGGCCGACTTCCCTGACCAGCTCAAGGTCATCCTGCACCAAAACCCATATCAGTCGCTGCACCAACAGCACCCACATTCTAGATCAGGCATGCGCCAGACACCACACGAGCTCACAGGCAGACGTTGCAAGCGGTGACGTGTAGCTGCAGGCCTGAGACACTCGTGATCGGTCAAACTATCTATCTGAACTCACACTACCTGGGTATTGACAGATCGGATTGACAGAGCAGCTTACACAGATGGTGAAGGACCGCCAACAAGCACAAGCAAACAATCTCCACATACAAACCCTTCTAGCTCGCCGGATCTGCCTCGTTTGCAAAGCAGCTGCTGCTGAAGCCCAGCGAAACAGTCGTACAGTGACATACAGAGACTGCAGCAGCGCCGTACCAGTGTCCTTGCCCCGCCTGCATATGTTGTTGGAATGGGTGTGTGCCTCCCCAGCAGATCCACTAGCTCCTCATCAATGCCAAGCTTCTGCCCCTCTACGTCTACCCCGTGAACCAGGAACTCAACGCAGCTCTCCGCTAACGTCCCGAGAGTCCGTGCATCGACTTTGAGCTCACTGAACCTCTGCCATCGGTCTGTCACGACGTAGTATGCCCCGTCTGGCCTTTTTCGGCAGCTCAGGTCAAGCACCAGCCTCTGCTTCCCCACAAGGCGGACGAGGGAATTCAGGCGATCCTGCTGCAGCTGACCATCCGTGAACACGAACGAGGTGACGATTAGAGCTGCTGCTCCAGTGTCTAGCCAGTACGAAGCATTGTCTGTGTTGATCCCGCCGCCTATTTGCAGGTGCTCGGGCCATGCAGCCAGCGCTGATGTAGCTGCAGCCTTGGAGGCGGGGTCTCCCCCGAGCATGATGACATGGCCCCCCTCTAGGCGGTCTTGTGCGTAGAGCTTCGCATAGTACTCGGATGGTTTCTCAGAGACGAAGTTTTCGGTGGCACTGGAAGCACCACCGAGATCTGAAAGACTTCCGCCTACGATCTGCTTAACCTTTCCCTGCGCACATACAAGCACACATTTGAAAATTATGATGACCAGAATTTGTTGTGCAGCTTGGTACTCCGTGATCGGCTGGGCATGGACAGTTTGAGCATCTCCACGAGTGGAGAGGTCTTGCGCTTGGCTGTGTTCAAAGGAGTTCCCAAGACGGAGGCCTTACAGACATCACGCCATGTATTACCATGACGATCGTTACTTGCGACGGCCTGGTCACACAACAGTTGGGTACCAGTATTCTCGCAGCCGACGCAGACGTGTGCACACCTTGTGAATGTCTATACAAGGACGGAATTCTGCCGCCTTCGCTACGACAGAACATCGGCTACAAGATACATGTGTCACTCGTCTGGAAAGGTGAATTTTCATTGACTTGTGAAGCAACCTTGACACATCTAACGCTGCGTGCTGGTGTCCAGCACTGTCGATTGGCGCAGCACACTAATAGAGCGAATACCGGACAAGTATACCACACAAATGAATGCAATTCGCCACTTTCCATGCTTAACTTGCTCTGCACAAGGTGCGCCTGAATTCGGTGTGTGCGTGCAGCAGTGGTCCCGTTCGCCACCAGAATCGATATCAAGCAGCTCCGCGCAGGCCAACAAGCGCTCGCCACTTGCACTGTGCCGCGGACCGACGCATCGCGGTTTGATTGCGCAGTACATAGTAGAGCTGCAGGGGGTCATGTGGATCTTGAATACAGGAAGTGCCACGTCGGAGATGCGCTGTGTCGTCGTCTCGTCTCTCTGCCCCTGTGTTGCGTTGGCATGCGTCTGAACGGCCTGCGTATCGGATATCTATTTCCAATCACGTGAAAGGTCTTATAATTACCTTTTTAGTATGTCAGTCTCTTTGTGTGCACAACGGCGAGCTGAACTGCGTCTATCAGTCGGGCAGGCTTCCTCAGCAATACATGAGCGGAGGCCAAAGCAAACAAGAATTCGCTGCGTATCTCATGCAGCGTCGCCTCGGGTAATGCCTAATCATGGTCCTGCAACTTAAAGCATCCACACTAGCAATATACGCCGGGAGCATGTCCAGCAGCAATTCTGACCGCACAGCCAGTCCCAGATGTTTCCACCCGGCACATGCAGGTGGATTCTCAGGACGGATTCATCGGCAAGAACCAGGACTTCTTTCGGTCATTGCCCGTTGTAAGCGGGGGTGTCGGCTTTGTATCCTTGCTTGCAAACCGGTTTCTTTCTGATGTTGCTCCATTCGTGGATGCTAGCAGCTCCCAGTCCCGCGTGGACGTGGTTGTGATCGGCATGGCCGCAACTCTAGCCCTGACTGGATTCCAGTGGCTTGTGCTGAAGCCAGTCGAACCGAAGCAGGTGAGATCTGTCTGGCATTAGAGCCTGACACATATTACCACTACGTCGCCATTGGGCCAATCGCATGCTCACTCAACCGTGTCACTCTGGCTTCGATGCAGGTCAACATGATAGGCAAAGACGTCACGTTCACGCAGCCGGGGCTCAAATCAGCAGTGAAAGCCGAGGCAGCTTGGGCGTGGGACTCAATCAAAAGCAGCACATGCTGTCAGTCCCTGACGGTCGTGTATGCGGGGACATGCGTGTATCAGGCCGGCCTGATCCCAGAGGAATCGAAGCCAGGCCGGGCCGTGAATGGCAGTATCTGCCGTGGGGTCATGAAGGCAGGAAAGGCCAACTTCCTGGCCAATCTAGTGCTGTATCCAGGTGCCTCCCCGCTCCATCAAACCTTTCCCGGCACGAGATCCTCGAGCCATGCCTGCAGCAGCACCCTTCTCTCTACATGCGTGGCCAGCCGTTCCAATCCGTTCATGATCTGATCACACCAAGCACACAGATTCCCCCTGGCGCACTGCTGTGGCCACACTGCTGGACCGGGCCACTGGCCCGCTCACCACTCGCCATTGGCCCGCTCACCACTCGCCACTCCGAAGCAGAGCACCGCTGAGCCCGTGCTGATTGGTAGACGAGCCCTCACGACTGCGCCCATCGCATCGGGTAGCCTTGCATGCCCTCAACAGCACCGGACCCGCAGCGCTGTCGAAGTCAGGCCAGGCGCCCCTGGCCACCATGTTTAGCTTGGTAGGCCTGATGAGGCATCGCGCTGTGAGTTCTGCAGCACCATCTAATCCTTCCGCCGTGACGGCCACATTGTGACAAATCTGCATGACTTGTGAGTGAGGTGGACAGGAGAAGCTGTCCACAAGTAGGTTGTGCGTTGTTCGTGAATTTGACTTGGTTGTCCTTCAGCGAACTGGCACCCAGTGACAAGGCCCAGCCTACGTGGCGTCGCCTCTTCTGAAGAAACTGTGTACCAAAGTGTTGCTATAGCAGGAATCGATAAGCCTAGGTTGCCCGCACCGAGCTGCATTTGTCTGTGTGTTTAATACACTGTATTTGTCTGTGGAGTTCGTTGGCCACATTTTGGGCTTGTAGCAGACCCCCATCACCTAGATATGGCACTTGCTTATGCAGGCAGAGTTGAGTTTGACGACATCCTTCCGGGAAACACCAGCTGTGCAATCATCGCGCCAATCGGGAAGAAGGGCGTGTTGATCGCTGGAGGAGACACGCAGCGGGGGTTTGGCCGGATCGATCAGGCGTGGATATCCACGATTGCAGACAAGCTAGACGACACGTTTGAGAACTTTGGGCCAGGAGGTTCTGGCTTCAAGGGCTCCCAGTAGCCCCAAGAGTTCACATCTAGACTATCAGTGCCTTGTCAGCTGTTCAACAATCACGAACACCCGTGCCTTGTTGAGCATGGATCAGGAAGGCTGAGGCAAGGCCACATGCATATAACAGCGATGTTAATTCGAAAGGTACTCGACCATGGCGACTGCAGCTGGGCTGCAAGCCAGAGCCAGCCTGCCGCAAGAACACAGAAAGCTGAGCGCTGGCAGGACAAGCACGCTTCCGCAGGTGATCGATTCGCTCAGAATACAGCTGGAACGTGCTCAGACGAGCCACGCCAATCCGCTGCATGGTCACCTACTCCGGGCGCACTGCAGAGCTCTATCGCTGGCATGCTGACCGGGAGATGGTCCAATCGGTGCACTGCGTTGGTGCTGCACAGACACTGCCTGTGTGCATAAGTCAGCCTGCCAGCAGGATCCACAATTGATGTGATGTGTGGCATGCAGCATTCGATGTTGTGTTGGTGAACCTTGTGAATGCTGGTTGTTGGACTGCCTGGGGTGTACCTGCAGAGCTGTGAAATGCAGCTGCTTGCACATTTCTGAAACACCACCATTGAACTTGTGGTATGTACGGTGAGAGTTGTATGAATAAATACAAATATATAAATTGTGTATACATCAGGTGGACAGCCGTTGGTTATACGAGTTGGACAGCTTGGTTGTAGGCTGGACCTGGCAATTGCCTGTGCCGTCATCTGTCATCTGTTTTCGTGAAGGAGAACGAGATTGAAAGTGCATCGCACATCGCACACTGTGTGCACATGAATGTGTTACACGGTGATAGATCTAGGACCCAGCAGCGCCGAGGCAACAGACCAGGCAACACGCAAAAATGAATGTGCAGTGAGTGTCACTATCTGCATGGCCATGACAAGCTAGCAATGTGCAAGACGTGCATCAGCAGGAGCTGGTGTGCAAAAGAGGGGACATCGTGTTGGGACACAAGCGCCTTGACCTAGAATGCCACTGAGGTGGCACACCTGGGCCCAGCTGTCAGGACTGACAGGACACTGACCTTGCGTGTGTACCCTTCTGCGTTCATGAGCAGCGAGGACCACGTCCCAATTCCCGACTTAGTCCTACCTCACATGGGTTTGGTCTCTGCGGTGCAGCCTGGCCGGAGGTTTCCCGCGCGTGGCCAAGCGCTCGCGACACATGCAGGCAGTGTGCTCCACGCATGCGCATGGTTCAGCAGACCGTCTGCGGCAAGTTTGACGTGAACTCGAGAGATGTAGTATTTGTTTGCAGATACGCACCGTAGTATACTCAATCTTTACGGATAAGCAGCACCAGTCCTTGTGGCTCCATTGCATGGTGGAGCGTGTCTGTGCTCGTCAGTGCCATGGGCCCGCGGAAGTGCAGCCCTCAGAGCCGCAAACCGAGCAAAAAGTCGGGTTAACTCATCAAGAGCATGCCTCCCACGTCATGAGCGGGCTCGGGAAGTGGAAGTTTGCTGGACAAAGAGCGGCCATGTGCAGCGCTGTGCCAGATTTAAACCGATGCGTGGTGTACCGCAGTCACAATGCTTGTGTACAACCAATCCTAGCGACAACATTGTGTCAATTGTCTATGTGCCACAGCTTGCACTTGTCGCACTTGTGAAGTTGAACTAGGGACCCAAACAAGGTCCATTCTCTGCTGATCAATCCGCGCTGCGCGATCGTACACCAGCTGCAATCTACTTACTTTCACTCGTCTCAATTATGGACACTAATCTTTTGAAAGCGGTCAAGGAGCTCCCGCCGCAGTCCCGGCGAAAGCTGTTGCAACTCGCGGACAACCTGGGCATGCATCTGCGGAAGATGGACCTCGACGACCCCTCCGGCAGCAAAGCAAACCCAGAACAGCCCAAACTAGGCGTCCTCCGTCTCGAGTACGACTACGAGCCCGCGGTCGGCGACATTGACCATCCCGGGTCCTTCGCGTACCCCGTAGAGTACTGCACGGTCAAGGGCCTCAGCTTTAAAGTCTGTCAAGCGGGTGAGCGTAACGAAGAGCTCGACAAGAACTTCCAGGATGCCGTCCAGTGGCTCATTGACCAGGGCTGCGATGCCATCACCGGCGACTGCGGCTTCATGTACTGGTACCAGGAGGACGTGCGCCTCGTCACCGATCGGCCTATGATGCTCTCCGCCCTCTGCCAGCTGCCCGCGGTCACCGCTGCCTTCGACGACAAAGAGGTACGCCAGAAGTCTCTACATGTAGCTACAGTCTTGAGCGTTGCTGCCACTAGCTCTTTGCGGTTCTCCGTGTAATTGACACACTAGCTCGCACGCACACCCTCGCGTCCTATCGATGCCCACATTGACTCCACACCTGTGTTACACTGTGATAGATCCAGGAACCAGCAGCGCCGAGGCAACAGATCAGTCAACAGGCATACAGCCAAACCATCACAAGCCCCAAGGCCACTCTCCGCACGGGAAAATGCTCTCACACCTGTGCACAACTGCGGGTGCCGCAGCCCAGACCGCCACAGATCCGCACAGAATCACCTCCCGCAGCATTGGATAACAGCAGCGTACACTGGCACTGCATCACCGCGCTCTGGCTGCATGCACTCCACAGGTCTCTGTTTCACAGCAGCGCGTGCTGATGTGCAGAAGATCGCAATTTTCACAGCCAACAGCGAGACACTCAAGCCGATGCTGCCCAAGATCAAGAAGAACGCCGGTGTCGACCTGGAGAAGGACCGCTACGTGCTCATCGGCTGCCAAGACGTGCCCGGCTTTGACGCCGTGGAGAAGGGCGAGCCTGTCATCTACGACGAGGTTGCCCCCGGCATGGTCGACCTGACGCGGAAGGTGCTGGAAGACGACCCGTCCATCACGGCCGTGCTGCTCGAGTGCACGGAGCTGCCGCAGTTTGCAGACGTGCTGCGCAAGGAGTTCAAGCTGCCGGTGTATACGGCGGTCACGTGCACCGACCACTTCATGGCCGGCCTCCTCGACAACCCGCGCTTCGGGCTGCAGGACTGGCACGACGAGGCGACCGCGGGCAAGGAGAAGCGCAAGGAGAAGCGGTCGGGGGTGGAGGGCGATGCCGCCGCGGCCGGCGGCTCGGAGCAGCAGCCCGTGGAGGACATCCTCAAGGGCTTGCAGATGCTTGTGGCGTAGCCCGTGTCGAGGCTGCGTATACCTATACGTATAGGTTGATTAAGGGAATTCCCCCCCCCCCCCCCCCCCCCAAAAATACAGAACTGACTCGGGTGTGCACTGGTACCCGTGAGCAGGTGTGCGCGTGAGCATGCCAGGGCTCGGTGGAGGGGCAAGGCTGCGGGTGGTGAGCGACCGCGGTTATAGGGTCTTGCTCAACAATGCGGACAATGTGGACGAGCGAGCAGGGTGGCACGGGTGGCAACGCAGGGTGGTGAGTGCATGTGCATACACACAGCAGCAGGCCACTCGTGGTGGGCGCAGATGCAGTGGTGATGTGAGTATGTTCATGGTCATGTCTGCTGCTGGGGGCTTCAGTAGGGCGGAACGACAGGCTGTGAGTGTGGCCGATTTGCAATGATGGTGAGATGGTGCCAGTGAACTAGCTGTGAGAACAAGTTTTCGGCCAAGATTTCGGCCAGAGCCCCGAAAGAGTGGTGATTGACTGCTGAGCACGCGGCCGTTGGAAGGGAATGTGTAACAGACGAGAGACTGGCATCATGTGAGCTGTTTTGTGTGATTGCGTTGTGTTGGATGCTGCGTGACTGTCTCCGAGGTGTGTCAATTGTCCTCTGCAAACCATGCTCTGCTTCGGCGATCTGCCTGCTTCTGCAAACCGCACGAACCTGACTATGCTTTTGGTACGGTGTGAGATGTGAAGAGTTTTTCTGTCAGACTTTGCAATGCTGTTTCAGCAAGTTGCTGGGAGAAGTGACACTGTTCTTCTGCCCACAGTGGTCGTTCGTGCACGGCCCCGTCATACTGATATCTGCATGCACTCCTGAAGTGTTAAATACACGGAGATCAATGCAAGAGCCCGGCACTCCTGAAGTGTTGGTGTTCGACCACGCGCTTGTTTGCCTAGCCTTCGTAGGGGTGCTGTGGCCGATGCCCGACTGGGTCTGGGTCTGGCGTGATGCCCGATTCCCTTTTGTACATTATTTATTTTTAGCCTAGCTTGTTATTGATCACAGTGACTCAGAGCATGCACGGTGCGGCGTGGGGGGGAAGTTTTGTAAATGTAAATGTAAATTGAATTACTTGCAGTAGCCGATTAGGCCATTGACATCTCCGGCGAACCGGGACCCAGGAGTTATGCATGAGGCACTGGACGGCGAGGGGCAAGTATTCGTGACTACAATACACTTTAAAGTACCGATGTACCAGTTGAGATTTACCCATCCTCCCCGTACGCAGTTGAGTGCCTGGTTGCCACGATGGATCATGGTTACTGACAGTTGTGCACAAATGGGACGGTAGCTGCGGACCCGCAGTACTAGTTTGGCGTTAGCTGCGCGCGCAACAAGTGCTGAGCACTCTGCATTTGGCGCTCAGATGACACGATCATGCACGATCCGGCGTATGCTGCAATGCTTGTCATCTCGCACGCTACTGCATGTCGAACGAGAGCAGGTGCTGCGCCAACTGGCACTGTCCAGGACAACAGTGCAAGCAGTGGCTGGTGCCTGATAGCCCTGCCTACAGCTACCCGTGATCCGAGCGAACGTTGGGTTAGAAACCAGCGTGAGTCCCGCAAACATGACACAAAGCTCATATGTTCTGAAATGTCGAAGATGCGGCACATGATATGCACTACGCATGGCCCAAGCGCTGCTCAACAGATTCTTAAAACATCGCTCGACGCTTACTCAGCGTCGCTGCGCTAGCTAGTTAACGCACGCTGGCATTGGTGGGTCATTGCCCAGTACGATGAGCACGTCGGGATGGAGTCAGACCTGAAGACACCCTTGGTCGATCGCAGCGGAGTCACTGCTGACATCCTCGAAGTGGACAGGCCCAAGCAGGCGAGCGCGGCAGCGGCAGAACCGGTCCCAACCTTCGACATCGATACACGCGAGTGTACTGCCGACACGGCCGAAGATAAAGAAATTACAAGTGTACTAGAGGGCGCAAGGCACTGGGCTGCTTGCCTGCTGGTAAACGTCGTTCTTCCGATTACCGTTCCGCTCTGTCTCCTATGCTCCGCCGCGGTGCTCCAACAGATGGCTATCCACAGGCACCTGTCCTGCAGCGAGTTTACACATCTAGGTATGCTCTCCTTGCCTGCATCTGCTCAGCTGGCCAGTGCATATATGACTAACTGCGAGCATTGCAGCTGCAGCACCAGCCGTGTTGCTCCTGCTGGCAAACCCCATTGATCCTGCTTGACACAGACTGCTTGTGGTCAAGTCAACACAGACCCGGTTCAAACATTGGGAAATTGAAATCTTCCTAGGCTTCGTCGCAGCCCCAACTCCGCATCGCAACGGCTTCCAGCCAGAAAATACCTGCGTGCTTTCTGCTTTCTGCTTGTGCGCTGCCTCTGCCTGTATGCTTCCAGCCGGCGCCGGCTTGCAGCATGCACGCATGCTTGCACACTTAAATCCGTCACTGCAACCTGCACTTGGCCACAATCTGGGCATGGCAGTGCTACAATAAGATCTGGGCATGACGGTGTTACAATAAGATATATGAAGGCCCCGGCATCGCCGCGGGAAGCGTGCGGGCTGCAAAGCAAACGCCGCAAGCCGCATGCAGTCTGGGCATGCATGTGCAGGCTCACCCACGTTTAGGTGGATTGGCCCTGGCACACGCCTGCAGTACGGCTACACATGCAACCATGTAGCCACAGAGCACACCTTGCAGCACAAGGTCAGCCGCATCTGCCGCCTCGCCGCATACGTGCTGGCCATCCCAGCGGCCGTCATGCTGTGCTATAGCTACAGCCTGTGGAGGCGTGCTGCGCGCTGCTCCACTGGCTGGCAGCCGCACGATGCTCCCAGCGCAGCACCAGAGGTGTGATCCTCAATCGCCGTACCCCGTCCTACCGCCCGCCTGCCGCTCTGCACTGTGAGACAGCGCCTCAGCATGCTGTGATGCTGCGCGCTGTGGCGTAACTTGTCACTGTTTCCCTGGCGACTGCGATGCGGCGGATATGTGTCAGCATGCATCGCAGCATGCATCGCAGCATGCATCGCAGCATGCATCGCAGCATGCATCGCAGCACGCATCGTAGCACGCACTGCAGCACGCATCGCACAGCCGGCTGTCATCGGCCCCTCAGTTACGGTGTGCGGTATGCAGGCGGCCCAAGGGAGCTCTTGGGGCACGCTCTTCGACGATGTGCTCATGCGCCGCTGGCCGCGCTGTGTGCTGGCGCTGGTGCTGGTAGCCGTGCCTGCTGCGGTGTACATGCGGTCAGCGGCAGCATGGGCCGACGTGCGCGCGCGGCAGCACGCTGTGCTCCACCCTTGTTATCTCGAGTACCGACGTGCGACCGGCCCCCTCTCACCACGCGCTGGCTTTCTACCATGTGCTTTGACGCTTGCCAGCCACCCGCCTGCCCGCTTGCCCGCTATGCTGGGTACGGCAGAGCCTACACATGTGTACATACCACACCAAAGCATGCGCAGCATAATGCATGTATGTGCAGGCTGCGTGAGGGAGTGCCACATCAGCATGCCTGACGTGGAGTGGCCGTTCGAGTCCGCTCTTGAGAACTACCCATACGGCTTCAACCAAACCGATACCAAATACGTCGGGCCAAAGCCACACAACCCTGATCCAGATCCATTGGAATCCAGCCTGGCTCCGCAGATCCCCCGCCGCGAGAACTGCGAATGCGCGGCCGACATGCATGAGTGCTTCCACCAACCCCATGAGTGGCTCACAGCCTACGAGGGTGCTCTGAAGCGCCATGAGAGGCTGCAGACCGTGCTGGGTGCTGTGGCTGTGCCGTGTGCTGTGACCGCGGGCCTTCTGCTGCTGGGCGTGCCGCTGCTGCTGTGCGCCGGCCGCATGTTATCATACTGCGGTCGGCAACAGTGGCCCACGCGTGCATACTGTGCTGCGTGCTATGGTGAGTGGCTACAGGTGGTGCAGCGAGCAGTATCGCGGTTGCAGAGGTGGTCGCGGCAGCAGCGGGAGGAGGGCGCATGGCTGCTGCTGGGCGGCGTGCTGCCTGCTGCTGTGCTGATGATGCTCGTGCTGTGTGCTGTGGCGATGCAGATCATGTCCGCCTGCTACTGGCATCCCAGGGCCACCTGCACGCTGTCCATCTTCTGGCGGCCCTCGGACTGGAGTGCGCATTCTTCAGCTCCGGGCTTGTTGCCAGTCCAATCAGGTTGCAATCACGCTGAACACTGATTGACCATGCCGCAACATGATTTGTTTTCCTGTGCTGCGCTGTGCGCAACTTTACTGTGCTGCGCTGACTACCTGGCACAGCACAGCACAGCACAGCACAGCTACAGCTGTTGCGCCACCTGCAGCTGTTGCAGTTCTGCTGTTCTGCGGTTGCCCTTCACAGTGTGCCTGCCAGCTTGTTGCATGCGTCTGCAGCTGCTTATTGCGTGAATGCTGTGGGTCGGTGTATACAAGGATGCTGCACCCTTCTGCTTGGTGTGTCGTTGCTGCACCACAATCGCGGCCACTGTCTTGACCTTGCCACTGCTTGTCACGGAAACTTGCATTGCAGTGAACGCGGCCAACCAAATCGGCACACATGTGGTCCTCGCGCAAAGCCACCAAGGCAAGAGTCTGCCTCTGCCAATCAGCATGCCCATGCACGCATGGGCCGGGCTGACAGTGTGCCGTGCGTGTCCAGAGTGTCCCAAGATCCGGGGCTTGTCTCACCGTCAGGTCATCCAGGCAGAGCGTTTCACCCTCTGTGCTTGCCTCGCACTTCTGCCCTGCGTCGGGCTCGCGCTGTGGTGCCTGAGCCCCTACACCAAGCGCCTACGCCGTGCCAGCGCATGCATCATCGCTCAGCACGCCCAGCATGCCCAGCACGCCCAGCATGCCCAGCATGCCCAGCATGCCCAGGACGCCCAGCATGCCCAGGACGCCCAGGACGCCCAGCATGCCCAGCATGCCCAGCACAGAACGTCTGACAGAGATCCAGCCAGCCCGCGCTCACCGAGCCAGGACACTGCCGCCCCTGACATCGCTGGCCCTGCGGTCGTGGCCGAATCGCCACCAGCAGGACAACTAGACGCACACAGTAATGCAGCATATCCAGCGTGCGCAGCATGGGTCTGCAGCGCAGTGGGGCGGGCGGGGGGAGTGTGCAGGCAACTGCCGGGCGCCGTCCGGCCGCACCTGCGCCGCTCTGTGTATGCATGGCTCCCTCTGGCAGGGACGGTGACCGTGTTTGCTGCATGCATCGTGCTGCAACTGGTTACGCGCGCACGAGAAGACGCCCTGATTCGGCCGTGTTATCAAACATACCGAGGTGCGCTGTGCATGCTGCGCCCACGCTGTGTCCGCTGTGCCCCCACTCCACCTGCAGTCCATTGTCACATCTTGCATCATCATCATGATCGACACAGTGTCTGCTGTACCTGCAATATGTGAATCCAGATCAGGGTCTGTTGCAGTCACTGGCGGTGTGTTAGCTAAAGCCGATACGTCGGTAATAAGAGAGAAAAAATTATGTATTTTTTTTCATCGGCCCAAAATTAATGTTTTTGGAGGGTCTGATCGGCTGCCAAGCCGATCAGAAACTAAGTCTTTGACCACCCACGATCGGCTGTTAGCTGATGAGAAAGTACGAAACTGGCTACGTTTGTCGGCTCCGTACTATAGCCGTAGCCTTTGCGTGCGACGGAGACTTGGCATGCCATGGCACGGAGCTTGTGGTGAGCAAGCTAACGTTGCGCGCATAAGGTGGCGTCAGGGACAAACCACACGAAGCCAACAATTGTGGCACATGTCCCCGAAAAAGGGCACAATGTCCCCGGAAAAGGTTCTTCACGTGGCATGCCTTCAAGGACCTCGACAGCGGCAGCATGCAACACTTTGGTAAACAGCTGCAGGTCACGATGACGCTCTGGCCTGACGCACGAACATAGTGAAACGTTACTTGCTTTAACCCTTTAAGTATGATACAGTTCGCCCTGCTGCACTAACTTGAACTGCGATGGATGGGGACACAAATGCAAGAGTGACCCGGTCTGCCGCCAGTTCCAGTCGGGCAGGGATTAGCACAGCGACTGCGAAAGACACAACGGTGAAAATAGACGTTAAATCTGTAGCTTCTTTTTTCGCATCTTGTGGCGCAGCTAGTAATGTAGACATTGATCAAACTGTTGCCGTGAGTACGAAACGCAAGATATATAGGTCGCCCGCCTGAAGCCAAGGCACCGATACAAAAGTCGGGCAATACAGTCATGCGTCGGCCTAGGCCGACGCGAAAAATAAGTACTTTCTGACCTATATCGTTTATGTGGCCGATGAGTCGAAAAGTCTGGCAAGCAACTAGCTAATACACTGGTCTGTTGGATGAGCAGACACTGCGCCGTGCTTCGCACGCTGGGCGGCTCGAGCAGGCGGCACCAACAGCCGCGCAGTGCGCTGCCTGCTGTGCCGACCCAGCGTGATGGCGGCGTTGCAGCTGCCCCTCGAGTTTCCAATATCAACCGCCAGCACGAGTGTACGATGCGAATGTGTAGGGGGGCCTCAGGCTGGTGGCAGCGCCAGGCTCCGCACTCTGGTAGTGCAGCGCGGCGGCAGCAACGTCATGAGTATCCTGTATGACGCCGTGCGCATCAATGTACCGCGGAACGTATCAAATGCTATCATGTCACCGACGTCCATCACAGTCAGTGTCATCAGGCA
>JALKAD010000158.1:192745-211769 GCA_024500015.1 Ulva compressa
CAAAGGTCATATGCTATGAAATGTCTAAGATACGGCACATGATATGCACTACGCATGGTACAAGCGCTGCTCAACCGACGCTTAACATCGCTCGACGCTTATAATTACTCAGCGTCGCTGCGCTAGCTAACGCACGCTGGCATTGGTGAGTCTTTGCCCAGCACGATCAGCACCTCGGGATGGACTCTGACCTAAAGACACCCCTGGTCGATCGCAGCGGAGTCACTGCTGATGTCCTCGCAGTGGACAGGCCCAAGCAGGCGAGCGCGGCAGCGGCAGAACCGATCCCAACCTTCGACATCGATACACGCGAGTGTACTGCCGACACGGCCGAAGATACAGAAATTACAAGTGTACTGGAGGGCGCAAGGCACTGGGCTGCTTTCCTGCTGGTAAACGTCGTTCTTCCGATCACCGTTCCGCTCTGTCTCCTATGCTCCGCCGCGGTGCTCCAACAGATGGCTGTCAACAGGCACCTATCCTGCAGCGAGTTTACACATCTAGGTACGCTCTCCTCGCCTGCCTCTGCTCAGCTGGCCAGTGCACCTAACCAACTGCGAGCATTGCAGCTGCAGCACCAGCCGTGTTGCTCCTACTGGCACACCCCATTGATCCTGCTTGACAGAGGCTGCTTGCGGAGGTCAACACCGAGCCTGTTTAAACACAGAGTAGCTGATATGACGTAGCCAGCCCATGCGGGTCGTGCTCCGGGCCCCCGGGAGGCAGCATCTGTGAGCCCTGGCATCTGTGGCTGGAGCAGACATTCAAACCATCTCTACTTCTTCTGTGCCACATCTGTACGTGTACCAGTTCCAGGTGGCCTGATGAACGTCAGTGCATCACACTTGTATTACCACCGAGATGGAGAAGAGCCTGAACGCCGCCAGGGGAAGCCAGCTCCAGATGCAGTCTCGCTGTATGGAGACATTCTCACTGATGCCTAGGCTTCGTCACAGCCCCAACTCCGCAGTGCACGGGCTTCCAGCCATAACTACCTGTGTCCTTTCTGTCTGTGCGCTGCCTCTGCCTGTGCGCTGCCAGCCGGCGCTGGCTCTCAGCACATGCTTAATTACAGTTGCATCCGTGACTGCAAGCTGCATGCAACTGCACTAGTACTTGGCCGCAATCTGGGCATGAATGTGTTAGACTGAGATAGGTCAAGGCCCCAGCAGCGCCGAGGGAAGGAAGCAGGCAATATGTCAAAAAGCACAGGCAGCATGCAATCTGGGCATGCATGTGCAGGCTCACCAACGTTTAGCTGGACTGGCCCTGGCACACGCCTGCAGTACGGCTACACATGCAACCATGCCGCGGTGGAATCCACCCTACAGCACAAGGTCAGCCGCATCTGCCGCCTCGCCGCCTACGTGCTGGCCATCCCAGCGGCCGTCATGCTGTGCTACAGCCTGTGGAGGCGTGCTGCGCGCTGCTCCACTGGCTGGCGGCCGCACGGTGCTCCCAGCGCAGCACCAGAGGTGCGATCCTCAATCGCCTTACCCCGTCCTACCGGACGCCTGCCGCTGTGCGCTGTGAGACAGCGCCTCAGCATGCTGTGATGCTGCGCGCTGTGGCGTAACTTGTCATTGTTTCCCTGGCGACTGCGATGCGGCGGACAAGTGTCAGCATGCATCAAAGCACGCATCGCAGCACGCATGGTGCAGCTGCCTGTAATCGGCCCCTCAGTTGCGCTGTGCGGTATGCAGGCGGCCCAGGGGACCTCTTGGGGCAAACATATCGAGGAGGTGCTAATGCGCCGCTGGCCGCGCTGTGTGCTGGCGCTGGTGCTGGTAGCCGTGCCTGCTGCGGTGTACATGCAGTCAGCGGCGGCGTGGGCCGATGTGCGCGCGCGGCAGCACGCTGTGGTGCACCCCTGCTATCTCGAGTACCAACGTGCGACCCCCTCTCAACACGCAGTTGCATTCTAGAACATTCCTTGACGCTTGCCAGCCACCCGCGTGCTTGCTTGCCTGCTCCGCTGGGCACCGCAGAGCCTACGCGTACCAAACCAAAGCATGCACAGCATGATGCACGTACATGCAGGCTGCGTGAGGGAGTGCCACATCAGCATGCCCGACGTGGAGTGGCCGTTCGAGTCCGCTCTTGAGAATTACCCATACGGCTTCAACTGGATCGGTACCGAATACGACCGGCCAAAGCCACACAACCCTGATCCCGATCCATGGGTGTCCACCCAGCCTACGCAGCTGCCCCGCCGGGAGGACTGCGAATGCGCAGCCGACATGCATGAGTGCTTCCACCAGCCCCGTGAGTGGCTCGCAGCCTATGAGGGTGCTCTGAAGCGCCATGAGAGGCTGCAGACCGTGCTGGGTGCTGTGGCTGTGCCGTGTGCTGTGACCGCAGGCCTTCTGCTGCTGGGCGTGCCGCTACTGCTGTGCGCGAGCCGCATGTTATCATACTGCGGTCGGCAACAGTGGCCCACGCGTGCATACTGTGCTGCGTGCTATGGTGAGTGGCTACAGGTGGTGCAGCGAGCAGTATCACGGTTGCAGAGGTGGTCGCGGCAGCAGCGGGAGGAGGGCGCATGGCTGTTGCTCGGCGGCGTGCTGCCTGCTGCTGTGTTGATGATGCTCGTGCTGTGTGCTGTGGTGATGCAGATCGTGTCCGCTTGCCACGACCATCCCATGGCCAGGTGCACGCTCGCCATCTTCTGGCGGCCCTCGGAACTTGGTGCGTCTTCTTCACTTCATGGGCTCATCGAAACCAGGTCACAATCAGTGCACTGGCGCAGAACACTGATCATGCCCATTTCGGAATGCGCTGCCCTGTCACGGTGCTGTGCTGTGCACAACTAAACTGTGCTGCATGGACTACATGGCACGGCGCAGCACGGCTACAGGTGCTGCGACACCTGCTGCTGTGCGGTGACCCGTCACAGCGCGCAGCGTGCCTGCCAGCTTGTTGCATGCATCTGCAGATCATGATTTCCGCGTGGACGATGTGCCTATCTAGTGTCACCGCGTATTTGACGATGATACGACAGGCACTTTCACGATGACGTGACGACGAGTTTTGCAACGTTTTAGACAGAACTCTGAGAATTTGATGTTGTTACCACAAGGCAGCTGTGGGGTAGTTGCGTCCAAACAGGAAGACTGACAACCGCTATAGCGCGCTGTTTGTTGCCAAACATCGTGTTCAGGGGAGAGAATGGGATGGTCTGCAAGGCTGATAATGAGTTTGTAGTATGTGTAACATGGTGGTGCTATGTGCTAGTCATGCTAGTAGTCTGTGTGTGCATATCTGTTGATCTGGGAGAGTTGCATGTGTTGATCCGGAGCGGTTGCAAAGTTTGTGGACGCGGCCGCACCGGTGTGGTTGAAAATACGCCCTCGATCTGCGCCACTTGCGGCGCCGGATTTGTTTTCTGGTGGAGATTACGGCGCGGGGTTTGTTTTCTGGTGGAGATTACGGCGTAATCTTACAATGAGCACAATCTTACAATGCATATTTATGTGGACAACATAATTCCGTGTTTTAGTTGTACTCGGTGACAGTAATTCTATCTGTGCGTAGATGCTGCATCCTTCCGCTTGTTGCGTACACATACGGTTGCTGCACCGCAATCTCGACCCGCATGCATGTGCACATTGTCAGCGCTTCTCCTGGAGAATTTCCATGAAGTCAACATCGCCAACCAAACTGGCGCGCGCGTTTTCCTTGCGTAGGTTGATCAAGAGTGAGGAGTCTGCTTGCGCTGATCGGCACGCCAATGCACACATGGGCCGGGCTGACAGTGTGCCGTGCGTGTCCAGAGTGTCGTGAGATCCGGAGCTTGTCACAGCACCAGGTCAATCAGGCAAGATACTACACCGGCGATGCCTGCATGGCGCTCTTGCCCTGCGTCGGGCTCGCGCTGTGGCGCCTGAGCCCCTACACCAAGCGCCTGCGCCGCGCCAGTGCATACATCATCGCCCAGCACGCCCAGCGCGCCCATCACAGCATGTACGACGGGGATCCAGCCAGCCCGCATTGCCCGAATCAGGACAATGGCGCATCAGATGTCGATGGCCCTGCGGACGGGGCCGAATCGCCACCAGCAGCACATCTGGACGCAGGCGGCCCTAGGCCGCACGCAGCGTATCCAGCGTGCGCAGCATGGGTCTCCAGCGCGCTGGGACGGGCCGGGCGAGCGTGCAAGCAACTGCTGCGCACTGCCCGGCCGCACCTGAGGCGGTCTGTGTATGCATGGCTGCCTTTGGCAGTGCCTGCGACCATGTTTGCTGCATGCGTCGTGCTGCAGCTGGTGACGCGAACACGAGAGTACGCCGTGATTCAGCCGTGTTACCAAAAATACCGAGGTGCGCTGTGCATGCTGTGCATGCTGTGCCCACTGTTGCCGCTGCACCTGCAGTCTACTGCCGTATCTTGCGTCATCGAAGCAGCGTCTGCTGTATCTGCAATGTGTGAATTCACATCGATGCATATGTCTGTGGCATGAGCAGGCACTGTACACTGTGCTACCCATTCTGGGCGGCTCCAGCGGGAGTACCAAGAGCCACGCAGTGCGCTGCCTGCTTTGCCCACCGGTACCCAGCATGATAGCCGCGTTGTAGCTGTGGGCAGAGCTCGTGTCCGCCCCTTGTGTTACCAACCGCAACCGCCAGAACCAGTCTACGATGTGAATGTACGGGGGGAGCTTGATGCAGCGATATGCCTTTGTATTCTTGCAGGCCAAAACGGCAGCGGCCAATCGAGTGCTACCCTGTGCCCATCCGTGCGCATCATTGCATCGCGGCATCATTGCATCGCCGCATCATTGCATCGCGTCATCATTGCATCGCCGCATCATTGCATCGCGGCATCATTGCATCGCGGCATCCAGCATATGCCCTCAAACACGCTCCTCTCACAGCCACTCTCACAGCCACCGTCACAGTCACGGCGTGCGGACGGCCGCTGTGTGCGGCTTTGGCGTGGTTTACGCGGTGGTGGGGTGCGTTGGAGTGCGCGTGTGTGGCTGCGCGGGTGCGGTTGTATCAGTTGTGCCGGTTCGTTGTGGCTTTGCGCCTGGGGCTGTTGCTGCTTGTTGCTGCCTGCTTAAGCTTGCAGGGTATTGGTCGTCTGCTTTCCTGCTGTTGCCCTCGCCGCCGGGCTCTTGCGTTGATGTCCGTGTAACACTGCCACAGTCACGGCGCCAGGCTCTTCCGGCATCGTCAATCGTGCCATAGAGAAAAGGGGTTCAACATTTGCATGCGCGCGTCTGAGGGGGGTTTCCGGTTGGTTTACCCCTTCGGCTCCTGGGTCCCGGTTCGCAGGAGATGTCAATGGCCTAATCCGCTACGGCAAGTAATTCAATTTACATTTACATTTACATTTTAGCAGGAACATTAATACTACAGCCTGGCAGCACGGTCGCAGAACCATCTTGCAATCGAGGCATCTCATCCGGCCGTGCTGTGCAGAGTGCGTGCTGGGTATGGCCGACCTGGACCCGGCCGAGGGCCGTATGCAGTGGCCTCACGCAGCCTCCTTGCCGGACACCTTTGCCTGTGGCGGTCACAATCAGGGTCGCAACACACGCTGCTGGCCCAAATTCTACAGATCCTACCTCAGCGCCGACACGCCCGCGTTGGACTCGGCGTGCCTCTGCGAGAACGAGATGGTCACCTGCGCCACCAACGAGCGCTGGAACCGGCGGTGGCTCCGGTCCATTGAGAAGAGCTACCGCGCCACGGTCATGCTGCAGACGGCGGCTGGCGCCCTGCTGGGCCCTGGGGTGGTGGCGACGTACCTGCTCGCCGTCCGCACCTCGCTGCTGTGGCGCGTGCTGTGGGTGATCCGGGAGGACCTGTCGCCGATTGGTGCGTAGCACACATGCATGCCGGGTGTGCCTCTGCCGCGGCGCCCTAGTAACGTGATCGCTGCATGCCGGAAAGGAACATGTCACGTGATGGCAGTGTACATGAGTGGATTAGCAGAGCATATATGTATGCTGTGTGCGTGCTGTGAGAGTTCTGTGTGCGTGCTGTGTAGGACCTGTGTGATTGATCCGCTCTGCTGAACAGCTGCGGAAGGTCCGACTGAGTCATTCAGTTTACACTGGACGTGTTAGAGAATGGCAGGGCCGTCAGTGCAATGGCATGTACATGAGGCAACTTTGTGAGTAACATCATGGCGTGTGCTTGCAGATCATCAGGTGCATGAGCGGCGAGAGTAGCTGGCACTGATCCCGTTTTTTACAAAAGCCTCACCGTTGTGTGTAGACTGTCGCTGGCGGTGGCGTTGGAGTGTGCTTTGGTGTTTTGAATGAGCACAGCGGCCTGGCAGGCACCAGGGTGCAGAAGCGCGGCGCGCCGAGCTCCAATGCGTCCGCCGGGGGTCCCACCCACTGTAAGTACAAGTCAACACGACCCCCGGCCCACTGCGGCTTTGGCCCGTTGCAGGCGCCGCGTGGGGCCGGCGCCGCGTGATCTCTCTTTGCGCCCGCCCGCCGCCCCCCCACTTGCGGCGCAACCCGGAACGGTAAGGCCTAATGTTGATGACGCCATGTGCATGCGACCACGTTATGCCCGATGTGTGCATTGAATGTCCGGTAGCTATAGACCCCTCCGCGTCGTCGCCGCGGCCCGCACACCTGGCGCTGCCGCCCACCTACTGGGCGCTCCCACGAAGCAAAGCGCACCAAGCACGGCCGCATCCGCACAGTCGCATGTCGCCGAGTTCGCCTGTCACAGGGGATGTTCGATCGAGTTGGCGGGGGTGCATTTGCCTGCCTGTATGAGGTTGCTAACGTTGCCGCCTACCCCGGCGCCGTGTCCAGGCGCGTGTTCACGCAGAATGCCACGTGCGGCCTGTCCACGACCCTCTGCCGGGGCCACGGCGCGTGGCGCCACACGACAGGTCCTCGCAGCCACTCAGCTGCGCAGCCGGCTTGCTGGGCGACCGGAGCTGCCAGGCAACATATAGTCCAATTGGACGGTTTGTTAAGCGTCCGCTGGCCGCTGGCCGCCATGCTGTGCTGGAGGATGCTGCGGCAGTGTCCGGGGCCGCGTATGCATGTGCTCGTCCGCCTCAGCTTCCCCACGCGCGCTCGAGCTCAGCCGTGGCCCGCAGTGCGCGTAACTGGGGAATGCGGGCGCCGCGTGGTATCCTAGGTCTGTCGCGTCTGCTTGGCCACCATGAAGCGGCGCGTGCACCTGGGCTCGCACGCATGGGGGTTGTGGGGGCTGGCATGCGAAATCTCGGGTGGGGCTGGGTGCAGTGGTACCGATACTAGTGTCCGTGGGTGGGGCTGGGTGTGTCTAGCCTGAGCGTGTGCATGGCTGTTTGCTGGTGGGTGGTGCATGGTGTGGCCTAGTAGAGTGGTTGGGTGTGGCATGGATGGCGTGGTGGTATAATGCGAATCCGCATCACATACACACGCCATGCCTTGCTGTGCCGGTGGCGTGCGGTGGTGGGCGGTTGTAGCAGAGCATCGTAGCTCGTGGATCCTTGCCTATTGCTGCCTGCTGCCAGCCGCTTGTGCACTGTTGTCAGCCGCTTGCTGGCATGCGATTGCTTGCTTGCTTGTTGTTGCCCCTCCCTGCTGAGCTCCTGCGTTGATCTCCGTGTAACACACGGACCCATACACCCAGTTGGATTGGTGGCTGAAAGGGCGCTCGGGCCAGCCATGCGCATGGGTGGTCCATGTATCTGCTGTCCATAAGGCGCTGCTGCAGGCTTGTGCTTTGACCATGATTAGACCTGCATGACAATCAGACTTCTGCCTCAGCTATTATATGCCCACTGGTAGGGCCTTGGTAGGGCCTTATTGATTATCAACAGTGCATCTGCATCTGCAGATGTATGCTGCCTGAGTTCTAGAACTGTCATGCATGGCCAAGTGCATAGGTCCTCATGCATGTCTCATCTCTGTGACAGCATCGGCCAGTGCATCTTCAACTTGTTACCCGTTGGCAGTACACAGAGTTGGAGTTGCAATCGAAAGGCTCGTATGTTGCACACTAGCTAGCACTGCCAAATGCAAGGCAACACTCAGGCTGCGTGTGTCGTGTTGTAACATGTAGCTGAAATATGCAGCAGCATGATTGCTGCTTGATCTTGTCAAACTATTAGATAGTCTAACTAGCAGTAACAACACAGGGCTGCCAGCATGTGCTTGACATCACGACCTGGATGACCTCCCGGAGTCGCATGTACCCTTCCGAGAGTCTGCAGAATTCATATGCCGCACACAGATGATATGCGCCACACAGATGCGTGCGAATGATGGGGCTGCCAGCTGTACAGTTCTGGCTTACGAAATAGTATGGCTTGGTTGGAATCCACGACATGCCTGCGCCTGTGCCTGCGTGAAGCATACCAAGAGTTCCGCATGGTTGTGCACAAGTCAGCCAGCAGCTGCGTGTCAACATCATCCACTGTTGTGTGCATGCAGCGATGCGGCAGCGACATATCTCTGCGCCTGCAGGTAAGCCTTATTGCCGGGCCCGGGTCCACCACTGGCAGTGGACAGGTCATGATCAAGCACCTAGGCGTGCCCACGTTTGTCACCCGACACTCGATCGATGCCAGAGTGCAACAATCGCAACTCTATACCCACGGCTTGCGTTCAGATGTGGCAGTATAGCTGGGGGCGACACTAAGGTTGCTAGCGAGAGCTCTGGCATTTGATGGTTCGACCTCTCGATGCTTTGACGTCAACGAGCACAGCGTGGCTTACTGCGCGCAGCTGACTCCGAGATGGCCTCAAGCACTGGACTCGATCTGGATGGACATCCAAGACCTTTTTAAACATCATGGCGCCTGCATCAGCTTTTAACTGGCTTGCCAATGCATCGCGCCTGCAGATCCAACGTACGCTTGCACGAGCTGATCGTCGACCGAGCTCGATTGACATCTGTTTCCTGTTGTGCAGGTCTCCAGAAAGCTCAAATGATTGCAATTCAGCCAAAGATTACACCAGAGTCGTCTGTTGGGATGCCTGCCGGCGGTAATAGCGTCGGCAGCGATGGTGTTCAGCCCACCCCAGATCTGGAGCGTCAGTCAGTTCCAGCCCAAGACGCAGCTGATGCTCAAGATGTGCCTCCGGAAACAGGCAAAGAGAGTCGTGGCGACGATCAGGCCAGGCTGGCGCGTCAGCTGCTGTTCTACGCGTGTCTGGTCGCCCCTGTTGCCGTCCCGGTCTGCCTGTTTTTCTCCGGAGCGATTCTAATGCGCATGGCCACATTTCGGCACTTGTCCTGCAGCAACTTCATGTATATAGGTACGTCTGTACTCCTGATAGGCGCGCGTGCGCGTCCACGCGCTACTAGCCACGAGTATTGCACACAGGTTTCCCCACGCTCAAGCATACGGACGCGCCCCTTTGCCTCTTCCATCCAGCAACAGCAATCCAGGTACACCTCATGTACTACAAATTCTGCGATGCTATGACGCATCAACACGTATCCGCACGAGACACACGGATGCATGCCATTCAAGTCCGCTGTGCGTCTAGACGCGTCTGTCGAAAGCTGCAGGTCTCATTCAGAAAACACAACGTTCGGATGACCTGCCGGCGTCACTCCACGTGGCCACACTCGAACGGGCGGCCACTCTGCCACGCACGAAGCACAGTACGTACGCAGCAGGCACATGTGCCACGCCGGACTGCTGCCAACCATGTTCCCGAGCACTGTACTGCACACAGCGCCGCAACTTGGCCAACGGGTATACGTCGGCCCACAATAAGTTGCGCCTGCGCCCCTCCAGCTTAATCAGACTGTGCACCTCGCCCAGGCACGGCAAGTGGTGCCGCACTGTGGGCGCCCCGCTTGCTCAATCATGCTTTGACTGCACATGTAAATGTAAATGTAAATTGAATTACTTACTGTAGCCGATTAGGCCATTGACATATCCGGTGAACCGGGACCCAGGAGCCGAAGGGTCCTGTGCACCAGGCTCTGTTGCCTCGGCGCTGCTGGGTCCCAGATCTATCACACTGTGTAACACATGTGCACCAGGTACGGCGACTCGTTGCAGAGCCCACATTGTAAAGGCCACATGCATTGTAGAGGCCACATGCATTGTAGAGGCCACAATGTAGGGGCCGGCCACTGGGTTCCCATCGGCGAGCCAGTTAAGCTGCGCCCGCGCAACTCATTCTGCAGTCAGGCCGCGCACGATGAGCCTGTGCACCTCGTCCAGGGACGGCGAGCTACAGAGACCTTGAACACAAGTTCGTCTACGGCTGGAACGTCATACGGCTGGCGTACAGTGCTGCCCGTTGGTACGGCACGGGATTCAACTGCTACCACGCTCCATATCAGGACATGCTGCAGTATTCGGCCGCCCGCACATGCGTGATGCTCGGCGGCGCGCTGCTCATCCCGGCTCTCATCCTCTCCTGCTCCATCGCCCGGACGGCACAGCGGTCTGCGTCCCGCAACTGCACTTCAACCGGGGCGCGCCTGGACTCGGCGCCAGAGGGGCTGGTGCGGCCCTGTTGCCACCATGATGCATGATCAGCATGCATGACCAGCTTGCAATCAGGATGACTATAGCTAGCGTGAATGACCAGATTGCCACCCAAACAACCAGAAGCATGCATGAGCTTCGTGCCGAAGACGAGTCGATTTGACAGACGACTGACCGACGCGCCGCCGCGTTCAACGCTGCGGAGCACGCGGTTTGCTTGCCTCTAAAGCAACAGAGGATTCAGGCAGCGCCAACTTGAAAACCTGGCCTGAACTTTGAAAAACGACATCCGCCATAGGCCCGGATCTCCCCGGAAGCACCACGCTGCCGGCAACACCCATGGTCTCAGCGCGTGTGCTGTGCAGGCGGAACCCCTGTCTGCCATCCTGCACGCAGCACGCAGCACGACGTGCTGTGCTGACGGCAGTGCAGCAGGCAACAGCTTGGCCTCGCACGTCTGGCTGCGCGTGTTGCTTGCGCTGCTGCTGGGCGCTGCGCCTGCTGCGCTCCACATGCGGTCGGCGGCGGCGTGGGCCGACGTGCGCACGCGGCAGCACGCTGTGGTGCACCCTTGTTATCTCGAGTACCAAGGCGCGGATCCATGTATAGCCGCATTGCTTGCGGATCGATGTATAGCCGCAACTTGTTTTTCGTCAATGTATAGCCACAGCTTGGTTTTATTGTTGACCGGCGGCCGGCCTCATCATAACACCTTTTGTGAATCCATGATATCATGATATCATTGCCAGGCCGTCGGATTTTCCGGCTGAGTTCACCAGGTTCACAACGCTGCTGGCATGCATGTGTTACCCCGTTACCCTGTGATAGATCCAGGCCCCGGCAGCGCCGAGGGAAGAAAGCACAGAGCAGTAAAAACAGCCACAAGCAGCACGGGCACCCAACACATCGGCACGAACGCATGTCCAAAAAAATACACATAACTGGCAGCTCGAACACAAAGCCGACATGCATGTATGATTACATCGCCGTGTCCATGAGCACATGCGTGTGCAGGGTGCACCGCCCGCTGCGGTGCTGGTGTGGAGTACATGGAGTGGCCGTTCGAAGCCGCCTTTGAAACGTACCCTGCCGGTTTCAACGTGACGGTCACACAAGACATGGCATCTCTGAACGGCCCCCGGTTCGGGGCTCAGCCACACTCCGGCGGGAGCAACTGCGTGTGCGCAGACGCAATGCATGAGTGCGTGCTGCAGCCCCCAGCATGGCGTGCTGCGGTGGAGTCGTCTCTGAAGCACCAGGAGGTGCTGCAGACCGCGCTGGGAGCTTCGGTCGTGCCGTGTGCTGTGGCCGCCGTGCTGCTGCTTTGCGGCATGCCGTTGCTGCGCGGCGCGGCGCTCGTGGTGGTGCGGGTGCGGCGGCATGGCCCGGGCATCGTGGCATGGGTCATGCTGCGCTGCGCTCAGGGTTTGCAGGAGATGGCACGGCGGGTCAATGGTGGGTCATCAGCGGCGGGGGCATGGCTGCTGCGGTGGGAGGAGGGCGCGTGGCTGCTGCTGGGCGGCGTGCTGCCTGCTGCGGTGTGCTGTGCGCTGGTGTTGTCTGCGCTTGCTCTGGTGGCGATGGCGCTGTGCCACGGAAAGGGCAAGACCTGCGTGTTTCCCATCTTCTGGCGGCCGCAAGACTACGGTGCGGCTGTGCTACCTGTGCTGCCTGTGCTGCCTGTGCTGCCGCTCATGCATGTCGATTTGCATAGCGTCTCCATCGAGTGCTGGCTCCACACCCGTGTATACGGGCGTCCACAATGAATAGTCCTATTCTGCATGGCAGCGTGCTCGATCCGTATGGCATGATCATGCCATTGCCATGATCAGGCGCTGGCGGTGCCAGGTGTGGCAGGCATCGGCTGCGCCTCTGATCTGGGGCCTCACCTAAACAGCTGGAATTCGCTGTTGGTGTGCGAGTGTTTTTCTACCTAATGGTTGATTGTGCAATGTGTGCTGTGCCTGCATGCGCTGGGCCTCACAGCGACCGTCCGCAACTCCTGCCTGCAATGTGTGCTGTGCCTGCATGTGCTGTGCCTGCATGCGTTCGCTTACGACTTGATTTGACATCGAAACACTCGAGCATCTGAAGGGCATGCCATCGCTATTCCCATCGCCAATCATTCTCACCCTCTCCTTGGACTCATGGTCACGACGCACAGGGACCCAGTATGAATCCATGCCGGGCACGCCACGTTTCGTGATGCCGCGTGTGCTGTGGGGCGCGTGCTCCGGAGCGCGTGATCTGGGGCCGTTCCACTGCACTCTCACGTCACACGACATGCACATGCCGTAATGGACACCTGTAGGGTTTTGATTCGAATCGTTCCACCACTGATCATGGCAGCTGTGCAGACGAATCCATGGCGCCTTTTGCGTCCCAACCTTGCCGCTTGTTTGTGATGCATGCATGGAGGCAAGCCACGCTGCCTGCGCCATCCTTAGCATGACTGTTCTGCTGCCCTCTTGTTGGCGTACCCCCCACTTCATCTACAAGCCTTGCATTCTTTTTCGAGCCTCTTTGTGATTTGTCGACCTCGCTGGTTGTCAGGCTGGAGGGATGACTGATCCCGGCCAAGCAAGTTGGAGTGTGCCGGTGCAGTCTGCAGCACCATCGACAGCGCATCGAGGAAGCAGGTCAAGATCGCACGCGCCGTGGCCATCGCTGCCGCGCTGTCCGTGCTGCCTGCTGTGGCGCTGCCGCTGTGGGTCCTGAGCCCCTACTCCAAGCGCCTCCGCGACGCCTACAACCACACCCTTGCCGATGTCCCCATGCCGTGCTGTGCACCGCAAAGCACGCCTCGCACCGATCGCGACAGTGGCACCTGCGGATGCGACGAGGACACCCCGCTGCTGTGCTGTGGGGATGCCAGCACGCCTTGCGCCGATGCTGGCAGTAGCGGCAGCCATCAGGATGCAGACAAGCCAGCACCGGAAACCCCACACGACACAGCCGCCGATGCCACTGCGACCGCTGCGAGGGAAGAGGCACCAGCAAAAGAGCAGACTCAGCCTGAACAGTCCCCTTCAAAAACGGGCGAAGCACGCACAGCATGCGCAGCACAGGTGGCCGCTGCGTTCGCGTGCGCCGACCGCCTGCGCCGGCGGCTGCCGCGCAGCGCACAGCGGCATCTGCGCCTGCGCTGCGTGTACGCGTGGCTGCCTGTCGCAGTTCTGGCAGCGGTGTTTGCAGCGTATGTGGTGCTGCACATGGTGGTTCAGGCGCGGCAGGCCGCAGTCACGCTGCCGTGCTACCAAACATACAGAGGTGCGTCGTCGCGCCGGCGCTCCGCTGTCTGCTGTTCTGGATGTGCAGTCTTGACACTGCCATTACCTTGTACGGGGTTTCTGCATCGTCTGGCAGACGCATCCAGCGCAGGTGCAGCTATTGAACACATTGTTGCTGTGCCGCACCCACGACCATGCTATGCTATGCCATGCTGTCGTGCTGTGGTGCAGACTGCGTCGAGGGTATGAGGCAGATCGAGCCAGAGCAGGCCTACCTGCGCTGGGCGGATGCGGACGACCTTGCAGACACATTTGCCTGTGGCGGCGCCGTCTGGCGGCCCGAAAGAGTCTGTGACCCCAAACAGCAGCGCCAAAGCAGGAACCCATATGACACGCGCAGCACGCAGCACAGCAGCAGAGCTTCAGTCGCTTCAGACTCCGCTTCCCAGGAGCCAGAGCAGCCGTACGAAGCGTGCCGCTGTGAGCAGGAGTTGCGCGCCTGTGCCCATGGCCCCTGGACCGCGTTTGACTGGCCGCGTGCGATCAAAGCCAGCTGGAAGGTGGGAGTCATCCTGCAGACGGTGGCTGGCGCGCTGCTGGGCCCAGGCGTGGTGGCGACCTACCTGCTCGCCGTCCGCACCTCGCCGCTGTGGCGCGTGCTGTGGGTGATCCGCGAGAACCGGTCGCCGAAGGCGACGGAAGGTTCTATTTTGGTGCGCACCTGAATTCCGGCCGCCCCGCTTGCAAACGGACACAGTGTGCGTCTGGAAAGACGGCTGCGGCGGGCAGAGTGTGTGCGGGCGCTACAAGATCTCTGGTGCTACAGCTGAGTCGTTACATGTGATGTGCTATTCGCCAGTCCCGTACCTCACAGCACCCCCGCGTGTCAGGCATAGCATGTCTGTCTTGATATGGTCATGCGTTCCCCGGCATAAGTTGATTCAGGGCTGTGCAGTGCGGCACGTGTGTTGTGCAAGGACTGTACTGATGCGGTGTCCCGATGCGGTACGTACCCTAGTGCAGCTTGGAGTTGCGCGTTGCCAAAGTGTGTCTGGTGTGCAGGACGTTTGAAGTGTGGTGGGGCTGACATGGCTGAGCTTGCTGTGCATGCTGTGCACTTGCAGCACAGCATGCACACCGTACGGAGCACCGGCACGGCATGGCTGCCTGCAGAGGCGGCCGAGTGGTTGTAGACGAGGCGCAGTGAGTGCCAACGAAGCGCGGTGTAGGCGATGTAATACCCCCGGGTGTTGGATCGATTCTGATCACTGACTCAGCTTCATGACAGAAATCATGATCGGGCACATGACGGGAGTCTGCAACATGCCGAAAACCGGCAACGCCGAGACGCCTCCTGTCATCAACAGTGTGCCTTGATGCCCGTCCTGTATTGCACTGACATGGTTCTGCGCAGTTGCCGCTGCACTGCAGTGTACTGCACAATCAACGTGGCAGTCTGCCGCACCAGACTGATCAGCAGCTTGCGGGCCGCATGCATGCGTGCAACAGCGCTGGCTGATAGTGCAGGGTGAGCAGCCGGGCCCGCAATGCACACAACAGCCAGGCCCGCACTGCACAGCCCTGAACTACATTACGCCTAGATCCAATCGCAATGGAGCAGGCGTACCTCTTCCCAAATTCTCGCATCCGGCACGTGCAAATGTTCAGGTGTCCTCACATGGCAGCGAAACACCACCACATTGCTCTTCCGGTCCTGAGACCTGGTAGCAAGTGCGTATGCTTGGTTTAGTTGTTTTTATTTTTTTATGCAACTCTTTATACCCATGCAGACACCATCGCTTACAGTCAACGCTGGTAAGATGCCCGGCTGCCAGCCAGCGGCTGGGAAGCCAGCCAGCAGCTGGGAAGCGCACTGCACTGGAAGCATTGCTCGCCGGCATACCAGGCTCGCAGCATCGGCACCTGCAGTGGTTGCATTCCTGGCTGGTGGCATCCCTCCTGCTGCCCAGGTCACAGATGCCATCTGCCCGAGCAGGCCTGCCTGTGCGTCACCGAAGCACACTGTAGGCCCAGCAGATGCGGAGATGTGAACAAATAGATGCATGTCCACTGTGGATTCCAAGGGTGTACCTTCGTGTTTAGCCTACCCGCCAGTAGTCATGGAGCACGCGAGCAGAGTTGACACACTCATCGCCGGTGCATGCGGCTACTCTCAGGCACACCGAGAAAAGCCAGGCATACATCATATAATTGCGAATGGCCACGAAATCGGATGATTGGCGTCCAGGACTATTAATCTTCACTGCAACTTGAAGGTTGCGCTGAGCGCAAGTATCTGAGATATCCTGTACCGCGCAGGAGCTCAGCATTGCAAAGGTGCTCAGACTAAGAGTAGCCACTTGCTGTGCGGATTGTGTTGCTCTTGCGCTTGCTTGTCATCAGCCAGCGTCGCTCGCTTGCGATACTGACAACCCCGCGGGCCCTGCACTATAGCTAGCAGCTGCCAAAGGAGACCGATGCAGTGAATCCAGACCAATTCAACACGACTCCAGATGTCATATTGGGCACTGAGCGTGGTGCGTCCCATCCTTCTGACTGAGGCCTGAGTGAGGTGTCCACTCGATGCATTCACAGCATTTGTTGGACCTTCAGTGATCACAATGCAGAAGAGCGTGTGTCACATCGTGGATTGAACACGTTTGTACAAACCACCAACGGGGTCAATTCGTATCACGCACGAATGCCGCCACGCCAGTGCCTCCACGCCAATACGCTTGGAAGCAATTCGAGAGCCCGGCACATGCGAGCAAGGGCACACAGCGCGCGCACTCTGGTCACCGGAAGACTTCATTCATGCCAATTACATGGTCGAGGCAGGCTGGGTCGTGCGCCACACTGCCATCTGCATCGCATCGCTTCAACGGTTCGATGTTTACAGGTGGCCATCTGAGCCCCCTCGAGAACAGCAGCAAAGTAAGTATCAGGAGGCCAGAACCACAAAGGCCCCAGAATCAGACAGCATGGACCTCCCGGACGACATGCAGGTCCCCGACACCCCACAGCCACGGCAAGCACCCCATCCAGCGGTACAGGAGCCCGCGGATGCAGACACGGCAGCTGGCACCGAGCCAGCTCCGCCAGCAGCGGGCTGGTGGGCCCGTTGGCAGGAGTACCTCCTGCAAACCCTTCCAGCCACACTCATCGCAGACGGCCCCTGGCTCCAGCTCACCCGCCTCGTCATCCCCACGATCATCGCCTTTGCCTTCGAGCTGTACGGGTTTGAGCTTGTTGCGTACGGCGTGAAGGGTCCTCACGCGCATATCGAATGCAAGTTCCAAGGCCGTGACGTCGTTATGGAAATTCCGGCGCCAGTCGTGTTGACCGCAGCAGCCGGCGGGCTGTACACGGCGCTCCAGCGTGCCGCGGTGGCAGAGGTGATGAGCCCGCCGCTGGCGATCCACTGGCTGCTCGCGCTCGCGCTGCCGCGGCGGACGCGGCCCGGATGGATCGGCGTGGCCGTGCGGCAGGCGCGGCTGTTCGGCGTGTACCTCGCAATCATGGTCGCGCTGCAGACGGCCGGCATGGTGCTCGCGCACCAGGCGGCATGCATGCAGATCCCGGCCATGAGCCAGTGGACGTGTGCCAAGATGGCGCTGATTCCAACGCCGGTGCGCAAGGCGGTGTTCCCCTCGGCGTTCCCGTCGCGGCCCTGGGCTGAGGACTTGCGGTTTGACCTGTAGACTCGCAGATCTAGACTCGTAGACTAGGCTCGTGCCCTGCAGCCACGTTCTCACGTGCACCCGTGCACATGTGCACGAACGGTATTCCACCGCGTTGTGGATGTACTGTGCGCAGTGCTTGTGTACATTCCTAGGGTGTGGAGGCTCCTGGCAGTGGTTGGTGAAGAGATAGCATCTGTCTACAGTTAGAGGTGCTCAGCTTAAGGCAGCATATCATGCGTGCATGATGCACCGGAGGCCGCAGTCCCGACCTGATTGTTCAAGCTGGCACTGCGTCTGTGTCACGTTGTATTTGTTGTGTAGTGTTACAAACATCTCCTACTGAACTACCCCCTGCCACGCCGATTCCCAGCGATCACCATTCTTTCGCATTCTACAACACTTGCATATCTGTGCTGCGACCGCACTTTGTAAAGAGCAAAGCGTAAAGAGTAAATCACACATCAACTGTAATACTGCACGTGGCCACAGCGCTGGCTGCCGTAGCCTAAACAGGCCACTGCCGTGTACCTACGACGTGGACTCTAGCCTAGTACGTAGTAATAGTACGTAGTATACCAGTGGTCACAGGTGCTATGTGCTACGCATCACACAGCATGCACCGCGGATCAACTGCCGCAGCATGCCATCACATGCACATGCACCTGTCCACCGATCGATATCGAGCCACCACTGTTTTTGCCATGTTGCCATGTATCCTGGCCGCAAACTCTACATCTCAGAACGGATGCATGGGCGCTCAAACACGGCGCGCCACTGTCCGCATGCATGATTCTACCTGCATTCAATTCCCCCGAAGTTCCCCGTGGCCACCACGTACATGCCCACACCTGTGAGCACCCGCACAGTCGCCATATGATGCGCATATATGCATTGTGCACAGCCGCAGCTACGCTGCTACCGATACTGGCCATGCTGAACCACGCCTGCTGGCGGCAACGAGCTCTAGATTGACGTGCTTCTGGGTCTTGGGGATGCAGTTGTGTTCGTTGCCATGTGGCTGGAACCCGTCCGCACAGGAGTCCAAGCTCCTAGGCGACAAGCCTGCAGTGGCTGCCGCGGCTGCATGCGCATGCATGTCGTGTGCTCTCAGGCCGGCCACTTCTTCACCGAAACGATCAGGGCATGGTCAAGCAACGCCCAGAATATGCCCTGACCATCACAACACATTGTTCACCCCTTTCGGTCATGCATCCCCGACACCGTATGTTCCCCCCAAGCAGTTTTCCCGATCCCTCCCCAGCTGAGCCTGCCACCTCCCCTTCCGCCGCATTCAGTGGCATGGGTGCCGGCCCCATTCAGTGACACCACTGGAGGGCTTGTATGCGCCTGTCATGACATGCATGATCACCCTGACCAGCAGTAGTGAAGAAAGCCTAAAAGCGTCAGCTCTCCATGCCGTAGTCCTCTTCGAGGTAGATATCCGCAAAGCTCACTCTGACAAACTCATACTCCCCGTCTTCATCATCTGCCTCCTCATCAGCAGCCAAAGCCACACGCACCCCATCCGTGCCTGCCCCGCCACCACTGCGGTCGCCGCTTGAGACGCTCATGAACTTGCTGCGGGACGTGCCCCGGGCCGCCGAGCGGGCCGAGCGCGAGCAGCGGAAGAGCTGGCCGTTCCGTTTGCAGTGCCCCACGGACGCCCTCGGATCTGGGAAACGGCAGCGAGGG
>JALKAD010000158.1:259621-272200 GCA_024500015.1 Ulva compressa
CAGCAGAGTCACCTTCAGGGAGCACAGGCCTTGGCTTGTCAGCCGAGCAGCATCGAATCAGAGAGCTGGAGCAACAGCTGGACATCGCAAAGAAAGTTACAGATGAGCAGCACAGTATGCATTCCACGTGTGTTGCCTGTCTTGTGGCCAGGTGTGGTCGAGCAGTGCATACTCGGTAGTTGTGCTTGGACAGGAGCGACATTGCAGGCATGATCATCAGGGCCGAGCAACAAGCAAAACAACTGCTGGCCGACACACAGCAGCATGAAGCTTCTGCAAGCAGAGCAGCGCAGCAAACCGAAATCTTTCGCCAGGACCTCATAATCGCCCATGCAGCCCGCAGTGATGCAGAGGCGCGGGCAACAGCTGCACTGGCAACCGCTGCTGAGAGCGACCAAGTGGCTGGTGAGGCCATTGCGCAGGCAGAGGAGGCAGAGAAGCGCTGCCTGGCCGCAGAGCAGCATGCTGCTGATGCGGAGGCCGCCGCCGCCGCTGCAGAGGAGCGCGCATCGGCTGCAGCTGCAGCACGGGCAGAAGCAGAAGCTCAGCAAGACGCGTGGCACCGGGCAGCTGGAGATGCAGCCCAGCTTGCAGAAGCAGCAGTAGCTGAGGTCGCCGCTGTTCGCGCAGATGCGTCCACCTGTGCCAGCTGCACACAGCCGCAGCGGAACACAAACGTAGACGAAGGATGCCCTAGATGTGAGCAGTCCAACGGGTTGATCCAGGTGCGACATCCCTATGCAATCATTGCCGGTGCTGCACCTCATATGTTTTCCCGGCGGCTGTGCAGCATGTAGAGTGCTGTGAACTGCTTTGTGTCCACAGGAGATCCGGCGGCGACTCGGGCTCAGCGGCCCGCCGCACAGCAAGCGGAAGCGGGGCGAGCGGTCGGGGACGGGGGCTGGAGCTGCCCCCGCAGACGACAGCAGCGGCGGCGGCCTGCTGCACACCATCGAGCAGCTGCTTGCTTCCGACAGGCTGAGCTCTGCAGCCTTGGCAGATGCACAGGACCGGGGCATGGCCAAACAGCAGGAGGTGCGGCCAGCTAGCCTGTTGCTATTAGAGCCATGCACAATGGTCCGCGTGGACTTCGGACAAGCAAGCGTTCCGCATCATCCCACGGATGACCCCCGCCTGACCAGTGCCGCAATAGCACGTGTCCGTTAGGCTGGCACGTCAAACGATGCCGGTGGCCGCCATGGGATCTCATCTGTACAGCGACATACTCGCGCGCTCTCATGCTACAGCATGGTCGAATGCAATGGCCGCCAGAGTTCGCACTGGCATGATCAGGCCTCTACAGGGCGCTTGAACGTTCTCGGTTTTCCCGGTTTCCGATCTCGAGATGAACCGGTTGTCACACGGAAATGGCAATGCAGACCGGGCTGGCCATACAAAGTGAGACCAAAAGTGTTTTGACCGCCCGGGATTCCCTTTTTCCCGCTGTGCGTTCGACCGGGTTTTTGCCAAATTCCTGGAAAAAAACGGTATCCCGGCGGGCTGTAGAGGCCTGGGCATGATTGTCCATGCGGTCGTTATATTTTGCACTTCACTGATGGTCCCACGACACCGATGGCGAGTGGGGGTGGGCCTGGTGCAGGCGGAGGAGGCGTGGGCAGAGGCGAGGCGGCAGGAGGGGCAGGTGCAGGCTGCCCTACAGCGCATGGCCGTGGTCGAGGCGGAAGCTGCCGTGCTGCGGTCGCGCCTCGCGGACCTGAGTGGCAACGCCGCGATGCCGCCGGCTGCATGCAGTGGTGAGGCGCCTCGGGCGGACTTGAAGCTGCGTGCAGCAGAGGAGCCGCGAGAACAGGAGGTGGCCGTGCAGGTGGGTGCTCTGCTTGAGCCCAGGCTCTGCTGCATGTGTGGACATGCGCTGCCCGAATGCAGCCATGTATTACACGGTGATAGATCAAGGCTCCAGCAGCGCCGAGGGAGGAAAACACAAGCACGGATGCGGCCGTGTGTTGTCCGTGGGACATGTGCCCATGTGTAGGCGGGCTTACTGGAATGGCTGATCGCTGTCGGTTGCCACAGCATGCAGCCAAACTGTCTGGCCCCCCACAACTGGCCGATGTGCCATGCAGATTTTTTTTTTTTTATTTGTACGTTGCAAGGACCGTATCTGCGTTATGAACATGCTGCTGTGGTCACCAATGTCATGACGTGTCAGAAGTGGCTACAGGTGTGATGAGCAATCGTCCACATGTACGCAGCTGTGACTGATCGGTGCATGGCCGCCTGTGATGCATTGAGAGTAGTGCCTGCTGCAGTGTGAGCCGTTGGTGGAGGAGCTGTCACAGGCACGCTCACTCGAGTCGGCGTCAACCCAGACGCTGCCCCCCGCCGCGCCGCAAGTCGAGCGCAGCGATAGCCTTCAGGCGCCCCACACACCCCCAGAGCTCATGCATGCAGAAGGTGCGCCCTGCTTGCATTCAGGGTGTATGATCCCCATTTGAGTTTTTTTAATTTAATAGTACATTGAATTACAAATCGGCTGATGCTCCATGGTCACTGTGGCTCAAGTGAGTATTGGCATCAATCTATATGTTGTTTTAAAAACAACTGCAATTCACACCAATTGCGGGCCGAACTGCCTGAGGTTACTTGTATGCCTATTCCAGTGCACAGGAGCAATGCTGGAGCTGCAGCTAACCGTGGGTGCTATGCAGGGTCCGCCGCTGCGCTGCCCAGCGCGCTTGCCGCGCTGCGTGCTGACAACGAACGGCTGCGCAGCGCACTGCTGCAAGCCCAAGCCAGCCGCATGACCACTGATGCTGGCGCGAGCGGCATGCGGGCCGCCAGCTGTGTCCAACACGGCCATGAACATCCCGAGTTGCACACTGCCGCTGCAGCCGCGGACTGTAGCGACCACCCTGCCGCGATTGCCGAACACCGCGCGGCGAACGATGCAGTGCGGGACCTTACTTGCGTGACTCGCACGGTCGCCAGCCGGCCTCCTTCACGAGCTGGCGTGCACGCGGCAGCGCAAGCACCAGAAGCCATGGGCGTGCGGACGACACCTGCGTCGACCGCTTCTGTGGAAGACCGCTGCGGGGGAATGGTCGCATGCACGGAGGGGTGCAGCGAAGGCTGGGACGGGCAAGGGGGGTCTGCCGAGGCTGTGGCTGCCATGCGCGTCTACCATGCATGCGTGGCTAGAGGGGTGTCACCTGCTCGCAGTGAGCGAAACGCATGGAGGGCAGAGCCAGGCGTGCCGCATCGCGTTGCGGAGTGCACACAGGCTGCAGACGAGCATGCGGGAGAGAGGCTGACTCACATGCTTGAATCGGATGGGGCAGCACATGCTGAGACTGGGCAGGCGCAGCATGCACCTGTTGAAGAGATGGTGGAATCAGCGGCGCATGCGGCCACAGCGCGCTCTGAGCCAGCGCACAGCACAGCCAGCTTACATGCTCTCGTGGCACGGCTGGACAGGATTCACGAGCAACAGTCTGCGATGTTTGCAAGCCTCGAGGCAGGCCATGCCCCACCAGGTGGGGTCCCAAACGCTTCAGCGCCACACGCCCCCCGGGGCAGCAGTCCCGCCCGCAGCGAGGGCCGGAGCGGCCTGGAGCGGCCACCTAGGCCCCCGAGCCACCCCCCCGAGGCGTCGTCGCAGCTCAGCCACTCGAGCGTGCCAGTGCACGCATCTGCAGAAGCGTCGGCATTTCTACCAGCACCGCCCGCGATGCCCCTGCCGCCGCTGCCGCCGTCCCTGCGCCTGCCTCCGCCGCGCGCGCAGACGCTCGCCACCGGTGTGCCGGCTACATCGCAGCATGCGGATCGCTGCCGGGCTCCAGACCTTGCACTGTGGTCGCGCCGCTCCTCGCCGGTGCTCGGGCACAGCACGCAGCACGCAGCATGCAGCAGCGCTACGGCACAAGCGCACAGTGCTGCTGCACCGCTGACATCGGGGCCGTCTGGCGCACATGCGATCGTCCCGGCCGGCTGTGACTGGCGGGACGTGCAGCCGCATGCGTCCCAGCAGCTATCCCCCAGCGGCGCACGAAGCGTGGCCGCGGGGCCGGTGCATGCATACAGCAATACCCACCGGGTGGACCACGCGTGCGGTTCGCCGGGATTCCGGACGCCTGTGCGTGCCGCGAGCCCACATGCATGGGCGGAGTATGCGGCGCCACATGCAGCTGCGCAGCAGCCCAGCATGCACAGCGCCGCTTGGGAGCCGTTGTGGCATGAGCGCAGCGCTGGCGCCCTGGCAGCCGAATCGTCACAGGTGCATGCGCTGGCCGGTGCGCGCAGGGATTTGGCCACTCGTGAAGTGGCCTCAGCTGGGGTGGGCCCTGTAGCCACGGGCGCAGTTGACAGTGGCCCGCGGTCATTCGACACGCTCGCGGTGGCTGCCATGCAGTGCTGCCAGGCGCAGGAGCGCTGGGCTGAGGCGGCCGGTCCGGCTGAAGAGCCATGCATGGCCCCGATGCGTGGACGCGTGGATGCGGTGCGGCAGCGGTCCGCATCGGCAATGGAGCTGCAACAGGATTGGCTTGACGTGGCATCAGCCCCTGCTGGTGCTCTGCGGGGACGTGGGGGGACGGCGATGCCGGCGGTGGATGCTCTGCCGCAACGGCCAGCAACCGCTGCGCGCCTTGGCACAGGCGGCGGCGCGCCGTGGCGCGCGCGACCGCTGCAAGCTGGCGCAGCAGCCGACTGGTCGATCGGGGCATCGCCTGACGTCTGCCGACGATCCGCGGAGGATGGGATGCACAGCCGCAGCACAGCGCGGAAGCATGAGTGGCGGACGAGCGATGACAGATATGCGCTGCGCTACAGGCAGCACGCGCAACAGGGGCACACCGCTTTGTTTGGCGCCAGGGAGGCAGACAGGCGCGCAAGCGCAGCTTCAGCACGCGGGGCGCTGGGTGGGAGGGTCGGTGGGGTGGGGTTGGAGGGTTGCCGCAGGGGCGGACCGGATCACGCAGACGGGTCTTCAGGTCGAGTTGAGCCTGGGAGTCACGCGGGGCCGCGAAACAGGGGGCCGCACAGAGTGAAAGCGGAGCATGGGGGGCTGGAGCAGAAGGCCGGCCCAGGTGGAAGACTGGGGCAGCTGAGTGCGGAGACGTGGGGCCGGCTGCGCAGCGCTCTAGGCGGCCGGCGTAGCTATAGTGACATGTCAGGTTCCGACAGCGATGAAGGCTGATGCGGACAGAACCGCTTGCAATTCAGAGTCTTGTGCGACCATGCCAGGTCATGTTCAGTCTTGTTTGCGTGCTCATGGGTCAGATTCAAATGTGAGCTCTTCGTATTGCGGCTGTGCACTCGAAGTTTGTCTTTACTATGCCAGATGCATGAAGACTCAATGTTTCGACTTGTGACAGCATGGCAGTGGAAAGGTACAAGTGGACCACGTCACATGGGCAGGCTCTGCCTGTTCTTAATGGAGAGAGAGCATTGCAACGCGAAGAGGTTCGACACATGCATGGGTTGCACGAGTTAGCCAAGCGCGCTTAAGCCGGCCACTGGCGTCATGGGAGCTATCATGGGCAACAAACAGATTCTACGTGCTCGTGAAAGCCCGACTTCAGCCGAAACTGCCGGTGGTATGCCACAGTGGGACACGCATGAGCATGGTGCGCCGTGGCTTGCTAGCAATTGCTGGCAGCCGCAAGCTGGCAACCATGATGCTGAATGGAGTACATGTTGCACTGTGACAGATCAAGGCCCCGGCAGCGCCGAGGGACGTAAGCACGGTACTCAACAATCAATCAAAGCAGCGCAGCCACCCCATACATCGGCATGAACCTCTTAGACGTGCATGCATGTGTACTCTGGATCTACCCGTCTAGCCATGGCTGCACATCACATGTAGCAAGTTGCCACTGGTCTATACCACAGGTGTATGCGGTCAGGCATTTGATACGGCATGCAAGCTGTGCAGCATGCAAAGTTGTGGCCGCAGTCAAGGCTGGGCATCCTGCAAGCTGTCCAGCAAGCTGATTGCAGCTTGCAGCACTGTGCCCCCAAGTTGCGACTCATAGAGCCACTAACCTGCAAGCTCTACAGCCCACAGTCTGTGTGACCAGGTATGCAATAATCTGTACGAGCTTGCGGCCTGCCATGTTGAGGGAGGGCAGTCTAGTACTGCCAGATGTTCTGTCACACCAACGGGATAACGTTGCCAGACACAGTGTTTGCCCGAGTGTGACGGGGGGTGGGGGCAGGCGGGGTAGAATGTCCACCATTATCCAGCAGATGTTATAGTATGCAAAAAGAACAAGATGTTTGTGCAGCGCACATGAGTGAGATTCCATGAGGCAGGCCATGGTGGTACTGCCATTGACAGGCTCACCAGCCTTCTGCTGCCGCATGTGTGAAGGTGCAGTGACCTGGCCATAACCATGGTGGTAAATGTGGCTGCTGCTTGTTGTCTGAATCACTGTTGCCTTGCTGTGCCTGCTTCGGCCTGCAGCTCTGTGACACTTCAAGGGCCATTGAATACGCTGCGCCGGTAATGTTGGAGTCAGTGCAAGCCGAACTCTCTCCGTCGGGTGCTTGGCTGCGCTTGGGTGCAGCGTGTGGTGTTTCCTCCCGTTTAGTAAACTCATGTACACTGAGTGCAGCGAACGGAAATTGTCCCCGACCGGATTTCGCCCGCGCTGTGCCGCAAGAATCTTCAATCGACTGGAAAATTTCCGCCCATCATGACAACAGTTTGTTGGCATCCGCTGCTGGTGATTCGCTTATTAGCATGGACCAGTGAGCGCTGACAAACAGGCGAACATCAGTGGCAGCGGCGTGTGCATTCTACTCTCGGAGGATTGCTCGCATGAGACTCAAATACACGCATGGCCAACTGAGAATCAAGATGAAATTATGTCACGTGTTTCTGTCGTGAACTCAACGTAAAATTTCAGAACGCATTGGTAAACGTATGTAAATCGACCACTGGAGCATGTATCCGAGCATGGACATAGGGCAGGACACAAGCGGCGCTTGTCCAAGTGCCTCGTATTCGGCAGGCAACGTTTACCAAGCAGGCACATTCACTTTGCTCTGCGCGTGCAGCGTTCAGCTGTGCTGGACACCCGCGTCTAGCGCCGTATTGATGCAGCGCGGCCGCATGGAATGATATCATCGATGCGGACTGGCACGTGTATGCGACGAGACGAGCATGCCACGTTTTATGATAAACAACTTCGCTTCTGAATTATAATACCATCCGTATTGCGGCTTCACATGAGCCTTCCGGGTTGGCTGTACGGAAATCCTGTTGAACCGGGTTTCTGCTCTTTGCCTGAGACCTTCTCGTGAATGCGCCACATGTCCAACCATATGCTGCTAATGTTTTCCACGGTCGTTGAGTGCACAAGCGGCTCCACAATCCAGACGGGTTCTTGTATGATCCACTATTCCGTTTTCTCGAGTAAGCAGCACTGATCGATATGTCCAAGGCGAACTGTGCAACAACGAGCTCAAGCTTGGTCAACAAAAACACTGTGCGCCCGCAACATTTGAGATGGTCTTCACACGACGCGCAATCGCCTGTAAAGCTGCAGGGTCAACACTGGCGAGCCAAAACCAGAAGAACTTTGCAAGACCGCTTGGGCTCAAGTTACAGCGTCGCGACGTGTGCGTAGACGTGTGGACTAACAAAGCCCTTGTGAACTTGGTGCGGTAGTGGCATTAACAAATAGCATGGAATGCTGAACAGACCGTGCGTCTTCGTGAGCTGCTCAAGCAAGGCTCAAGCATGTATCCCACACCTCGATGACAGGCGCCTCGGGCTGTGCACATCTTTGTTTGCGGTGGAGACAGAGGCTGGCAGCAGCTGGCGCCATGGCAAGCTGCAGACAGCTGAAGATCCATCGGCTGCGTGGGGACCCACAGACCCCGGCGCGCGTTGAAGGCGATTGTATGATGACAGGGTGGCGTATATAATTTCAATTAGCGTTTCCTTGGGACAGGCGACCGCTGCTCGTACATGTATGCGATCAAGGTCCAAGTACGTACAGGTCATTGGGTGTTGACCGGACGATGACTTGAGCACAGCCAATCAGTAGTGGACTGTGCGACTGGACAGCAGAGAGCACAGCATTTGGAAACTTGAGGTTTACCGGAGAAAACCTATCGCGGCCAGGTCGCCACAGCCATTCAGCTTGCAATTGGGCCCGCCACGCCAGCTGAAGGCACTGACGCCGACACTGTCGTCGTGCACAATGCCACGTTCGCACGAGTGTGAACTTAGCGTATATGCGACCGCAGAGTAGTTGGGACCGTCCCTGACTTACATACGCCTCGATCGGATCATTTCGTGGGCACGCCCGGGCAGATCTGGGGCTGAAAAGCGCCAGAGTGGTATGGCACGCGTACGGCAACAAGCGCAATTCGGAACGTACGCTGTTGGAAGATCTCGTAAATGGGGCTTCGAGGCTATTGTTCTGTATTCGCCCCAGAGTTTGAGTCATTAGTGTACCACGATGATCATGAGGCAGGCCAAGGTGTCAGGGCATGGCCATTGCGCCAGCTACACCGCGTGGTCTCTAGCCAGTGCAGTTACTGCACCAAGGGGGTCGCAGCTGCACGTGTATGCGGCCTGCCAACCTTGGGTCATAGTGCACCCCACCATATTCTAGACAAGCAAGCTGTCATCTTGTGACAGCGCATGTCGTGCCTGCGAGTAGCTCAAGGTGCCAGCGTCGACCGCGAGCATCTGAAGAGACACTGAACAGCAATCGTCCAGCGCCATGAAGGCGCATCTGCGCACACACGGACAGGCTCTCGGGCACTATTTTCTCTGGCAGCTCTTTGGCTAGTGTGTCGACAAACTGCCAATTCCGCTGCGTGTGGCAAGCTCAGGGCAACGGATGTCTGGAATGCCAACATCATCAGACGCTGCAGACCTGGAACGTGAAAGCTTCGCAGCTACCAAAATAGCCCAAAGCACACAACATAGTGGTATCTTGTTAAACTGTGCATCTGGGCGTTCCTGTCACTGCATGCTGAACACCTTCATGTGCGCGTTGGGACGGTGGCATGGGGACCACCGCCAGAGCCGCGGGCTGAAGTACAGAAGCAGTTGAAATTGCCCGCCACACCAGCCACGCTGCATGTACGCCGTGCACTGCAGCAGATCTTTGTTTGTAACAATTTTCTTTCCAAGCTTTCTGAATCCTATGTCGAGTATCTGTTGATGATCTCAAACCGTCGAGCTCCTGATCTCTTCATCGCTGACGACCTTGTGCATTCCTATTTCGACATAATTATGGTGCTCTGACGGGCTTTACAGGTCGATGCGGCCCGCGGGAAGGCAGCCACCGCATCCTGGCGCCGGAGCCAGAAAAACCTGTTGACATCTACACAGCGTATCCATCCCCAACTTCCGCGCTATCAGAGCAACTGGATTAATTGAGGGGCACCATGGGCAACCCCCAGGTGACCGACTCCTTCCGCCAAGAGCACTATCGCAAATGGTACGAAGCTTCCGGTCAACAGCGGACGCGCACAAGTAAGCGAAAATCTTTCGAGTGCTTGATTGGTTTCCAATAGACGCTTTGAGATCGTTTGGCGTGGTGGAGGTGTAGTGCTGCAACGACCCACATCTATATCGTTATCAGGTATCTCTTGTACTGTTCTGAGCTTTCGCTGTGATACAGTGGTGAATTTGCTTATTACATGAACATGTATGATCGTTGATAGCAGCATTCAGCCTGTTTGCTGTCGTGTTGTGCCCAGAAATGCGCAGATCGTGGGCACGCCTCCGCTTTTTTTTTATACCATCACACTACTGCAGCCCGCGAAAGCATCGTAATAAGTTGGGATAAGCCTGCGTCTCAATTGTGGGTGTGCGCATTCCGATCGGCTCGCTTTCTATACATTGGCTTGTCCTGGCGCCCTCGCTACACAGCACCGCAACTCCATGGACATTGACCAGCTCCACGATGCCATAATACGGCTTGGTATCGGCAGTGTTGCCCCTCGGCGGCTCGGCGACATTCTTTTGTATTGTGCAAGCTGACGGTACTACTTCGATGTGAAGGCTGCCACGGCCAGCGTTCACATACGCATTGACATGCTTGTGCGCTTGATCTCATCCTTTCAATGTACGAGGCGGTTTTTGTGCATGAGTGTCTGTGCACCGTGTCACACCCCAGCCGGCTCACGCATCCTGTACGAGCAAGACGAAGTTGATAGCGTTCTTCCAAATAGCCACGCGAGACACGCAGGATAACATCCACATACAGCAGGCCTTCATATGTGGCAATTTGGAATCGCCATCTGCCCTCTTGTTCGCGAACCCAGCCAGGCCACTCGCGAGGATACATATTCGACGTGACTCATGGATATAGAGGCAGTACGACAGCGCGCGCGATACTGCAGTGCTGTATTCGCACGAGGCGTCGCTTCGGAGGTGCTGCTCAAAGGAACGTTGTTTGCAGGCTGAGTGAGATACAGGCTAGATTCCCGACATTCTCAAACATGCCCGAGCGTTTGAACAGAGTAGAAGTAAATATCTACAACAGGACTCAGACCGAGGTGCTTTTTCCTGCTCACAGACCTCGCCTGCCATGCCTCCGCTGTACAGCAGCTTCTGCGCCTGCGAGGGCACAGCAGCAGCCGCCTGTGCTTGCAACTGGGATCACCATGAGTCATCCTGTGATCATGCAGAAGCAGTACAAGGATGCGTGGCGTGAGCGGATGACCCTCATCTGGCCAAACCTGCAGCAGAAGTTCAAATGCCAGCAGGCTGCCGCAGCTGCAGCAGGCAACGCTGCAGGCACAGCCATCCCCTCTAGCCACGTACGGCCGACCAACCCACACGAGGCGTCCCCGTACGGAGCGCATAACGCCCACATGAAGGCCAATCCGGTGCAGCCCACCCGGCAGTACATGCACCAGGGATATGACGCCGCCGGTGGCCACGGCTACGATGCTCAACCAGGGCAGCAGGCCGCTCCTTCTGGCCAGATGCGCGCGAATCAGCAGCCGCACATGCATGGCGTCGCGCACGGCCACCAGCAGCAGTACATGATGTACCAAGCCATGAGCCACCCAGAACGGTACGCCCTCGTGCCATGTGCTGTGGCTCTGCGCTGTGGCCTTGCAATCTGCCGCCTGACAGCTCTTAGACAGCAGTTCTGCATGCTGCGCACGCTCTGACACCGTCCTGGCCTTTCAATGGCGCCGATTGCGTTGTCAGCTGCCGCAAGAGCTGAGGGGTGTGGTGCTCACTGTGTGAGCCGGGCGTGGTGGGTTCGCCCTCCCGCGGGTGGCTGACAGTGGCTACCTGGGTGCAGGACGCCTGCCCCTGCAGCCACAATGCCCATGGGGCAGGTGCACCCAATGCAGGGCGGGGGTGCATCCAGTGCGCGAGACACTCCGTTCAAAACGAGCTTCATCCGCGGCATGCCCGGCGGCCGCATGCCGGGGGCCACCGGCCACATCACCACGCCGGGCATGCGCACCGCAGCCGCGGGAGGTGGGCCGACAGCGCGCAGCGCGAGCCACAGCGTGCAGATGCCCGCGCCACAGGCGGCCGCGCCCGGCCCGTTTGACCTGTCGCCGACGCCTGCCCCGGTGCCCTCCGCCGCCGCGCCCGCCAAGCGCAGCAGCTACAGCAGCAGCATGCAGCATGACGTGCCGGCCACGCTGCGCTCCTCGCACCAGCGCTCGGACAGCCTGCGCTCGGGCGGAACGCAGCAGCCGCCGCGCATCGCTGGCAGCAGGCAGCCGTCGCTCTCGACGGCCGCAGCCGCGCCGGTCGCGCCTGTGCCTGCACCGGCTGCGTCCGCGCCGCCGGCAGACCTGCTCGACTTCGAGCCCACGCCCATCGATCAGATCGGTCAGGACCACGTCGGCGAGGACTACTCTGAGTTCAGCTCGGTGTGGCTGTCCGACAACAGCCGCCAGCCGGTGCGCCTGCCGCCCCGCCGCCCTGCCGCGGCTGCTCTTCTTTGGTTTAAAGTCGTCATCTCGCGCCTATGCCCTGTCAGCCATGCCGTGTTCATTTCCGGCCCACTGCCCATGATTCGCGATTTTTGGAGCTGTCACCACTGCCCCGCCACACTCTGCATGCCGATGCGTCCCGTCTGTTAGGCCAACTCTTGTGCGTTGCCTCGCTCCGTGCTGCTGCTGCGGTTGCTGCCACTCACCCGTGTGCGGCGTCCGCAGCCGTGCACAGTCTTGCATCCCGAGGGCTTGAGCACACGACTAGGTCGCGTCTGTCGGCTGCTGCATGGCTACTCTGCGGCCTGCCCTGTGGGGCGGGGTTGCTGTGGCCAGTGTCATGTTGCCTGTACCGTTTCCCCAGTTGTGCGGCGCTGTGTGCAGGAGCAGCCTGCCTCGGCGGCGCAGCCGATGACGTACGGCAACGCCGGCGAGCCGGAGGGCAGCGCACAGCAGGCGTACCACGCCGCCGCGCCGGCGGCCGGGCAGCAGCAGATGAAGAAGGCTTGGGGTGCGGGCAGCCGCGGGCAGTACATGGACGTGCCGCGCACACACGGCGCGGCAAGCCCGGTGCAGCCGCAGCACGCAGCAGCGCACCTGCCGCAGCAGCCGTCGGCTGCTCAGCAGGGCAGCATGAAGGAAGCTGGGCAGTACTGGTACGAGCAGGGGCAGCCGCAGGCG
>JALKAD010000158.1:273570-284274 GCA_024500015.1 Ulva compressa
GCACCAGCAGATGCCCCAAAACCGCCAACAGCAACAACAGCAAGCTGCAGCCACGGCTCATCAGGTGCCCAGCCACAAGCTCTACCAACTGCCTGTTGACCGCACGCTCCGCGGTGCCGTGTCTGCCTTCTGATGCTGCCACAGATCAACGCTTGGGCAACTGTCATCCACTCTGCAGCCTCATTTAACTGCTCCACGGCCATGGTTGCCTGGCAATACTTGTCAGTCTGAACTTCGTGCGGAGGCCTCAGTGTGACATGTCCTTGACACTTTGATTTGCATTGCTGCCATCGTGTTGTCCGCCGCAGTGCACCGTTTTTTGCAATGATCGCTGCCGCTCTCTCAATGGCTCGCTGACTCGTTTCCTGTGCCGTGCAGCCCCGCAAGCAGGTGGGTCTCGATGAGCTGCACAGGCTGGTGCGCCCCACCTGCGCCCTCATGCAAGCGCTCAACCAGCCGGCCTCTGATCCGAACAACCCGGTCTCTCCCGAGGCCCGCGACCGCCTGGCGAGCATGAACTGGACTGCGAAGGCGAACATGCTGCTGAACGACTTCAAGAAGAACGACTCGACGATCAAGAAGTTCAGAAAGGGGGCCGGCCACAACAAGGTATGCCCACGATGCCCCTGCTGTGTCTGCCGAGGGGCACCTCTGCGACAGCACGTCGATGCGGACCCTGGCTCATAACCTGCTGCCGCGGTGCTCCTGTCACGCCTGCACAAGTCTGATGGGACCTCTGAATCGCCGCACCACGAGTCACAGCCGGGGGAGCGGAGCTGTGTGCGTCCGTGGGTGGCTCGATATTGTTGACGGGTTGTGCGGTGCTTGACTTGAGCCAAACTCCGCGTGCTTCGGTTCACCCGGGTTCACCTCGGTTCACTGAGGCGGCACTGTGTCGCACAGCTGTCAGGAGCACCTCGCACCGTCAGGTTGGCCTTTCGCCCCCCAACGCCACGGTGTCGCCACGGTGTCGCTGTGGGTCTCGCCACGGTGTCGCTGTGGGTGTCCGAAATGTCCGAAAAGCAGCGGTGCCTCGGGCGACCTCATGATGCCGCTAATTCTCACCGTAGGTTGAGCATTTTTTGGTTTTAAATGGTCACAAAGTGCAGCAACGTCGCTCATGGTCGCTCCTGTGTGCAGCTGCAGAACCTGCCCAAGGAGGCTCGCACGGAGCTCAAGGAGGCATACACCAACCTGTCAGCCACGGTCGACAAGATCAGGCAGCACCAGGCCGTTGCTGACAGCATCGTCGGCAAACGGGCGGCTCAGGTGGATGCGCCCGCACCCTCCCGCACCCCTCCCGCCCCTGCGAGCCAGGCACAAGCTGCAGCCGCTGTCGCCGAGTCTCCGCACACGCCAGCAGCGGGCGCGCCGGTGGCCCCGGCTGCGGCGGCGGCGGCGGCGTTGCAGAACCAGCGTCCCGGCGAGCAGCCCGCGCGGCGGGGGCGGAGCATCAAGATCCGCCGCTCCGCCGCGCAGCCCGCTGCGACCGGCAGCGTGCCGCCGGGCGGCAGCAGCAGGCTGCGCAAGCGCACCTGATGGCGTCGCCGCCGGTGGCCACGCCGGCGGCGTCGCCGTCGGCGGCGCCAGCGCCCGAGGCACCGGGCAAGCGCGGCCGTGGACATGATGGCTACAGCACGCTGCCTGCCCAGAACGCTGCGCATGCTGCGGGGATGATGGCGAAGCGCAGCCGGCCTGCCGAGCAGGTGGCGACTCCTCCGGACTCCCTCCTGAAGGCTTCACCGGACGCTGGGCAGTACACGCATCATGGGCACCAGGCGCCGTATCCGCACACGGTGCCAATGCCCGTCGGAGGCCAAGTCGCGGCGCTGCCGCAGTCCCCGGGCCAGCGGCCGGCGCAGCAGGTGCCGCAGCAGATGCCGGCGGTGCCGCGGACGTATCCACAGGCGCAGCGGCCCGAGCCGGCGCACGCCCCTCAGGCACAGCAGCCGCCGATGATGCGGCAGCAGGCGCAGCTGCAGCGGCGGGCGGCCGAGTGGGGCGAACGGCTCGGCGAGCCGATGCTGCAGCTGTCTGCGCTGCCGGACACGCGGCACAAAGCGATGGTGTCAACGCTGCTCAACCCTGTCGGCCACCCGATGCCGCCGCCGACGTCCGGGGATGACTCGCTAAATAGTGAGTCGACTGCGGAGATGCTGTCGGCGCCGCTGCGCACGCCGGGGGCGCCGGTGCTGGCGGTGGTCGACCCGGACGCGAGCGGCAGCGACCGCGCGACGGCGACCGCGTAACACGGACACCGGCCGGCGTTCGTGGCGGGTGCCGGGGCGCGGGCTGATGCCGGCTGCGGCGGCGGCCGCCGCGCGGCAGCGGAGCGCAGCCGCCGGCGATGCTGACGCTTGGCTCGGACTCCGCCCGGCGGCGGCGCTGCGGTCGGAGTGCGACGACCTCGAGGCGCGGCTGGGCGTGTCGCTGCAGCCGGCGCTGGCGAGCCGGGAGCACGCGGGGGCGGAGCGGTACGTGGTGGAGGTCCGGCCGGCGGTCGCGCCGGTGGCGGAGGGCCGGGGGGGCCTGCTGAGCCCGTGGTACGCGATGGACGTGCTCCTGCGGCGGCAGTCCTGGGACGAGGGCATCGACGAGGCGATGCCTCTGTGGCCCCCGGCGCCGAGCGGCGTGCTGCCGCGAGGCAGCTCTGTCGAGCGCGAGGCCGCCGCACGCATGGAGCTCCGCACGCTCATGGACGTTGAGCTCATGGAGTGCGGCCGCCCGCCTCGCCTCGCCGACCTCGTCACCATCTGGCAGCGCGTATACTACCACGTCAACGCCAGCATCATGCGCGGCGGCGTGCTGTGATCACAGCGTGGATGCAAGTTTGGGCGGGGTGGGCTGCGGCGGGCTCGCCTGGTTTTGGTCGCGCCGTTTTACGTTTCGATGGCGGACTGCCCAGGCGAGAGCTGCCCGGCTGGCATGCCGCCGGGGCTGCACAGCGTGGCCGTTCTGTGAGGCGTGGCGCTGCTGCGGGCGCGTGCTGGCGCCAGGTGCATGGCCGAGGCCTGGCCGGTGCTGGCGCGCTCGCAGCCCAGTGGGCCCTGGTGTGAGGCTGGGTTGCATGCAGGGGCGCACCGGCGGTGCGAGTACTGTTATGTAGAAAGATGGACAAAGTTAGGTACATGCGGATTAGAGAACACGGCAAGAGTGTACATAGCTGCAGGGCAGGGCGCCTGAGAAGCAGCATGTGCTGGCAGGCCTGAGGCGCTCAGTGTGACCTGTTGCGCCGGCAATGACGAATCTATACTTATTCTACCTGCATCTGCTCCAAATGTCGTCTATCAGTGATAGGTCTGGCTCATGTGTGCGTTTACACTGTCAAGCTACCAAGCAACTCAACGGTTGATGAACTGTACACATTGACTGTGGCAAAGGTTGCCTCTACGCAAAACTGGTTTGTGGCAGCCCCAGCTTTGCTGTGTACGCATAATGGCGGACTAGAGTGTTTTAGTCAGCGTTGCATGGATTCTCGCAGCCTGGATAAGGTGAGGACGGCCAGGGATGCAAAAGCACCTCAGGTGACAAGATGTAGATGACAAATGGCGATCTACCACTTTCACAGACTTGCTGTTCCCGCATCAGTTGCAAGCGTGCATGGAACAGTATGCGATCGTGCTGAAGCGAAAAATTGCTTCCCGCGGAGGACAGGAATATGTCCCCATGCACGCTTGCAGCTGACGCCTGGCTGTCGTGTCGGGGAGGACATGTTGCAACATGTTGCGCCACAAGGAGTTCACGACAGCTCAACGTTCATGTGGGTTGACCACGCAGCTGCTTCATAGAGTTGGTTTGGGCGGTCGCCAGCTGGTCTTGGTTCCACATCGAATCTGCGTACATTATGTCGCCATCATCAATTGCGAGAACCCACCAGACAATGAGCAATTGAACCTTGTGCATCGGAAGCTAACCATGCATAATATATTATCGCGGCTGCATGTCCGCGTACTATTCGTTTGGATGTAAGCTGCTGCATCTGCCATGCCAGCACTGGACGAAGGGAGCTTGAGCATGGCTCAGGTACTGGCCGCCGCTTGCAATGTCACACGCACCTCTACTGCAACTTTTGTCATCAGGTGATTGAGACGTGCTTTTGGTACTTGGTAGCAGGCTCCCTTCCCAGAAAGTTTCGCCAAAGAGCCAGTCCGTTTTCAAGGAGTGATCCTGGACAGCCCTCTGCATGAATACATGGTCAAATGTTCCTCTGATATTACTACATTCGGCTTTGAGCCTCTTGTGGAACCACTTGCTCTCCAGGACTCCGGTGCAGCCAGTGGCACATCCACTGTCCAGAGCACGGGGCCCAGTAGTGCGAGTATGCCGCCCGCAGTCCTGCGACTGTGCATGCCCATCGCGGCACGCCATCTGGTGTTGCTGTTATGCGTGGTCGACGAGCTGACCGTCAAGCCTGCACCTGTGACTCAGCTGCTCGGACCGGTCCTCTGGGCACTCACAGTTGTCACTGTCGCCAGCGCAATCTTCCACGTGGCTGCGACGAGAGCGGTGGACACGTTTGCTACCAGGACCACGCTGATAACACTCCTCCAGGTTAGCCTCTTAGCTCCCACCTGAGTTGTGGCTGCTTGCTATATCCCCTCGCAGGGCCGTCGTGCACTGCGCCACTCAGCTGTGATTCCTTCGATGAGGCTGTTTGCTCTGCCATTGCTCATGAAACGTCTTGTACGCAGTCTTTCTTGGTGATCCTGGCTGATTTAGCTTCTCCTGTCCCATCCACAATCTGCTCTGCTTGCTTGCAGCAACGATTGTGCACATGCCTCCCAACACAAAGGTATAGCGACCTGAAGTCATGCAGCAGTGGAGCTCTCACTGATCGACTCCATTCGCCGGTGTCCAGGTATTGTGGGAGTCCAACATGCTGACACGGCTCTGGATAGCGTTGGCCGTGGCTGCCATCCAGCGAGCCCTGCAGCTGGCCTGGCTCATTCTCCTGCTGATACAGCAGCCGTTCTCGTGGGTCCTGCCACACACATCGATGAGCATCGCAGCTGTGTCGCAGATCCCTGTGGCCATCTTGGATGCATTCGCAATGAATCCAATGCCCCCGGAGCCCCAGCGAGCCAGGGAACTGCAGTGGCAGCGGCGGTGGGCGCACGCCCTGCTGCTGTGGGCCGCCCGCTGCAACGTCAGCTTCACTCTGGCTTCTATCGCAAGGTGTGTAGCACGTTACGTCCTCCAACATCGGGCCAGCAACTGTGAAGGCAAAGCCACAGAGGTAGCACAAACGCTCGCAAAACATGTCCATGCACGGCCGTGACCATCTTAGCGGCGTATGAAATTGCATCCAGAGTCCTCGAATCAGTGCAAGCGCGTCCGTCTCGCTGTTTGGTCACGTGTAGAGACTGGCAAACGGGGCGCCACCTCGTTCAGAATGGGTCAGAACCTATTCAAAACACACAGGGCCCCTCTCGCCCGGCTCGCCCCGTGGCTGAACGTGTGACGTCGATCAGCTGGCATGCCACCTCCTGCAAACCGTACATAAACTGTTGCCGCGTGTGCACTTGATCCGTTTGAGGCGTCGGCAGCTGTGCAAGCCGGCAGTACCGGGAATGGTTCCAGGCCGAGCATCACTCGCGCAACGACACGATCCGCCTGCCACCCGCGCCTGCCACCCGCGTGGTGCATGAACAGCAATCTGAAGAGCAAGCGCCGCATGCAGCACGTACCAGGTGTCTGCGTGGCTCTTCCTGCTGCAGGCGGCGGCCCTCGCGGTGTTCACCGCCGCCATGCTCGTTGTCAGCGCCGCACAGGCCAACGGCGCCGCCGCCACGCTCCACACCATCGCCGCTTACCTCATCATCAAGCTCCCCGGCGCCTTTGCCGCAGGTGCGCCGCCAGGCTTCGGCCTGGACTGCATGCAGTGTTGATCACAGCTCTCGTTTCATCACACCAGGCATCTCATGGGTGGTGGGTACCAAACCGACGGGCTGCGCGGGTAGCGCTGGAAGCGCAGCCTCTCGCTGCATGACTTCCTAGCTAGCAGCGCAGCCTGTCACTGCATAACTCTTCCTGGTCGTGTCGACAGAGCGTCCTGGTCGTGTCTACAGAGCCAAAGCTGGGATATGGCAGGTATGACAGCCGCAGCTGTCGCGGAACCTGGTGCCAGTGCCGGGTGCATGGTGACTCTGATCAGCAATGTCTGCGTGCATGCATGCCAGACATTCGGCGACCTCCAGCCGCAGGGCTGTGGGTGGGTACGCGGTGCACCGCGGCCGGTCTGCTGACGACGGCCGTGCATGCGTGATCCTCAATGCGCTGCCGCCGGCGCGGATGCCACACGTCCGCCCGGTGAGGTGTGGTCTGGTGCCCGATCGTTTGTCCGTTCTATGCGCAGACACACGGACAAAGTGGCGTAGGTCCCGCCGTTCGCAGTCATGCAAATGAGGGCTGCCACTGCCTGAGCCGCCATCGGTTGCTGACAGTCGGTTGCTGACAGTTGGTTGCTGGCAGTGGGTTGCTGGCAGCCACGCTGCCCAACAAGCAGTCTGCTGCTGCTGCAAACATGCAGACCCGCCCTCCCCACGCCTGCCCCGCCTCCCGTGGCCTGCGCTGCTGTGTATGTATGTAACACTTGGAGCCGCCCTGCGAGTGCAGGCTCTGCAGCACAGATCATTTCCTCTGCTGCTGCTCGCCATGCGAGGCTGCCAACACGCTCCAGGTGAGAGTCACAACGGGCGTAAGCCTACTGCCCCCGATCTGCAGCGGCCAGTCGGCGCGTGTTGGCAGTCGGCCGACCGGCTCGGCAGGGGGCCGCCTGCCCATCCCCCCGCACCGCTGAGGCCACACCATGTCTCCCTGCCGCACAGCATGACCGCCCCGCCGCGCAGAGTGACAGCCGAGCCGCGCCTGCAGGCATGGGATTCTGGTGCCTCGAGCCGTTTGACCTCCCCGGGGCGCCCGCCGGCACCTGCGACATGCGCAACTGGATCCACCACGGCGTCGCCTGGGCCTCCGACGTCCTCCTCCTGCTGCTCGTGACCGCCGTGGCGCTCGACCTGACCCCCCTCACGACACCCCTCCACGGCGCCGCCGACCCCCCCGACTCCGCAGAGACCATCCTCGCCTCACATTCGGTGTTCGCAAAGACCCCGGCCACGGCTGCGCGTCGCGGCGGCAGCGGCATTCCGGGCCGCGTGCACAGCTGCACGTCTGTGGAATCGTGTGCTGTGCCGGCCGTGCTATCTGAGCGCGAGATGCCGCGCCTGCGCACGGCCAGCGCGGTGCACAGCACGCGGAGCGTGGAGTCTGTGTCGCCTGTGCGGGGGCTGGGGCCGTGAGGAGGCTGGATGTGCGAGAGGGATCGCGTGCGGGCGAGGGCTGCGACCGTGCGTGAACACGTACATGCATGGGGACTCACCGGGAGAGATGATGCCCAGCGGTAGCTGGCACAGCGGGTGGATACGTGACCCCCGGGGGAGGGGGGAGGGGCGGGTTTGAGGGTGGCCAGCTCGCTGGCGAGTCGTGGCAGCGCTTGCTGGATGCATGACAGGGAACGGGCAGCACAGCGCGAAGCACGGCCCACATGGCAGCAGGATGGCTTCACCACCGTGCATGGAGCAACAACATGGCAGGGAACATTGCAGGGTGTGATCACGTCTTGGCTGGACACTTGGTGAGATGGCTGGTCGGTGAATGCTGCTTCCGAGGAGGTTCCGCACTCGCCGGTGGAGGCCTGGCTCCCTCACGGCGCGGTGGGGGGGGCGGACATGTGGACATGTGGATCAGGGCAATACGTGGTGGATCAGAGCAGTGTGCATGTGGATGTTGCAGGCAACGGCCGAACGCTGTGTGCTGTGAGCATGCTGGGGGCGGTGGAGCTGCTGGCATGCTCCCACGCATAGGCCTGCAGGCTGCCCGGGCACACATCCACAGCTGCACACACGGGTATTTGTTTTGTAGTGATGACAGTAGGTAGCTGCCTCATAGTGATGAATGCACGGAGGATCGCGTACGCGGCCGCTGCTTGCAAGTGCGTGCCACCGCTTTGGGTCGGGCGGTGATCCCGGGCCATCACTCCAAACACACAGAATGGCGTCCCCGCTGCGCGTCCCCGCTGCGCGTTCACAGCACGTAGCAGGTGCTTACGTGACCCTGGACTTCCTGCAGGTAGCATGTGGCGCAGGGATCTTGTATGGACTGGCGGAATTGCCTGTAAACGATACACAAACCAATGTTGATGTTTTCGGCCACGTTGCCCCAGCAGAAACACACGCTGCGGCACAGCCTCTCCAGGACACGCTAGGCAGGTGTCACAACAGAATCACCAGCGGTGGAGGCTGCGACAGGGAGAAGCTGCTACAGCGACTTCGGCTCTCTCAACACATCCACTCTCCATGCACGCCCGCAGGTCCGACCATGTACAGTGAAAGCAGGCCTGAGAGTGTGAATGTAATTGAAACGTGGTGCGCGACTTCCTGTGGTGATGTCCGTCACGACAGTAGCCTGAAATCCGGAGCCCGATGCCCACAGGCTGCAGCCCCATCGCCACGTGATTGGTGCACTGCAGCTGCCTGGCGCACGCGTGCATCACATCAGCAGACACCCCCAGCTCACACTCGCAACCGGGGGACACATTCGGGGCGACACAATCAGCACTCAGGAGCTGTATCTGAAGGCAGCATGGCAGCGCGTACCGACCGTCACAGACGTGCATGTTCTCGCGTGCATTTCAGTACATCATGATGCGACATGCATAATACTCGAGCTATCACTGGGCAAGGCTGGACTGCTAATGCACAGTACACCACACGCCACTGCTAGCTTGGACAATTGTTAATTATTACACTCTCAGGCTCCTAAGAGCTGCGCATGCCTCGCCGCAAAAACTCGGCAGGCCCGGGCTCTTTGTGCGACCCACTTGCGGCACAGCTCAGTGCCGAAGCATGTGGGTGACAACTTCAACGCAGCAGATCTCATCCGTAGCAAAGCCTGCATGCATGTTCACACAGGTGCAAGGCAGCACCTGGAAGACTCTGCGCTGCACAGCACGGTGCCACAGCCGCACATCCCGACGCATCACTTGGCCTGCGCATGCATTAATTGAATATTCAAACGCAGCACTCCAGCGGGCGGCACACGCAGCGGCAGCGGACCCGGGCCTTCACCACCAAAGGCCTTCACCCACACACGTTTGCACAAGATTACACGACTGCAGCAGCACCATCAAGAACCCCACCTCTACCCTGCCGAACGTACACGTCCCGGCTGCGCCGCACATCGGAGCCTACTCAAAATTCCGCAGCTCACGGCGCTGCAGCCGATTCACACGCACGTCCATCAGCGCTGCACGGCTTCACGGCGGTGCTGCACGGTGACGGCTCCGACGCTGACTCCGGCCAAGACGACTCCGACGCCATGACTCCTGTCATGCTGTGATGTCATGCTGTGATGTCATGCTGCATGGTAACGACTCCGACGCCGAAGGAGTCGAGGCCGGTGGTTATGAGTGGGCCCGGCCGGCCGGGCCCATGGCAGAGTGTGGAGCCATGCATGGCACTCTGGCAGCATGCGCAGCAGCGGCCGCATGGCCACTGGCAGAGTGTGGGGCCATGCATGGCGTCGGTACGACCGCAGCCACTCACCGACCGGTCGCGTTGGTGACAACAGCAATGCCGAAGGGGTTGAGGCCTGTGGTGATGAGCTTCTCCGTGGACTGCACCGGGCAGCCGGAGGCGTCGATCTCGTACGTGCTTGTGACAAAGGCGCCGCCGCTGTGCGTGATGAACAGCCGCGCGCCGTCCAGCGTCACGGCCGGGTTGTGCGGTAGCGTCACGGTCGTGTTGAGCGCCGCGCAGCCGGGCAGGCGCTCGCGTGTGGCCATGTCGTATGTGACCACCGCGTTGGCGCCGCCCTCCAGAACATTTATCACATACAGGAGCCGGGAGTCAAAGGTGATGAAGACGCCGTGGGGGGAGGGCTGCACGTCGCGCTTCACGACCACCAGCTCCGGCGCGCGCACAAAGAGCACCTCCCCGTCGTTCTCGGTCCCACCGTCCGCTGCGATGATGAGGTCGGTGCCATCTCGGATGGCGACCTGCACAGCATGCGGCATGACAGCACACAGCATGGTAGCGTACAGCATGATGTCACACAGCATGACAGAATAACAGCTCACAGCACGACAGCATACAGTTGCAACTGTATGCGATGACGACATGTTTTTGGTTTCAAGTGCATGAGGGATGCGGCATAAGGGCACGCAGCATGCGAACACTGTGGCAGCCCTCAGCATGGCAGCACATAATGTAGCAATTGTCATGCACAAGTACACTTGCAGTTGATGCCACATGCGCAGATGCAGCTTTACGAGGGAGCAGTTTTGGCATGGGCTTGAAGAATCAAAGATCTAGATGTGGCTACAAGTGGCATATGCATGCATGGGGAGCATGCAGTCGTACATGGGGGTCTTCCGCAGTCTCGATCAGGCGCAGGAATTGGTACTTGCGGCCGCTGCGGATGTAGCTGGCGACGTAGCCCCTGCCGTCGGATGTGCCGAGATAGGTGACAAAGATGAAGTAACCGCTGGCGGTGACGTCGTGGGGCCGGCCGCCGAGCGAGGCGACGAGGGGCGGCAGGGGCAGCATGTCGATGAGGCTCAGCGTGCGCATGTTGTGGACTGTGACTGTGTTGTCCACGTCGGATGAGGTCACCGCCACCGGACCGACTTTCTCCCAGACGTCCGGC
>JALKAD010000158.1:302108-322063 GCA_024500015.1 Ulva compressa
GCTGGCCGCACGTCGTTCACGAAGAATTGCGTGCTCATTGTGTGGAAAGGTCCAGCGGGGAGGGGCAGGAAGCGCTTGCTCTTGCGCCTCGTGAGGTCGACGCTGTCGCCTCGAAGTTCGGCAACCACGAGGCGCTCGTTCTTGCGGTCCGCGACCAGGATGCGGGACCTCCTGGAGTAGTCGTATGCGATGTACATTGGCTCACCTTCGTCAGGTAACTCGAATGTGACGGTCACCTCCAGCGAGGTTGGGTCGATGAAGGACACCGTTCCGGCGCCACGGTTGGCCACCATCATGAAGCCGCTGAACGCATGCACAACGCTCGAGGGCAGCGCATTTGCAGCAGCAACGGCTGCGCATGCGCATGCTGCAGTGAATGCCTGCAGCAGCATTATCGGAAATTCGCTGGGGCTGGCTGGGTTCCAAGCTCAAATCCGTCGTGCTCGCGAGTCGATCGGCTGCTCGTACGTTGGAAAACGTGTTGATTGGGCGAGTGCGGTGAACGCGTTCAAAATGCAGAAGATGCTATGGAAAACCTGTGACAACAGACGTTCTTTATGAATGCAGGCTCGGGCTTAGGACATGCTGTGGCCACGCGCACAGCACGTCCGGCGAGAATTTTTCCGACTGCGCGCAAATGGATCGCCCGGGCCCATGATCATGCTCGCAACGGACATATGCATGCATGGAATCTGCGGTACTGCAGCTGCATGCCGGTTACTACATGACCATGGCTCACCACCAAATGGCCCAACCGCTAACTCGGCCCCCACTGGACCCGACACTTCCGCCGTCCGCGAACCTTCAAGAAAGCCGTTTAAGGTCAGGTATGTGGAATCTGGCGCGCTCGAGGTCGTGGCCAGGATGTCGCTTCAAGTTCCACACTGCCAGTACAGTGTGCACATATGCATGTGGTGTTGGTACACGTACGAGCGCCCCAATCCACGATATACATTGAATCGTCCCATGATATGTTGTGGCAACAGATCTGCAGTCAACGCCCAATATAGCTTTTTTCTTTTGACTGTGCAGTGTATGCCCTTCAAGGAAGTTGACGACGCGTCGTGACGTGCATGCCCTTCACGAATTCGTGAAGGGCAGTCGGCTGACACCACACCTGCAGGTCAAGGATCTCCGTGTAACACACCACAGGCCAAGTTCGTCAAATGGTCAAGTCATATCTACAAACCTCCGCAGGATTTCCATCCGAACCATGCTTCATTTGACCCGAAAAATGCGTTTGCCCAGCGTCCGGATACGAGTAGTCCGGATCCGAGTCATCCGGATCCGTCGACGGATGTGATAGAGCTTCGTCTTCGGCGAAACAAGAACCTCGCGTCCAGTGTCGACGTGTGCGCATGCGGTGCTAGACAGCCACAATCGGGACAAGATCAGCCTGTTTGCACAGAACACATCATGTCTCATGGTGAGCAGCCCGCTCTGCCAGCCCCAGGAAGTCCCAAGGAAAAGCGACTGTCTTGAGCATGCGCAAGTGTGTGATATCGATGTCAATTCAATGGCAATCTGGAGACTTTTGTGGTGCCCTGGCCCTGAATTTTGCCACGTTTCAGCACATATGATAAGCTGAGTGTCGATTCACGTCAGGCCTGGTCCCCAGATGACCCTTGACTGTCTCAGCACATCGTCTGCAACCTGTGGAACCTGTACATGTCCCCGAGGCGCAAATCCCAATGTGCTCCTCTTGCCCAAGTGCACCAGCCCAGCACTAGTTATACATGATCCAATCTTCATCTGGCATGGCCTGCAGAGCCTTTAACACCACCTCAGGCCCTCAAATCTAATTTTGAGGCGTGCTCGATGTCTCAACATGCGCCTGCCTCACCATTGTTGTCGCGGAAAGCTGCTGTATATTCACAATATCATTTTAATAGCATCTGCCCAGGCGGAATCGCCTTTCGACGCCTGACGCGTCAGCATCGACAGATAATTAGCCTGTGAACATGGTTGCGTGGTTGTGGCGTACGTGGTGACGCGCGATGCACGTGGAACGCGTTGCGCGCTTGTCCTCATAGTGGATGGAAACCACTGCGTGCACGTGGGCGCATGCACGTGTTACACGGAGATGAACGCAACAGCCCGGCAGCGAGGGCAACAGCAGGAAAGCAGACAGCCAAAACCCCCTCGACAGCAGACAACAGTAACAAGCTGCAACTGTCCCGTGGGAAAAGCCATAACGAACCTACACAGCCGACACAACCACACCCACGCAGCCACACACACGCACACTCCCGCACCACACCGCCACGACCCCCTCGCCACAGCCGCACACGTGTCGTGCACATGTCAGCGCAACAAGTGGTTTCCGCGGATTCCGGGTATGCTGGCTGATCCGATCACCGCGGTGCACCGCGCAGTCTATGTACATGCCATGCATGATGCACAAGCACCAGGTGCTGGGGACCATGGCGCCCAGCCGGCGCCGAGTCGACGACAGCAGCCCGGATGGACACGAGAAAGACATGCTACTGCGCAGGTCCGCTGCCACGCATGGCGTCCGGGGCCCCTGGCCTCAGGCCACCTGGTGCCGGAGGGGGGGGGGGGGGGGGAGGGGAGGAGGGGCGGGAGGGGCGTGGCGGCGCAGGGGGAGGGGGAGGGGCAGGCTGCAATGTGTGCCGGAGGATGAGGGGGATAGGCCATGTGTGGCGGCTCCTGCGCGATGGCAAGTCAGAGCTGGCAGCCTGAGGCCGCCAGTGCCAGTGGGGACAGCCTCACCCGGCAGAAGCGCCCGCCCGGCCAACCTGGCATGCCAGGCGCTTGGCACAATGTCGTGGACATTGCGCATGGCATTGGCGATGAATCTTAAGTGCGCTTGGAGGCTGCACCGTGCCCTGCTGCCACCTCTGCAATCGACTCGGATCCGGAGGGGAGGAACCGATTTGCCTCCGGGGAGCTTGGCAACATGTGGCCCGAGCGATGACAGGACCCCTGCACGCGTAAAAAAACTGCCTCCACTGGCAGCCCATGGTGAGCGTGTCGTGGTTTTGGACCAAAGCCGCCCACAGCTGGCCGGCACACGGTACTGGGCGTGCCAGACGCAGGCACACGGCCTGGCTCAGTCACTGGCTGTGGCCATGTGTGGCCATTTGTGGCCGCTGCAGACCATCATCATGGCTCAGATACACATGCCAGCCATGACACAGTGCAACACGGCTGCCACATCGGTCAATGACGCAGTACACATGCGGAGGCAGTGCCACTGCGCAGCATGCGCAGCATGCCCGCTAGCGCAGCACACCCGCTAGCGCAGCATACCCGCTAGCGCAGCATACCCGCTAGCGCAGCATACCCGCTGCTGCTGATAGTGCGCTGTGTTATGTAGCTGTCAGCCCTGCATGAAATACAGTAAATATGATCAGCAAAGCGATCCCAAGGCAATCGGGCTGTGACCTCAAGCATCTGGACACACTGGTATTGCAGGGTGGCCGCTCAGCTCAGATTTAAAGCCCTGATTACCCAAAACGCGCACCCCTGATTACCTTCTGATCTCGTGGTACGACTGAAGTAGATGCTCTGTTCGCAACAGCTGTAAGTTGGTGCCAGACTACAGGGTGGCAACGGTGACACACCTGTGGCCCTGTAGCCACTCATCCAACTGGTAGTAAGCTCAGACGTGCAAGCCTGCTTGCAGACACTCCGGACCTCTGCCAATAGTCGCCTACGGCGTTCGGCCATCATGATGCCAGTGCACTGCCCACTGTGGCGAAGGCGAATCCTCACCCACAGCTTGACACAAGACAACAGTCGTTGCAGAAGAGGGGACACGTGCAGACAACCAAAGGTACTGCAGACACCCGACAGTCAATTTGCGACAGTCATGACGCATGGTTGCTGAGCAGTCACCAAACATGTTTAAACATCACTGCCGATCTGAATCCACCACCATACACTTTCAACAGCGGAAGTCGGAGAACCGAATTGCAATCCACCCGCATCCTGTTCAAGTCACAAGCCACAAGGGCCAACAGCAGTGTTGCAGCATCGAGGGTGCCTGAAACCATGGGCACATTACACTGCAGCTACGTGCGGTGTTACTGAGCTAAACATACTCGGATTTAAATTTAGTGCAAAGAGCCGCGAGCACACGCTCTATGCAGACCGAGCACAGGCTCTATGCAGACAGAGCACAGGCTCTATGCAGACCATGCATGGATAGCCATCAAATTTGTTTTAAACACCACATGCACGGGCACATGCAATGCTCCCCACCCACAGACAACCGTCTACAGCACGGCACTAGCCTGTCTGGCCAAATCGCTCGCTGTTTCAGCCCGCCTGTAAACGCCTCATACACCGGCGTGTGAGCCGCTGCCTTTGGAGGTCCACCATGTGGCGTGCATGCTACGACATGCATGCTGCGACATGCATGCCACGACTGCACCCCAGCCGGCATGCCATGGCATGCAGCGGGGTCACTCTCAGATGCCCATGCTGGCGTCCGGCTGCTCGAAGTGTTTACGCGACAACCGAACCGCTGCGGTGCGCAGGAGAGCCGAGCTCAGCAGCCTTCATCTGCAGAGGATTACACGGTAAGGACTACTTCAGCCTCTGCAGCCACGCCACGTCTTCATCATGAGCCCGGCCGGCTGTGCGGTGTCAGCTCTCTTCCTCGAGGGCATTCGTCACGATGCAGATGCCGAAGGGGTTGAGGCCGGTGGTGATGAGCGTCTCCGTGGACTGCACCGGGCAGCCCGAGGCGTCGATCTCGTACGTGCTTGTGACGGTGGCCTCCGCGCCGCTGTGCGTGATGAACAGCCGCCCGCCGTCCAGCGTGACAGACGGGTTGTGTGGCACCGGCTCGCTGGTGTTGAGCGCCGCGCAGCCGGGCACCTCTGCGCGGGCGGCAATGTCATACGTGATCACCGCGTTTTCTCCCCCCTCGGCGATGTTGGTGATGTAGACGAACCGAGAGTCGAAGGAGATGGCTGTGCCGTGGGGGGAGGGCTGCACGAAGCGCTTTATGACCACCAGCTCCGGCACCCGAACAAACAGCACCTCCCCGTCACTGTCGGCCGCGCCCTGCGCCGCGACGACCAGCTCCGTGCCGTCGCGAATGGCGACCTGCACAGCACGCAGCATGCACGTCGACCTACCGTACCTGCCACGGACCACGCGACTGCGCAGCCATCTGTATGCAGCATGGGCTAACACACCAGAGTTGCATGCATGCGTGGCTACAGGGGGCACCTTCATGCATCATGATGGGAGGCATTCAAACGCACGTGGGGGTCGGGGGCAGTCTCGAGGAGGCCGAAGAGGCGGTACTTGCGGCCGCTGCGGATGTAGCTGGCGACGTAGCCGCTACGCCGGCCCCTGCGGTCGGTGGCGCCCAGGTAGGTGATGAAGACAAAATAGCCGCTGATGGTGAGGTCGTGGGGCTTGCCGCCGAGCTCGGCGACGATGGGCGGCAGAGGGATGGTGTCGATAAGACGCAGGGAGGCCATGTCGTGGATGCTGGTCACGTTGTCGACATCAGACGTGGTCACGGCAATCGGCTCTACCGTCTCCCAGTTGTCGGGCTGCATCACACATCCGCCTGAGTTGTTTGTTTTGTTCGGTTGGTTTTGTTCCCTGCTTTGTTCACTCGGCGCTGCTGAGGCCTTGTTCTATCACAGACTGATTCACAGGTTAACACATCCGCCTCAGTCGTTGTCAACCCGATTCTCCCCAATCACGATCGCCATGTCGGACCTGGCCTGAGATATTGAGCCATGCATGTACATGACAGTGGCATGCTGCAGCGGACAGCGTATGGTGCATCACACTCCAGTGGTTCTGAGTAAAGTTACATGCTGTAAAAGGGCGTATGCTGCAAAAAGGCGGCCTGAATGGAGTCCGGATCCGATTCGCAAGCCAAGGTACTGGTGGACTTGATGCACATGTACATGCAGTGGTGTCAGGCCTGTGGGCAGGCAGCTGCAGCATGGGCTGCGTGTGCCACTCCCCTAGGCGTACTGCCGCCCCCAGGCCTGCTGCTGTGCCTCGACGTGGTTCATTGTCAGCTGGCAGAGCCAAGGGTACCGCAAATATGGCAGCAAATGTGGCAGTCCGGAGCTGCACAGGGCAATCGGGCAGTCCCACGTAACATCTAGGACTACAGCTGCTAAAACAGCACTTTGACTGCTTTTTCTTGTGAGTGGTGTTCTTTTGCGTCACACCAGCATTGGCAATATTGGGCATCAGCAATGTTGGTACAGGTGTGGCTGCAGTGTGGCCAGTGATCAGCAAACAGAACTGCAGCTGCAGTCAACCACAAGTGATAAGCTGACAAGGACACTGTGCATTTGTGTACTACAACGATGACATGCTTGCAGAATAAGCCTCTTGTGGCAGGAGTGTACGGCTGCATTCGCCTGCGAGTGTAGCGGTCAGGCTTCCTCAACACAGTTCGGCTCAACTGCAAGTATGGAGTCTCGGCACGTCAGCTTAACAGCTTTGGACAGGCTAGCTTTGGCGCGCAATTGAGAGAGCTTTCTGGTAAAAGTCGTACTTCGGTGACGAAAAATTGTGCGCTCATGGTGTGAAACGGCCCCGCGGGCAGCGGCAGGAATGGCTTGCGCCTTGTTGCCCTGACGTTGTTCCCCCGCAGCTGCGCCACGACGAGACGTTCGTTCTTGCGGTCCGCTACAAGCATCCTCGATCTCCTGGAGTAGTCATACGCGATGTACATCGGCTCGCCCTCGTCGGGCATGTCGAAGGTGACGGTCACCTCGAGTGAGCTCGGATCAATGAACGACACAGTGCCCGCGCCGCGATTGGCCACCATCATGAAACCACTAAACTCATGCACCGGCTTTGCCAGGCCTCCACTGACAGCGGCCAGCAGCGCCAGAGCAGCGCAGGCTATGGACGTCATGCCCAGATGCGCTGGGGCAGCTGAGGTTTTCAACACTGCACAACTTGCAATTCCGGGTCTGCCGAGCTTGATCCCGGGCTGCGGACAGAATTTAAAGCTGAAACTGATTATACAAATGGATGGATGCAAAGTCCACTTCAGGTTCGCTCTGATCTGGCTGATGCCGATGCCACTTGCAGCAGTATACGCGCGTGCAGAAGGCTGGCAATGGCTGGAGCGCTGGCATGCGTGTAAACGACGAAGACTGAATGGGCTCCACGCGACAGAATCATGTTTTTAAACGTGGGCGCTGCATGCTCATGAGTGATTCCTGAAGCATGCCAGCTGCAGGCCGGCTATGACCCTTACTAGCCGACCTTGCGAACCACAACTTCACCCACAAACAAAGTCAACCTTATCCTTGAATCCCAGCATGCATACTGGCTGGAGAGTAACCGAGCAATTGATGCTGTCAGCTGGTGACGGCCGACATCCGTGCCCCAATGGGTGCCAGGCCCGTGCATGCATGCTGCAGTTACGGCAAATTTTTGCAAGTACTAATTCCTCCAGAGCAGCGCCGAGCATCCATTTGTTTTTACTGAGGGATATTGCCTAAGTAGATCGAAAATATTTTAAACGGCGCTTTTTACATACTCAAGCGCGTGGTAATCAAACCTTGCATCATTGGGCCGCACGGTGTGAATATATAGTCTGCCCGGCCGAGCGGGCATCCGCCCTGGCGTCGCGACGCGACGCTAATGCAGGAATCCAGGGAGCGCATGCATGCTCCAGGCCATACTTGTGCTAGCGACGTATGCATGGCCGGGCGCTTGCCCAGCGCGCGCGCGTGCACCGTCGGAAATCTGTGATGACGCCGGAAGAGCGAAGCCATAATAGTCGAGACACACGTGCACCAGTTGCGGCACACACAGGTCGAAAGTGGGCGGCCGGTGCGCGCATGCCGGCAGGTGTGCTCCAGCCCTCACGAACACTCGAAAGCGCAGAAGAGGCATGCACCTCATGAGGCCTCGGGCTGCACCCGCTTCCCCTTCATCAGGGTTTGCCGGTACGACTGCTTGGCAGTCTGGCATTTAAGCTTCCCCCTGCCTGCCTGCATAAGTTAGAGTTGGGTCCAACTGCACCTGGGGTCTCAGGGGAGCCTCAGGGGAGCGTACTAACCTTAAGAGCTGATTCCATTATAACCCCAACTTGATATCTTGAATATATCAATAATAATATTCAATGTTTGCATGACTTTGGTGGAAATGCATGCCAGACACAATGCACACCATGCTGTGCTACTGGTACACAGTGATAAATCAAGCCCCCAGCAGGGAACAAAGCGGGGATCAAAACAAAATAACACAAGCAGCACAGCGGCATGAATCTCACACGCCAGGAACACAAGTTAACAATTGATTTGTTAGCCGCGGCAATCGCACACACGCAGCCCACCGACCCAGCACAGCACAGCACGGCGCAGCACAGCACGGCGCAGCACAGCACGGCGCAGTCAACGCACTCGCACCGCGAGCTGGCGCCGTGCTATGGCATCTCAGAGGCTGATGATGAGAGCACTGTAAATGTCATGATCACTGCCTGCCGTGTCACGGCAGGCACAGTTGCGGGTGGTAGCACAGTCGCTGCGATGCAACGTGCCAGCAGACACAAGTGCATGCATCTCAACTGTGCACTCACCGGCAATCGTGATCAGCCTAGAGGCAGATATACCATGCACAATGCTGCCGCTGGTCGGCCACACTTTGGATGGGCAGGATGTTTCACCAGAAGAAAACAACAATTAATCGCTTGTTTTTTGTTTTTCAAACAAACGCTGTGGATCAAAGGGGATCAAGGGCGGCTGTGGACCCTGTGTAGCACATGAGCAGAGTAAAACTTCGTCACAGGATTCTCTCTCTCGGACGGCTGATGCTTACTACTGTCACTCTGCTGTGCCGGGCGACTTGGCCACCGTACTGCCCCGCATGTATGACTACATCACCCCCATCTCTGTGGCCATAAGGGCAGTGACACCTGTGCTGATATACCGCGGTAGCAGGCCAGCCTGGCCTGCTGACACGAACTGTTGGAGCCTGCGCTGACTACGGCCTGTGCCTAGGCTCCTGCGTGATGCTGGAGGCAGGCGTGATGCAGGAGCAGCTACAGGCATGGCCCCCAGCTGGGCCTAGGGTGACCTGATCTTGCAGGCGCACGCATGTGTATGCTCTGGAGCCACACGACCAGCCTTGGAATGCATGGCACTCCTACAAGGCTCCTCGCTGCTGCGCTCCTGCGTCGCTCTCCGTGTAACACTCCTACACCAGCTGAATGCTGCCTTCCACCCTGTGGAGCATACCCCTGTGACGTATCTCACACCAGCTGCATGCTACCTTCCACCCTGGCTGCTGTGGGGCAGAGGGCTTCAGAGCTGGCAGGCTCTGACGGGGCCTGGCACTCGCCTTGCTGCGCCTTGTACTCGGTGGAGGTTGGATGGAATGGCTGGGTTGGCCTCTCTGTGCATGGACCGCATGCATGCACGCCCGGTGCGCAGGGCATGACCCAGCGGTAGGCACACGCCACGCGTGGCACGGCCTGTCGCTTCACGGCCTAGAGCTTTGATTCGGCCTCAATTGCCCGTCGCTGGAATAAAGCGTCCACAGGGGCCAAATCCAGCTCTTCGCAGAAGCCCAGCGGCCCGAACGCAGTGTCTACGAGGTCCCCCGGCACTTGCGCAGCGTCGGCGTGCCGCCACCGCGGCGGCCGCCGCTCGGCGAGGCGCGCCGTGACGCCCTCCCAGAGGTCCCATCCATGCCGCGTGCAGTGGCTGACGCCGCGAAAGTCGGAGCGCAGCACAGCGCACAGCGTGGCCGTCGCGCCGTGGTGCATGGAGCGCAGCGTGAGGCGCTGTGATAGTGGGGAACCCCTGAATGCACAGCGACGACGGCTTTGGCGGGGAAAGCGGCAGCCGCATGTCAGTCAGTCAAACAAACGTGTGGCTTCATCCGACAGTGGCCCTGCGGTTGCCCATCGGTTGCCAGGCACGCGCATCCACAAACAGCGATGGATCACACAGTGTAAGCACGAGGGCCGCACGTGACGCGTGTTCTGGCAGCCTGAAAGTCAGCCTGCTTGACTGCGGCGGAAACGATTGCGGATCAGAACAAGTGTTGATCATATCATATGATGCTGACCGCATACGCGCGCAGTGGTTGCAATTCTGCCAACAAGGCCACAGGTGATCAACACCGCCGGCAGCGGCAGCGCTTCCATATGCCCGTATGCATGCACGGCACAACACATGCACCACTGATCTCACAATGGTGGGGTCACTCAGATGCCAACGAACAGCGCCCGATGCTCGGTCACCCGACATATGATTCACTCAAATGCCAACGAACAGCGTCCGATGCTCGGCCGCCCTACGAATGATTCACAAAGATGCGATTGAGTACACTTGAGTAGCGCCGCACACGAGGTCGCCATGCATGCTCAAAAAGAGTCATGCACAGGCGCTACATGTGTCTCGAGATATTCGATGTTCGGAAGATATAGCTATACTGCATTAGTTCACATGCAGGAGGGCGCACTGCTGCAGTCCCGTGAGGATTTCGCCGTACAGCTCCGCCGGAGGCAGGCCCCCGCCTCCGGCCGGGCCTGCTGCGTGCTGCGTGCTGGCCTGCTGCGCCTCCTCCAGGCCGTCCACAAGCCGCCGCAGGTCTGTGCACCCGCTGAAATGCCGCTCCGCGATCGCTAGGATGTCGCGGAATCGCTGCTCTGCGTCGTGCTGTGCTGCGTGCTGCGTGCTGTGCTGAGCGCCAGGGGATGTCTGCGGGGTCCAAGTGTTGCAGCCGTGCCAGACGACTTCCTGCAGTATAACACAGTCATACGAAGGCGGAGGTATACAAGTTATACCTATACCTACACCTTATAACATAACCCGAACAGGCCAGGAATACGGATGGTGCACAGCAGGGTCTGTTGACTGAACACGCAACGCTTTCAGGTGCAATGCAGGGATGAGCTGGCTGGTGACGGCATGGCCGGTCCCGGCGGGCATACCCATGCATGCGCTGCTCACAGGACCTGTGCAGCACCGCATGTTGCCACACGTCGGGCACCGCGGCATCTGCGCACATGGCCTACGGCACCGGTACAATGACACGGCCACAGGCGCAAAAGCACGCACCGCCTGGAACGAATTGAGAAGGATGTTGAGCGTGGGCAGGTCCATGTGGTCGTCCGATGCCTGCGCACCAGCACGGCTGGCCGGCGCGCTGCGTGCTGCGCTGTGGCCAGCGGGGGAGGTCAGCGCCGCCTCCAGTTCCGGCAGCTTGTGGGAGTGGATGAAGTGTGTCGCGAGACCGGCCCAGAGCAGCTCGGGGCCTTTCAGGCGGAAGCCGGACAGCGCGAGCAGCAGCCCGAGGCCGGGTGGGAGGCGCTGCAGGAAGTGGGAGGCCCCGACGTCCGGGAAGAGGCCGATGCCGCACTCTGGCATGCTGAAGATGGTCCTGCACTACACGTGCACGCTGACAGGCTGAACGTGCATGCTGGCATGCTGAAGATGGTCCTGCATCATCTCCTGGCTGAACTCAGCTGATCACCTGGTGTGAGGGGCTAGATTTAAATCTGAGCCATGATTTGAATCAGAGCAGCGCTGCGCGATGCAGCAGACAACTGAGTACCAGACCGCAGGCTTGTTGCCAACGTGGTCACGGCGGTATGCGTTGCAGTGATCCTGGAGATGGGCTGGATACCTTTCTGTTGCGACTCGAAAGGGGCCGGGCATGCACAGGCCTGCGCCACCGCCCATGACGATGCCGTCCATCAGTGCGACTTGGATGATGCTGGGACTCGATGATGCCAGCCGGGAGATGAGGTAGTCCAGCTGAAACTCTGCCCGGAAGAACTCAACACCTGCTTGCCAGTTGCCTGCCACCGCGTCCCGCACCAAGGTCTTGACGTCTCCGCCAGCGCAGAAGGCCTACACACGGCTCGAGCTTCAATGATGCTCGCCAGAGTAAGGATATATCAGCCACAGCAAGGATCTCTTGTCGTGGAGATTGAACGGCGTTCATGTCGCTACGCACTGGCTCACCTTGTCGCCTGATCCCTTCAGGATTACCACATGAGACCGTCGCGATGGTGATTGAATGAGTTTGGTGTATTCCGTGCGGATGCCATCGATGATGTCTGCGGTGAGAGCGTTGAGGGCGCGAGGCCTGTCTATGCAGAGGCTTGTTGCACAGTTGCTCTCGTGTCGTACGATCAGCAGTTTTGATTCACCCATGATCAATCAGACCCAGGAGATATGAAAATGTTTGGCCTCAATTCGAGAGTCCTCAAGCGCCCGGAATCGCTGCTCAGGAGCAGCAGCTAGCTGCAGCCCGCAAGCAAAATGCTCTGCCAACCACCATCGGCGATCTCACAGGCAGATGCTCGCAAGAGCCACTAATTGTAAACTGTCGATGGACCGAGGTACTGAATTCCACGCGCTGAACTGAAGCGATCGGCTCTCTGAGCAGGTGCTGGGTCGGCAGGCTGACACCAGTATCAGTGAGACCGTTGGGAAGTCAATCGCAGCAGCTGTCGACCTTGGTGTGCATGATCAGCGACAATGAAGCAGTTGGTCTTTCTGGTCAGGTATCTCCTTTGTGATTCTCTGCTTGCTCAGCGGCGTGCCGCTCCATTGGTCAGCGCGCGCTGACGTTTCAGTGTCTGGAAGGGTGTGCGCTCTTGCCATTGGCCTCAGCTAAACGCGCACCTGCACCGCACTTCCCCATGCGCGACCTCTCCGCACTGATCAAAATAGCTGCACGGCTTCAGGCATGGTGATGTACTTAAGTATGCTTCAAGACGCTTGAGCCGTAGCTTGCAGGCACTGGTTCGTCTCACACAGGTGTCCACGGATTGAAACGACGCCGGCTACGGCTAGTTAAGCGTGCTCGACATCTACTGATGAAGACTTTGATCATGTCACGTGCATGTGCTGCTTTATCTAGGTCCAGCCTGTCGGGGAGGTCTGGGGTGAGTCGCCTGCACATGGGTCAGTATTCAAGGGAGAGATCTGTAACCGCCAAGTCTTCTTTCGCTTCGGATCTATCTTCGTTCCTTCAACAACCCAATGTAGTCATCATAGATGTCAGGAGCCCACAGGAGCACTATGAAGCTCGGATTGAAGATGCCAAGTTGATACCTGTGCAAGAAATTCCAGAGAGGCTTGGGGCCTTCCCAGTCGACATCGAGACTCCGATCGTCGTTTTCTGCCGCATAGGGCAGCGATCAGGACTAGCAAAGAACTTTCTGGAGCAGGTCGGCTACAACAATGTGTTTAATGGTATGACTCTTGAGACAGTGGCCAGCGCCACAGGAGCTGAGATTGTGTCTGGGGATCCGGCCCGGCAGTAACTTGTAATACGCTCACCTCACAATAATCCCAGTCAGTTCATATGACATTGATGTGGGGCTTTTCATTGTATGACGCTGTGTGGCGATCATGTGGCCAGGTCTGTGAGGGCAGGCACCTGCAGCTTGCATGCTGCGCCCAATGTATGCTATATATATATGGTCGTGCAGTTCGCGTGGAGATTGCACTGTGCTGATCGAACTGCCATAGACTGCGCAATCAGTTGTGCAGCAGAACCTGATTGATCATGATCACAGGATTGAGACAGGAGTCTGCATGAGTGATTGTGGTGCCTCCACCCCGCCATCACACGCGCACGAAACGCCGTCAAAGTAATAAAGTATATGACACTTGCAATTGAGCTCAGTGCATGGGGCTGTAGCAGTGATTGCACATAGTTTGAATCGACTCCGCTTTGTTCCACTCTCCGAGAGTCCCATGCCTGCCTTGTCATCAGCATGCGGGGCTGTCGGGAGGCCCACTAAATCGGTGTCAAATGTGCTTCGGCCATGGCCTGCCTGCGCAGGGGCTCCTGCAGAGCAATTGCGATTGGTGTGCAGTGCCATGCTCGCACCAGGCGCCAGTAAGACGTTTCAGATGTGCAGCCCGAAAGTTGAACCCCAACATCAGAAAACACGCGACGAATTTATGCAACACCACTCGGCTTGGCTACGGTAACGGTCCACAACTGCTCGCCAGGTTCTGCGCTCACTCGTCGACGCAACGGAACCTCCCGGGACAGCCTCGACCCGCGTTTGCCACCCAAGCAGGCTGAAATTGCCCTTAGATCACGTAATTTCCGGATGCCGGCCGCAGCGCGCCATGCTAAATGTCGTGACGAACGTGCGTCTGCGAAGCAGCAGTTGAGTCACAGCTTGTCCCGGCCGGAGAACGGTGGCACGAATGTCGCTTGCCGATTGTCGGCAGCGCATGCGCGCATGTCAGTTTGAAATAATTGCACTTCCACTCAATGGTGCTGATGTCGTGCAGCAGCATTTGCTGGAGATCCTGGGCGGTGTGCTCGTCGGCCTGTGGCATACTAGCTGACAGGCGCTGTGTGGCTGCGGTTCAAAATGAACGCTGATTGTCGATCAGCCAAATTGCGCGCAAGCTACCCGGCAGCCATCTAAACCCATCGAAGTAACAGCTGCGGGGTCCATATGCATAGCACTGCCGTACGCACCGCGTGGTCCTGCTGGCTACTTAGCATGTACACATTCGACTACAATAGCCGGGCTATGCCTCACACCGTGTTCGAGATTGCGAGAGGCACCTAGTCGGCTTTCCGTTCTACAGCATCGATATCACTCTTGCCTCTGTGGCGAATAAATGCCGGACCCGCCTGTGCAGAGTTCACGACCCGGTCGACACGCATACCGGACAACTTGCCAATTTGCAGTGGATGCATGTTTCTGCGACGCAGTCTAGTCCTGTAGTGTACAACGGCTGTCCGTGCATTGCAGCTTCTGTCGTCAATCCAAAGCCCCCATCGGATATCCGTGCGCGGCAGTTCCCCAGCGAACCAAACGATCCCCCTCGTGCTTGATTAGAGCGGAGCCTTGAAGGTACATCTGTGCTGTTTGTTTCTTGGACGGGCACATCGCAAGCGACGAAGGGTTTCCGGAAAGGAAGACAGCAGGTGCGGCAGAGACGCGACCCTGACGCGCTGACATGTCAGCATCTGCAGGCACCGCCTTCCGCGCACCTGCCTACCTTGCGCGGTGCATGCCGTCCTTCGTCCTGTAGCGCTAGAACAGCTCAGAGCAGCACATTGCAAACTCTGCAATTGCATGGCACCTGCTCTGCTGAAGCAGAGCACTTGCCACTTGCTCACACATTCATAGCAGAGCTATGCTATAGTATACATGTACAAGCATCTTGTGGCCAGTGTTGGGCATGCATGCAAGGGCTTTGCCACAATTATGCAGGGTGGCAGGTGCACTGGCAGCCGTGAGTCTCTGCAGCCTGTCCCCATGGCCTAGGCCTGCTCTTGAAGATATCTCAACTAGAGTGCAATGGTATTGTTGGTATCGATGAATGACTACTAGTAGCTAGTGTCAGCGAGTGCTAGTGCCTGCCACTGAGTGGCACCTGCTAAAACTAGTATAGTATGCTCCCCGGTGAGCCCTGTCGCGCTCAGGCCTTCAAGCATCCATTGCATGACGCTGGATCGTTTCCTTTTGTTCTTCCTTTCGTTTGGTAGCCACCGGTACACGTGAGCACTCCACCCTGTGCAGGTCTCTCCCCTTCAGCGACTTCAGCCCCGAACGCGCAACTCTCGCCGGCGCAGCACACCCTGTACCCCGCGTAGCACCCACACACCCTCAAAAAGCTTCCGTCAGAACCATGGTCATGCCTGTCGATGGCAAAGAGGTGGTCCCCGCGGTCGGCGCGGCCGCAATCGTCAAGGCGGGGGAGCCTGAGGCTGAGGCCCCGGCGAAGCGCGAGCGGTGGGCGTCGCGGTCGACGTTCATCATCGCGTCGGTCGGGTCGGCCATCGGCCTCGGCAACGTGTGGCGCTTCCCCTTCCTCATGTACAAGCATGGAGGCGGCGCCTTCCTCATCCCCTACGCCATCTTCCTCCTCGCCACCGGCCTCCCGCTTCTTCAGACCGAACTCGCGCTCGGTGTGGCCCCGCCTCCCACTGTGCCACACTACGTGTTTGGGCATGCCAGCCCTCCTTGGCATGCTGCGCATGCTGCGTGTGCTGTGCGCACTGAACGTACAAGTTGTGCTGTGCGTGCTATGCGTCGCCGCGCATTGAGGCTGCATGATACAAGACCTTCGTCAATGTCATAAACTTCACTGTTCGGCCGGATGCTCAACTGAGAATACACATGGAGCAAGCATTTGCACGCACAAGCAAATGTATGCTATGCATAGTATGCCCAGACAGGAGAAGGTGTCTAGCCGATGTGGTTACCTTGTGCGCGTGATGTGGCCGTCTTCTGTGCGACGTCAACGTGGACTGAGCACTACGTAGGGCACTACTATCGGGCTGCCAAGCGGCTGTGATCATGTGACCTGCATGATGGCAGTCCCATGCATGTGCAGGCCGTCTCTTCCAGAAGGGCGACATTGAGGCGTTCGGCTCCATCCACAAACGCTGCCGTGGCGTCGGCGGCATCTCCATCGTGGGCGGCTTCGGAGTCGGTGCGCAGCCCCAGCGCGGCCCCCCGCACAGCCGCGTCGCACATACATTCAGTGCTGACACATCCGGCGCTGCGCCTAATAGACGTGTTCCGAGCATCATGCCATGTGATGCTGCCGACCACCCCAAATGGGCATGCAGGCCAGCTTGAAAACTTGTGACTTGACTTTGCTTGAGTGTGACATAACCCCAATTGGGGCCCCACAGCGGCGACATGCGGCGCGCCCCTTCCAGTGTGCTGGCAGCACAGCACAGCGCGGCAGCTGCGCTTCAACACACATGCGGAAACCACCCCCGCCCAGCCGACAGCTTTCGGTAGTTTAGCAGAGCGCCAGGCCCTCGCTGACGCATGCATGGGTGCCATGCAGTCACGTACTACTCAGCCATCATCGCGTGGGCAGCCTACTTTGTGGGCGCGTCCTTCCGGTGGCCCCTGCCGTGGGCCGCCGACGAGTGCGGCATCGACGACGAGTGTGCTGCGGACCCCGCCCGCGCGCTGCCGCTGCCGTCGGCCAACAGCTACTTCACCGACACGCTTCTGAACGAGAACCCTGACTCTCTGGACAAGGGCGTCGTGCGAATCATCTCCGGCCCCCTCCTCGGCTGTGCGCTCCCCCCCCACATGCGTACATGCAGAGGCCCCACTCATAATTATTATTATTAACACGCACAGACTCAGACCAACATGCCTGTCCAACACGTGACTGCTGCAGCAGAAACTATTAGTTGCCCCCTTGCACGGCCTGCCCTCTGCCTGCTCACCTCCCACCAGATTCGCCCACATGCAGCCCACAGTCACATGCCCGCCAGGCCTCCATGCATATACCAATGCTCATGTACCACCGCTGTTATGACCACATCTGGCCATTGGCCACACCGCAGCGCGCCGCAGCGTGCCGCCACCGCGCTCTGACCACCGTGCCGGCGGTGCAGGCCTGCTCTTCACGTGGGCGTGCTGCTACTTCTGCATCTGGAAAGGCGTCAAGTCGGTCGGCACGGCCGCAAAGCTCACGGTCACGCTGCCGTGGCTCTTCCTCACGGTGCTCATCATCTACAACGCCACCCTGGAGGGCTCCGGGGGCGGCGTGAAGGCGTACATCGGGGAGTGGGACATGTCCGTCCTCAAGAACGGGGAGGCCTGGTCTGACGCTGCCGGCCAGATCTTCTTCACCCTGGGCGCCACGTGGGGTGCGGGACCCTACCCATGCCTGCCACCCTACCCGTTGAAAGGAATACGCAGGATTTGCTATGACAGGACGATGTGCAAAGCATGATCGGTTGGACCTGAACGAACTCTGTCGCGCTGTGTGTGTGGGCTTTGTGTGGGCTTCAGCACTGCTCTATGCCTGGTTTCTGATTATAGGCCCCTCCTTTTTCGCTCAAGCGCCACGCAACGGCCACGGAATCTACGCAACGTATGCACACTGTTTGACACACACGCACACGTGCCCCAGCCTTGCTATCATAGCATCTGTAACCGTGATACACCGAAATTCGCTGACGTCGACTCCTCCGCGGCGTGCAGGCATCATGTCAGCGTACGGATCGTTCGCGCCGGCAACGACCAACGTGTGGGCGGACAACAACCTCATCTGCTACATCAACTGCTTCACCTCCTTTATGGCCGGCTTCGCCGTCTTCTCCATCCTCGGCAACATGGCGCACCGGCAGCGCGAGATCGCCGGTGCCAACCCTGACCTCCGCGTCAACCTCTGCACATCGCTCATGGAGGACCCCGACCGCGACATCCTCTGCCCGGACTCGTGCGAGCTCTGCGCGATGCCCGACTGGCGCACGCTCGAGCATGCTGCGTGCTGCGGCGACTTCCAGACGGCCAACGTGGCCGAGGGCGGCATCATGCTCGCCTTCGCGGTGCGCTGCCTCCGGCGGCCCCCTTGCAACACATCGCCCGGCCATCACTGCATAAATTCCCCCAGATATGACCAATTGTCATATAGTGGTAATTAATGGTTCTGCATTGCCACATGCGCACCACACCTGCCGCGCCCCCTCCTGGCTGCATGTGCAACAAATTTAAAGAATGCCAGAGTGCCAGCGTTGGACCCTGGCAAGTGTTTGTACCGCCTCCGTGCAGCGCGCTGCGCATATGGCAACAGCTATAGCTGTGCTTGCTCCATCCGTGGCTTCCTGTGCCTGGGGCTGTGACGGCAATTGCTGAACCCGAGCCAAGCGTTCACTTCATCCCGACCCGTAGCTTGCACGTGCCCATGCTGGCGCTGCAATGTATCTGCCCCGAAGTTGCAGCAACCGGCAGGATTCTCATCACACATGTGCATGTTCAACTGGCCAATGCAACTATCTCGACATCTGGCAGCAGCCCCACAGCTCTGTCACGCGTGCAGGTGTACCCTGCGGCCCTGCAGTTCCTGAGCAAGGGCGCGGGAAACGTGCTCTCCATCCTCTGGTTCGGCATGCTGTGGCTGCTGGGCATCGACTCGATGTTTGCGCTCGTTGAGGGCGTGTCGACCGTCATCACCGACACCCCCCGCTTCCGCCACCTCCGCAAGGAGACCGTCGCCGCCGTCACATGCATCCTCGGCTTTGTCGGGTCGATCGCGTTTGCGTCGGACATCGGGCGGCCGCTGCTGGACGTGTTTGACCATTACATCATCAATTACGGCCTCTTTGTCACGGGCGCGCTCGAGGCGCTGACGGTGAGCTGGATCTGGGGCTTCAAAGAGACGAAGGAGAAGTGCGGCCGAGCGTGCGCCCCTCTGCTGCCAGTACATGATGCATGCTGTGCTGTTGCAAACATGCCATGCATGCACACTCGAGCAGCGCCCCTCTGCTGCCAGTACATGACGTGCTGTTGCAAACATGCCATGCATGCACCCTCGAGCAGCGCCCCTCTGCTGCCAGTACATGACGTGCTGTTGCAAACATGCCATGCATGCACACTCGAGTACGTTGCCGGCACAGCTGCCGAATGGGAGTTCCCACCCTGTGACTGCGCACTTGCAGCCTGCTTCGACTGGTCATTGCAGCCACACTGAGGCTGCACGGCCCGACTGCATCTGTTGTGCATGTGTACGTATACTCTACTCCGCGTTTGTACCCATGCCCTGCAGTCTGTTCAGCTGCGTGCGGCAACCCGGCACTGACATCAGCACCGCATCGCGGGACACTCTCCTGATGAAGCCTGCGTCAGAATGTGACCACCTGCAGCATTTCCAGATGCCTGCTTCTGGTACCCCGGTGAGGCATGCCGTGCCAATCAGATGTGAGATCTGTGTTTGCGATCGTACTGGATCATCCGGTCGCTGGCGCCCATGCGTACCATGCATTGTAGGACAACACACTCACAAACGCTTGCGAAAAACTAACACCGAAGGGTGCTGTGCTGTGCTGTGCTGTGCTGTGCCGTGCTGTGCTGTGCTGTGCTGTCATGCAGCGTTCCACGGACCATACTCAATGGATCATTCGGCATATTTGATTCTGCAACACCTTGTGGGCTTGGATGGGAGGCATGAGTGTAACTGCTGTGCTGTGCTGTGCAGGAGTGCTCTGGTGCTGACGTGGGGCTTCCT
>JALKAD010000158.1:342334-356755 GCA_024500015.1 Ulva compressa
GATCTCGACGCAAGAGAACGGATAATATGTATATCAATTCACCTTGTCATTCGTAGCGCCCGTGGGTGCGGCGCCATTCGACAGGACGTGCTGCAATTAGACCGCTTCGCGAGGACCTTCGGCAAGTTGTTTCGGATTCAGGTCGAACTGACACCATTCGCACCGCGCTTGAAGAAGTATATTGTAAAGATGAAGGTCTAATAGTACACAAATTTACTGCTGCCGAGCTGATGTATCGTGCCATTCCTGGGAACGTTCTGTGACGCGTCATAATCCTTCGCTAACCCGAAGGGTAGGCCTTAAAAAAAAAGCATTGGCATCAGGGCAGCGCTGCTTCATGCCATGTGGCATCCAATGACATGCAGTACTCCCACAGTCGAAAGGATTTGCTCTGAGGGCAGCTCTCCTTGAACTATTTGCCAGCGATTGCTCGCTGAGCGGTCACTGATCACCTGTGTCGATTCGGCATGCGCTTAAGTTTCCTGGTTGCCCGTCTCCACGACAGCTAGCGCTCGTCGTGCGTTCGAGCTTGCAGCTGCACCAAGGCATCCGCGGCACGCGAGTTGTGCAGAGTCTCGCAGACGCAGCTCTTGTCCCTGGAGTGCATGCTCAGCCGCAGTATCAAGTGATGAGGACGCCACGCAAGCACGTCGGTCAGCCCGTCGGCCGCAGATAGCGGAAGGCGCACCATATTGCGGTGCATGCGCAACACACTGAGAAGCTTGCGCGGACAAACAGATGATCTACATCACAAGACGCTCTTGTTTCTGACCGTGTGGCCGAACCTGATCATTCCATTCATACGTGTGGCTGCCAAATCCGTAAGGTCGGCGTCAAAGCATGCCACAGGATCGCCAGCAGACAGTCGAAATCATGTCAAATGATCGTCATGCGCAATTCCACACCCCGCATCGCACTCGTCAGCAAGTCCACCATGTCAGTCTCACAGCAAATGATGAAACCTTGACACGCCATCTGGATGAGCTCCCATTTCACCAGTACCAGTGCCAGTCGAAACATATACAGGTAGGCCTGCACGCAATTGCGTGCTTCCCATCAATCTCGTGTGGCGGTACGTGTGCGAGCTTTGACGACAGAACCCCGCGGCGTGCCGCTCCGCCGATGTAATGCGGTACCACGCGTAGTTTCTAAGTCGCAAACACAATGAGTTCACGCGATGAAACCTATGCAGCCACCTCGATACATACAGACAGCACGACATCTCAAAGTGTCTTAGATGGTGCAGTCTGCGATGTCCATGACGGGTCGTGGCATTTCTGCAGCCGAAATCGATCGCGCAAGACAGGTCAGTTGACTGAACTCGAGCCCTAACCGATTTCGGTATCGGGCGAAGCTCTTGGCACGTCTTACCGCTGTACGCGAGCAACAAGCACTCAGGTAGGCTCACTGTTGCCTTGCTTTGCGTAATCTGCGGCTCTAGCGCCTGATTCCACCGCTTTGACCACGGGCGTGTGTGCGTTGCCAACGGGTGTCGACACCCACAAATCACCTGTCGGCGTGCAAACCACGTGACGTGTACTGCGATTCGCGAGCTGCTGTTGCCTGTTTCGGAAAGCCCTGCCTCTGCTTGCCTTCAGACGACTCCAGCCAACTTGGCGAGCCCGGAATATGTTTTTCCTTGTGAGCAAGGTCGCTGCGTGCACGGTGTGGGCATCAGCTGTGACAGTCTGTCACCGGTCTCAACATTGGGCTGGAATGCTGACAGCGCACCTGGCCGTACTGCATGAGCGCGTACGGAGCCTGAAGCAGACACAACCCGTCGCATCGGTTCGGTAACTTTGACATAGCGTCCTTACGAACTGCGATGCCAGCTTGTCGGGGTGACCTACTCGGGGACACAGCTGACTGCTCAAACATGGCTTTGTCATGAGGTAAATGCGGCGCGGGAGTGAGTGATTCAAGTGAGAGGATAGATGGTGTTCGCCGTATGCAGACCACTGGCCAGGGAGGTTGTTCAAGTCTGCGGTGCGCAGGGTTTGTTTGAAACGATGTCGTCGAGCGGTGCATCTGGGATTCATGTCTGTTGCGCAGCGATAACTGCGATGATACAGAAATTGTTAGCGCTGCCGCGCTGGCACACTACTCGGCGCACTTTGCGCACTGCGACATCCCCCCTTCCCCGTGTTGGATGCCGCAAATCTTGGAGATCGCAAACTCTGCGGACTAGGAAATAATGCGCTGTGTGTACTGCAAGGGGCCCGCACATGTTCTTGCGGGGAAGCCGGGACTCGGAAGTGCTTGAATATGTGTTGATCTAATACGTGCTCCCGCCATGAGTAATTCGTGAGGAGCAGATGTAGCTGTAAGCGGGCTTTCAGAGACATGAACGATTCGTGCAGGCATTTGCGAGCACAACGCCAACCCGCGATCGGAGGGAGATGGTTGCACCAGCTGATCCAAGCAAGAGCGATGTCGCCGCTACTGGCATCCATGCTGTAGGCGGAGAGAAAGCGGCCAACGGTGGTGCGGCACCAGCAGGCAAGCCGCGGGAGCGCTGGGCGTCGCGATGGACGTTCATCATTGCGTCGGTAGGCTCTGCTATCGGCCTGGGCAACGTCTGGCGCTTCCCGTACCTCATGTACAAGCATGGTGGTGGCACATTCCTTATTCCCTATGTGATTTTCCTCCTCTGCACAGGCCTTCCGCTGCTCCAGACGGAGCTTGCCCTAGGTGCGTGCTCACCCCCTGAAGCCATGGTCAGCCTGACATTCGGCACCTCAGGCAGTGCCATCATTTCCCGCCTATCCTCCGCCGTAAACACATATTTCTCTGTCATTGAACTAATGAGTCGGGGTTGACGTGGTAAATGCTGCTTGTGTTGCTGCATCACAGTCTATGTTCGTGCATCAAGCCACCTGGCCTCACGGTTGCTCCCACCACTTGCCAACTGGCGACCATGTGCAGGTCGCCTCTTCCAGAAGGGAGACATTGAGTCGTTCGGATCCATCCACAAGCGCTGCCGTGGCGTTGGGTCCATCTCAGTTGTGGGAGGCTTCGGTGTTGGTAAGCTCACTGCCCTGTTCAATGATTGCCACCCGGCACAACCGCTTAGCACTGCTGCGTGGAGATTCAGCATATTCCTGAGCTCCACCTCCAGACCATCGCTCAGGTGCCTCCATGGCAGGCTGTGTCCATGAGAAAAGATGTCGTCATAGCCATGTAGCCTTTCAAGTCTTGGCACTTGCGCTAGCACTCGACAATGTTGCTCAAATTAGTCATCGTTGCATCAGAAGTCCTTACAGTCAGGCTTTTCATGTCCCAGTCAGCATTGGTCTGGATGCACCATAGCTCACACGCATCTCCCGAGTATGTGCACCTGGTCAATGGACCCACAACGCAGCAGCTGCCCCAAGCTGACCAAATGGTGCTGTGCAGTGACATACTACTCCGCCATCATCGCCTGGGCAGCTTACTTCTTCGGCGCATCCTTCAAGTGGCCTTTCCCATGGGCGATCTCTGACTGTGGAGACGATGCAACCTGCCTGGCTGACCCCGACCAAGCTCTACCACTGCCAACCTCCAACAGCTACTTCACTGACACAGTGCTACAGAGCAACGACCAGTCTCTGGTAGATGGCGTCGCCCGCATCTTCTCCGGGCCACTGGTTGGCTGTGCGTCCCCCTCTGCTGAACCCCCTGCCAGTACCTCCTCCACCATCTCCTGCATACACTCACTGGCAGCCAGACACACACCCAACATGCCATACTCGTCCGCGGTTCTTTAGATGTGATGTTTCAGCGGCATCCTCCTGTGCACGCATTCGTGCTGTAACCAGTCTACAGCACCAGAGTGGTGCAATCACGAGGTCTCCACCGCCTGACCCATTACCGACCCGTCTCTGATCCCAGGGACCCAGCAGGTGTGGTGTTGCAGGCCTGCTCTTCACGTGGGTGTGCTGCTACTTCTGCATCTGGAAGGGCGTGCAGTCGGTGGGCATCGCCGCCAAGATCACCGTGTTCACGCCTTGGCTGCTGCTCGCCATCTTCATCATCTACAACGCCACCCTCGAGGGCAGCATCGACGGCATCGAGGCCTACATCGGCAACTGGGACATGTCGGCTCTCAAGGTCGGCTCCATCTGGTCCGACGCCGCCGGCCAGATCTTCTTCACCCTCGGCGCCACGCTAGGTGCTGCCCCCTCTGCTCCTCTGACTCTCGTACGCTGGTCGTGATAAACTCATCTATGATCGTTCACATCAGCGTATGTGCTCACTAACTGCTGCCTCGAAGTCAGCAGCCATCACAAGCGAGTGAACACGCCTTCGAATGCTTGGAGATGGCGCTGCGGGAGAGGTGCCCGGTCCGCCATCGCCAGGGTCCACAGAGCTCGAGGCGACTGCTGTCTTGTCGTGGGTACATTCACGCTGAATCAACTCCGACATGGCGATCTGTGGGAAGCGCACATTCTGTTCCCGCAGCTGCTGCTGCGGTGCCCTGCAAGCGCCTGCACAGTTCCACGACCGCCGCAGCTACCCACAGCAGCACAGCCGCAGCCTTGAGCCGTGAGCCAAAGGGGAACTTCCGTTGAACCGTGCGCACTGTGCCGGCGCAGGCATCATGTCGGCTTACGGATCGTTCGCGCCGGCGACGACCAACGTGTGGGCGGACAACAACTACATTTGCTACATCAACTGCTTCACCTCCTTCATGGCCGGCTTTGCCATCTTCTCGATCCTCGGCAACATGGCCTGGCGGCAGCGCGAGATCGTGGGCGGCAGCGCCGACCTGCGCCTCAACTTCTGCAACCAGAACGTGCTCGACCTGCCCGCCTGCCGCCCAGAGAACATGGACTGCTCCACGTGCATCGTGGACGACTGGAAAAACGTCGCCAACTCCATCTGCTGCGGCAACTTTGAGACAGGCAGCGTCGCCCAGGGCGGCGTCATGCTCGCGTTCTCGGTGCGCGCCTGCCTGCCTCTCCGGCGGTCACTCTTGACAGTTGACGATCACTGGCGCCAGATCTGGCTCAGGCGATCTTCGCGGCCGGCTGCATCATGGCACGTGCTGTGCTGTGCTGAGAAGCCCGTGGTCTGCCATCACGGGCCATCACAATCACCTTGCTGAACCGCTCACAGAGCATGAGTGGCTGACGTGTGTACGTATGGTGATCAGCAACATCACATTGCTCTGATTACGTAGCTGTATCATTGAGTGGCTGAGGGGTGTACGCATGGATGATTACACAGCTGTATGCATGAGGACATCCATGAGGACCTCACATTGCGCTGATCACATGGCTGTATGCATGAGGACATGTGTGCAGGTGTACCCCGCGAGCCTGCAGTTCCTGAGCAAGGGCGGCGCCAACATCCTGTCCATCATGTGGTTCGGCATGCTGTTCCTCCTCGGCATCGACTCTATGTTTGCGATGGTCGAGGGCGTGTCCACCGTCATCACCGACACCCCGCGCTTCCGCCACCTGCGCAAGGAGGCCGTTGCCGCCGTCGCCTGCGTCATCGGTTTCATCGGCTCGCTCGCCTTTGCCTCGGACATCGGCCTGCCGCTGCTCGACATCTTTGACCATTACATCATCAACTACGGCCTCTTTGTCACGGGCGCGCTCGAGGCGTTCACCGTGAGCTGGATCTGGGGCTGGGCGGAGACCAAGCAGAAGCTAGGGTACATGTGCGCCACTGCGCCCTGCCACCAGTGAACATCAGGTCAGCTGGTGGCTCGCGCGCGCTCGGGACAAGTGCACGGTGTCATGCACGGCCGGCGATGGAACATCAGTCGTTCAACATGACCACGTCCACACACGCTGCAGAGCCTCATGCTCGGCCCGCACTGCCCGCCGCACCTTTGCTGCTCGTCCGTTGTATGCCGTGGTTTCATTATGGCTGCCATGGTGTGTTGCGCACGGGTGCGACCGTTGATGAAGCAGTCAAACTGATTGGATCAGGGTATGCTACAGTTGCACAGCACGGGCCATGGAATGGGTCGTACATCACGTGACACGCGCCGCCTGCCTCGTGCTGCCGCTGCGCCCTCAGGCCACGCGCCTGCGCGCTGCCTTCGCCGACACTTTGCATGTGCTGTGCAATTACATATCACGCAGCTTACACCGTCCACATGTATTCCTTTTCACTGTACACAGTACGATTGGGTCCGGCAGCATGCATGGCGCGCATGTGTTGCCGCCCCCATGGGCGGCATGCAGCTCACCCCACTTCCTCTTAAGAGCTCTCCTACAGCCAGCATCCTGGCTGGACGCCTGCCTGGCTGAATGCTCCGCGCCCTGTCTGACCGATGCTCACGGGGTGCGCTGTGCAGGAGCGCGGCACTGCTGACGTACGGCTTCATGGCGGCGTGCGCGCTGGGCGTCGGCATAGCGGGCGCGCTGCACTACGAGGTCGAAACCGGCGTCAACGTTGGCATCGGATTTGCCATCGGCTTCGCCATCTTCGCCAGCTGCGCCGCCGCCGCCTTTGTCACACGCTCTGACTCCAACATGACCTTCCAGGAGTGGATCGACGTCTGGGTCTTTGCCGGCACCCGCAACCTCCGCAGGACCTTCCAGGTGCGCAACTGCATGCTTCGCTGCGTGCTGTGCGGAATCTGTAAAGTCACTCATCCGGTGCACAGCACGTGCTGCGTGCTGTGCTGTGCATGCTGTGTGCTGATGCGTGTGCTGCCTGCAGATCAACCCGTCCAAGAGAGACACGCTGATCCACGTCATCACGTTTGATGTCCCGATCAAGTACATCTGCCCGCCGGCGCTGCTGGGGCTGTTTGTGAACCAGGCCGTGTTTGATGCGACCGCGTACGACAACGGATACGAGAACTACCCCAACTGGCTGCAGTCGGTCGCGGGCATCCTCGTCCTCGGCACCATGTTCGGCAGCCTCATCCTGTTTGCCGTGTACCCTGACTTCTGGGACGTGCTGGGCGTTGACAAGGAGTCCGGCAAGCAGATCGCCACCTATGAGCCGGCGGTGCGCTTGTGTTTCTTTGTTGCAGGCGCAATGAGCTGCATCCACATCTGCACCATGCATGCATGTGTACAACAGTCCACCTCGTGAGACGAGCGCTCGTCTCGCGATGCTGCCAGCTTGCGGCGCGATCGATGCCGGGCCGGTGGCGCCTTGAACACGGAATGGCGCCTCAGTGTATCACCCGTGGTGCCCGAGTCATCATGGCCGGCCACCTGCAATGTACACACCTGTCTCGTCTCTGGCACATACAGTGCAGCTCTTTGTTTGGCACATGCCGGTACAGTGCAGCTCTTTTGGCAACGCGCCCACTCCGATACGCATTCGGTGTTTTATGGCCGCGCACGCTGCGCTGCCTGCTGTGCTGTACCCCCCGTCGCTGACGAAAGGGAACCTGAAGAAAGGGAACTGCGGCGTGTCCCAGTCCAGTTGCAATGTGGTTCTGACCCAGGGTGGGTCTGCATTGGGGGCAGACATAGTGGAGTGACGCTGCATTGACTGAGGTGTGCAGGCGAAGAAGGACGTTGAGGGCGGCCCGGGGCAGGCCATGTTTGAGATGCCAGAGGACGACGGCTGGGGCAAGTAGGGTGCTCCCCTGTGTTCAGCTCACAGCAGACCCCCGCATTGACAGGTCAGGGCGCCCACAGCAATGGATCGTTTCGTCTTCTTGCTGGCAAGCTTTCATCCTCAGCTTGCCATGGTGCAAACGTCACTGTCTGGCTGCGTGTCCTTATCATGCCAGGCCACAGATCCATTGGCAGCGCGCAGTGGCAGAGGGCTGCTGTTTCTCAAACTTGCCACTGTGGGCCTTGTACCACGCACACGCATGCACACGTGTGTGAGAGACGAAAGTCAAAACTTATGTGATCACCAGCGCAGCCTCGATGTATACTATTCCCAGACAGGCGCACTGGTGTGTGTTGCACAAGCAAGAGCAGTTCTGGTTACTGTCTGGGTGGATGTTTATGTTGTTGCAACTGCAGCAGTGAAGGAGAAAGGCCCCACCCCAGTGTTTGGAGCCAAGGCCCTGCAAGCAACGTTTTGTGTGAGCTGGCACTGGCAGAAATATAATTATAATGGCCAAGTGTCAGGCATAGACCTCTGGGAACGGACGTGGTTGAGGCAGACACTCATTGTTTGAGATGCAGACAACCTCGTTTGAGGCATGCTGTTCATTTGTGGCATCGTTTGGCGTGGGTGTTTTCATGGTCCACCACGGTTTCAGTTACATTGCTGCCGGCTGTGTGCTGAAGGAACCATGCCCTTCATGCACAAAACTGGTACATCGTGTGCTAGTATTTGGGCTCAGTAGGCTGACCATTTTTTTTGGAATTGAATGGGTTGTAACCGATTCATACTCCATTGCAACTGTTACCCAACTCATGACTGTGCAATCACCTGAGCGTTGAGAGAGTGTTTGTGCTGTATCATGCAAGAAGACGAATGTGCATGGCCGTTCAACGAACAACATGGGGACCGATGATGGGTGCTTCCTTCTGCAATGACTGTTGTGGCTCGTTGTGGCTTAGCGCCTGGGGCTGTTGCTTGCAGGGTTTTGTCGTCTGGTGTCCTGCTGTGGCCCTCGCTGCCGGGCTCTCACGTTGATTTCCGTGTAAGGGGTATACCACAAGGGTTCGAACACAGGGCTCAAGTTAAACATCAATGTTGACTGCAGCACTGGTGGTGTCATGGTGATACCGACGAGACGCTGTGTTTCTGCTTGATACGTTTTTGGCCGAGTCCTGCCGAAATTCAATTCCGGTCAAACTCTGCCAAGCGCAATCTGCTGCAGCAGGAGGCAAAGGGACGCATCTGCTGCGTGCTTGACCGTGCATGGCCGTGCTGTGTGACACTGCCGAGTCATGTCGGTAGGGCTTCACAGGTAACATGACGCGCAGGCGTGTGCACGTAACCAAATTCTTGTTTCAGGGACACCAGGTTCGAATTGGAAGCAGTGTGCACACTCCGGTAGTACATAACTCCTGTATCGGTCACACAAGTTTCATCTTGCGCCAGCTGGGTGTTGTTTACCGGGCAGGTTCATCCTGAGACATGATGTGACCACAAGAAAGACACATACTGACAGTGAATCAGGATCTGGAGCATTCCAGTGCGCACGGCATAACGGCTGCACAACAGCAGGGCAAGAGCCCGCGCAGCTTCAACTACAATTGCTTCCTGCCACAACGCACACCAGGTCGCCATCTGGGACATGTGCAGGTTGCCGTAACACAGTCGAGGGCCTTGTCATTGCCACGAGGCCTTCAACCAGGCCTCGCTCTAGACGCCAGGGCAAAAACAAATCAGTGCTCCCGTCGTCGCGCATCTGCCGCACTCCGGCAGGCGCTCACCCCACAGCACACTGTCGCAACGCTCTCGGCAGTGTCAGAAACAGCTCTGGATCCGCCGCCGCAGCAGCGGACTCTCAGGTCTGCCGGCCACACCAGCACGCCGGTGGCCTGCGGCGACCACCACCACCACCACCACCACCACCACCACCACCACCACCACCACCACCACCACCACCACCACGCTGGGAGTGCCAGCGAGTGCCAGCGCCCCAGTACAGCTACCCCGTTGCACACCTTACACGTCCGGTCAGCAGCCCACTTCTACACGCCTAGACAAGCTGCACAACGCACCCGGTTCCCCACACTGCATGCGCCAACAAGCACGGCAGTTACACAGCATCATCCCTGCAACTCTTTCTTTCTGCCTGACCGTCTTGCGCTGTACACTCGCAAGGGAGCGGGAGGCAGGAGCAGGCACCCCCCTCCCGGTACTAACATTCCAGGTACAAACATTCAAGCAGTCTTCATCCCTTGGCTGATGTGGACCAAGGACCACCCGGAGGTGACCTACCGGCCATGCCGCGCGTTCATCCCCGGCGGCAGCGGGTGCTCCCATCCTCCCGCCGCGGCCCCCCGCTGCTCCTCCTCGCGGATCTCCTGCAGCAGCTCGTCCGTGACGCGCTCTGCCGCGCGCCGCGCACGCTTCCGCGGCACCGCGCGCCGCCTCGTCGCAGCCTTGCCGAAGCCCCGGCTGCTGCCGCCGTCACCCCCCCCACCCCTGCCGCCACTCGCCACGGCACCTTCGCCGCCATCCTCATGCATGAGTTCCAGCAGCATGGCTTGCATCGCCTCCTCCGACAGCTCGCCGTCAGCGTCCGCGGCGCCAGCCATGTGCTCCAGCACAGCACGCATGTCCGGGTCATCTTCCGCAAGCTCGAGCATCATCTCCTCCATGTCCACCCACACCCCCTGCTCGCCGTCTCCCACTTCTGCAAACTCTGCATGGCTGGCCATCGCGCCGTGTGCTGCGCCGCGTGCTGCGCCGCGTGCTGCGCCGCTGGCCTCTTCGTCCGCCCACCGCTGCTGAGCTTGCGCATACTGCTCGTCTGTCACCACCTCACACTCTACCGCCTGTGCCTGGCTCTGCGCTGCCACAAGCGCGGTTGCATCTGCTACTGGACGCTTCCCGTCCTCGGAATCTGTCTCTGACACTGCCGCCTGGGCAGCAGTGACTCGCATGTCCTCCTCTACGGCCTCAGCCCTGGCGGCAGCGGCCTCCGCTGCGGCCTGCTCCGCCGCGGCTTGCTCCGCTGCTGCTTGCTCTGCAGCGGCCTGCTGTACCGCGGCCTGCTCCGCTGCGGCCTGCTCCGCTGCGGCCTGCTCCGCTGCGGCCTGCTCCGCTGCGGCCTGCTCCGCTGCGGCCTGCTCTGCTGCAGCGCGCTCTATTGTGGCTTGCTCTGCTTCAGCACGCTCTGCTGCGGCCTGCTCCGCAGCAGCCACAGCGGCCCTCTCAGCAGCCAGCGCCGCGGCTGTCTCCTCCTGGGCAGCAGCATCTGCGCGGGCCTGCTCAGCAGCTGCCTGCGCAGCAGCAATCTTATCCGCCTCTGCCTTCGCTGCGGCCGCCGCGGCCGCCTCCTTGGCCACAGCAGCAGCAGCCACCGCCTTTGCCGCCGCAGCCTCCGCTGCCGCTTGCTCTGCCGCAGCCTTGGCTGCAGCGGCCTTTGCCTTCTCCGCCTGCGCCACAGCCGCCGCGGCCACTTCAGCCGCCTTTGCCTCGGCAGCCGTGACAACGGGCGCCTCAGCAGCCGCGGACGCAGCCGCGGCCCCCTCAGCTACAGCAGCATCTGCAGCCGCCTGCTCCGCAGCCGCCACAGCAACCCCAGCGGCCGCCACGTCCGAAGCCGCCTTCTTCGATGCCGCCGCAGCAGCTGTGCGCTCGGCAGCTGCCGCCTGTTTGCTCACGCGCTCCTCATCGACCGCGCTCGCGGAGCATGCGTAAATCGCACCAGCACGTGCCGCCGCCGCCGCCTCCACGGCCATCTCTGCGGCGGCCACCTCAGCCTCCGCCAGTGCCACCGCCACCGCCTCCGTGGCGGCCGCCTTCGCGACTACAGCCTGCGCTGCGGCGACCTCTTCCTCCGTGGCCGGAGCGGCGGCATCATGTGCCTCCTCCGCAGCCACATCATTCAGCGGGTGAGATTGCACGCCCGCTTCAGCCCCCTCTGCCACTTCCCCTTCAACACGGGGGGCCCGGACCACGCGTTGTGGCCCATCAGAAGCCACTGCCGATCCCGCCGATTCCGCCGATCCCGACTCGCCCGAACCAGTGAGAGCCACACCACCACGCTCCGCAGCTACCTCCACCCCAGCCGCTGGCGGCGCCCCCACGGCATCGACCGCAGCAAACACCGCCGCGACCGCAGCAGCGCGCGACCTCGAGTCGGACGGCCGCACGCGTGCCTTTCCCAGCGGCGACACTGGGCGCGCACCGCCCACCTTCTGCTCGGCTGCCTTCTCGGCAGCTTCCACTGCCGCCGCGGTCACGTTGCCGGCTTGCTCCTCATCCTTCGCAACAGCATCCACGACATCCGCAACGCGCGCCGCCTTCTTCCCCTGTCCCATCCCTGCGATCCCCTGCTGAATCTGTGCAGACGGGGTCTTCCCGGCCTGTTCATTGCGCTTCTTGCGGTTCCGCTGCTTGATCTGGTCCAGCCACGATGGGCCATCACCGATCGGCGCGAACAGTGCCTCCTCCAGGCCCACTTCTGGCACTTCGGCGTGCTGTGACTGCCGGGCTTCTACAGCACGCACAGCACGGGCTGGTGCGGCTGGCGGACCACGTAGCGAAAAGTCGGCCGCGGCGGCGTCGACCGCCGCCTGCGGCACCTGCTCGCTGCTCGGCACGCCGTGATGCTCCGGCCGCGACTTGAGCTGCGCCGATTTCTGCGGCATGCGCGCCGGCGCTGTGCTCCGCGCTGCGTGCTGTGACCTGGGTCGCGCCAGCTGCTGCATTGCCTCCTGAGCTGCACCTGCGGCGTCAAAGTTGGGGGGCCTGCTGGCCGGCCGCGCAGCCGGCGTGTTGGCCGGCCGCGCAGCCGGCGTGTTGGCCGGCCGCACAGCCGCCGTGCTGGCCGGCCGCGCAGCCGCTGTGTTGGCCGGCCGCATAGCCGCCGTGCTGGCCGGCCGTGCAGGCGCTCTGCTGGCCGGCAGCGCAGCTTCCGCGCGAGCCTCGACAGTGTCGGACCGCAAGTGTGCGTGCTTCCCGTCGTGCACCGGGCTGTGCATTAGCCGGTCGAACTCGCCGGCCTGCTCCTCAGACTGTTCGTAGTCAGCAGCCCGCAGTCGGGTGTCATCCCGGCTGCCCTCGTCGTCACTCTCGCGACGGCTTTCCTTCCACTTCCTAGTCGACCGCGGGCCCGCCTTGCCGACGCTGACATGTGCTGCAGCTCCGGACAGCGGTGCACGGCTGGCTGGGGGCGGAGCAGGCCGCGCAAGCTCCGGCTTTGCCGGTGGCTTTGCCGGTGGCTCCAGCGTGGCAGCTGGGGGCCGCGCGGTCTTCGTGTCAACCATGCCATTCACCAACTGCGCCGCCTCGGCAGCGGGCTGCCGCCGCGACGGCCGGGCGGGCTCGGCCGCAGCCGCGGCCGCAGGCCGCCCGCCGCGCCGCGCCGGGCGGCGCTGGCGCCGTGTGGAACGCTGCATCGTCCTCAAAGCCCAGCGGCCGGCCGGGCGTCGGCATGGTCTCATGCAGCCGGCGCACCTGCTGGCCGCGCGTGCTCTGCAGGTACGACGCCACGCTCTGGTGCGGCCGCCGCTCCTGCCTCTCCGGAGTAGCCTCCGGAGCGGCCTCCGCGCGCCTCTTGCGCTGCTCCATGACGTCTGGCAACACCTCCCGCGCACCGGCGGCCACGCAGAACCGGCGAATCTTGTCCAGGTCCTCCACAGAGAATTCGGTGCGACCGCCCGCTACACAGCACCGTACAAGTCAGCTCACCATCCCACCATATGCATGCAATTCAGGCCCTCCCGGTTTTCTGGGTACGAACATGTGCGCACAGACGACTGATATGTCGGCACAGTCAGGCATCAGCATCCGGTCCCTATCATGGGACCCCAGCGCAAATTACTTGACACAGGATACCGCATTTCGAAGCACCCAAGGCAACACTCACCACCCACTCAATGCATGGGACATGTGCATGCGGGGCTGAATTGGACCTCACATGCATCTGAGCGACCGTGTAGTGCGGGCAGCACCTCAAGCGAGTACTAAAAAACAACACTCTGAACGACAGCGATCGTCTGAGACAGCAGTGGAGGCGGGGGGAGGCGCACAGACTGCCTCGGCGATGGCCTGGCTGGTGAGCCCGACCACGTGCGGCACCGGCGCGAGTGCGGGACCGCAATGCGTGTGGAGGTCGCCGACGGCGGCGGCGAGGTCGGCGAGGTGGTGTGCCGCGAGCCGCCGCGGCCGCCCGGCGCGGCCGCCGGCTGCGGGCATGAGCACGCGCTGGTGCAGCGCAGCCACCAGCTGCGGGTGGCACTGCTTGTACTGCACACACGCACAGCACGGGTCAGCATGGCCGAGCACAACACGCAGCACGGCACAGCACGGGACGAGCCGACACGGGCGTCTCTGTATGTTCGGGATGTGCCGACGCGCAGACACGGTTGCATGCTCAATGCACGCACGCGCCGTGCAGTCGGCTGGTCACATCTGGCAGGATTCGAAATAATACAGTGTCAGCCCACAATGGCAGAGCACAGGTCCACGTGTCACATGCAGCATGAAGTAGTCGCACGGAGCCAGAACTGCGATGCATGCATCCAGCGTGTGCAAGATCATCTCCTACAATGCGGCAGGCAATCAGCCTCGCAACCTGACCAGCACATTGAGACCCGCGGCACTGGTGGAGCTGAACCGAGTCACACACACATGAAAACTGAAAACCGTGTCTCCTACTCCTGATGCATGCACAACGCGGCCGACAGCTGTGTCACAGCAGCAGTCTACCGTGGCTGACCATGGCGGTGTGGTCGGCCGTGTGGGCGGCAGGAGCGTGCTGTGGTCGGGAGCGCACGTCGGCGAGGGCCTTGAGAGTCTGCACGGCGAGCGCAGCGCGCAGCGGGGCGCCGGCGTGGAGGTGGTTGAGCATCGACGTCCCGAGGGAGCGCACGA
>JALKAD010000158.1:358417-369174 GCA_024500015.1 Ulva compressa
TAGATGCTGTGTGTCCACTGCCGGGCGCTCCGAGCAGAGGATTGGCAGATGCGGCAAACTGGCACAAATCCATGCATGCGCCTGGGTGCAAGACAAGGAGGACAGAGCATTGGAGACGGCAAAGGTAGTCATCGACCGAATAGATACACAGTGTAGAGTTCCGAGGTAGCGAGCCATATGGCAGTGCCCACCAAAGTGGCGTGAAGGCAGCAAAGATGGTACATGGGACAAGAGTCGGGCTGCCGCACCCGCACGTTGAGCATCCTCTGACACCTCGGCCGGCGCGCCATGCTGCGTGTCTGTTCTGCCGCCATCCGGCCCCTCCCGCGCCATGTTGCGGAGGATGGTTCCGGAGGACTTGTTGTATGAGGCGAGCTGCTTTGCGCTGCGCAGCACGCGCAGCGTGGTGCACACGGCCTCCATGCTGAGCACGCGCGCCGATGCCGGGTTTGCAAAGCGCCGAACCACCGCCTGCATGCGCAGAGCACATGCTGGTACGTGGAAGGGGACCCGCCATGGCATGCATGCATGACCGACCACTAGGGTTTTAGCAATCCACAGCTGGATCGTATTCATCGACGTCAACCACAATCAGACTCTGTTGGAGGATTGCAGCGGTTTGGTGAGGCGGCGCAACAGGCATGTTCCGGTCAGAACCCTCTGCAGTGGCGCGCAGCACACCTTCATCAGCGGCACAAAAACAAAGCCCAGCAGCTGCGACGACGCATGCATGGCGCGCATCAGCAGCGCCGGGTGCATATCCCACGGGTCCGCCGCGACGCGCCACGTCAGCTGCCGCACGAGCGGGGGCTCCGCCGCAGCAGCGGCATCGGCCCCCCTGCCAGCGACCGCCGCAGCATGCGCGTCGTGCACGCCGAGGCGCCACAGGCGGTGCAGCACAAGTGCCGCGGCCTGCGCGTCACAGGGCAGCGCGTCGGCGCCCTCGCCGTAGTGGCGCACGATCGCGGACAGCAGGCCCAGCACGTCAGCGCAGCCGTTCCCGGGGCGCAGCCGCACAGCCACGTCGAGCGCAATCGCCACCAGCTCCATGTCCGAAATCTCCTGCACAGCATGCGGTACGTGTCACTCGCAGATCGTGCTGCACTGCTACCAGCTTTCTCCACTCCCCCGCCATGACACTGCTAAAAGATCAAGCCCAGTACAAGCTCCCTGGGCACAACGGAGCCTATGAGCTATAGAAAAAGGCGCTGATGGCAGGTAATACTATTAGTAACGAGGAGGTGCAGGTGTTCTGTGTGTGCATCGCACCGTCACTCAAGCAGCCACACAGTGTGTGTCATGCGCAGAGACAGCGACTCTTCATTCCGTGGCCTCAGCCGGATGAGAGCGCCCAGGTAACGACGCCTGGCTGAGGACGTCACACGCAGGCGACGCCTTGCATGAATTCAACGGAGGCAACGCCGCACGCGACGATCAGAAGCCACCGAGTGTGCCATGACTGGGGAAACGCTCACGTTTTAAGAGCCCGTGTCACGGCAGTAGTATGTAGATGACCAGACAACGTCGCCGGGTCACTCGGCATGCATACTGACGCCTTGTGGCCACGTGCTGTGGGTGGGGAGGGTGTAGATAGTGGAGGTGGCAGGCAGTGGGGTGACGCACCGGGTGGGCCTCCATGTGGCCGAGGAGCGCCGCGGCCTGCTCCGGCGTGGCCTTGTCGGCGCGCTCCGCGATGATGCAGAGCTCGAGAACGTTCTTCAGGCTGCTGCGCGCTGTGAGCTCCCGCAGGCCGCGCCCCGTCGTCCAGCGCGCGCAGAGGCGCGCCGCAAGGGTGGCACCGTGCGGACCGGCTGGGTTGGTGCAGCTGCACGCGGTTTGTGGTGTGTGGACGTGTGGGTGTGCACGGACGGAGGATGGGTGGGGGGGGGGGGGGGGGGATGAGGGATGGCAATGGGTGCAGAGTCAGCCAGGCCGCGCTTTGCACGGCGGGCAGGAGATGCGGGGCAGAACTCGCAACAGCATGGCATGTCATGTGGTGGGTGCCCAGCAGCATGTCATGTCATGCGGATGTGACAGCATGTCATGAGGAGGCAGCATGACACGCATGCTGGTAAAGTGCCCAGCACACAGAGCGAAGCAGTCGGAAGGCTGGTTGCAGTGCAGAGGCACAGTCGATTGAGGCAACGCCTTTTTCATCCAAGAGCTGGGCGTGCATGTGCCGCTCCGAGAGCGATCACCGCTATTTGACGGCAGTTGCATGGCGGTCCCTCCCATGGTGCGCCGCGGGAGGGAAATGGGTCAAAGTGGAGGTGCAGAGTTTGGAGAGGGGCTGGCGTGTGGGTGCAGGGCTGGCGTGAGGAGGGCAGCCCACCTTTGCAGATCCTTCACGAGGCTGACGCCCTGCTCCAGCAGAAGTACGTGGCTCTGGGCGATGCATGCTTCTTCCAACTGCTTCCCCAGGAGGTTCGTGTCGTCCACCGGCACCCGCTTGAGGGACGCGGCCAGCAAGGCTAAGGCCTGCAGTGCAGGAAGCCCTGGAACGCTCGAGTTGAAAGCGCAACAGGCAAAGCTCTGCGGACAGCACACAGCGACGGGCCATGGCGTGTTTTTCATTGATTACATTGACAGGTATAGGATGCTACAGCAGAACGGGCACGAAAGGTGGATGGGAGCACATCACTTGCAACGCTGATGTATGCACGGTGCCGCACCTCTGGATTGTGTGCTTCCTGGTCCAGGAACGCAAAGCACGCCGTTTGATACTCGTCCATTCGCTGCTGAACAGCATCTCCGTCCACAAAATGTTTGGGACGCTGAAACTTCTCTTTCAGGAGGGCATCGGCTTTCCTGAACCACAGGAGCGGTGTTGACAGCTGGATTGTGACGTCATTCGCAGGACCTGTCTGCAATCAGGACAATTTGAACATTTTCCGGAACAAGTGAGTCGCACGAGTATATCGATTTCCCGTCAATGCGGCCCGGCGCTCCCTCGCCATGCTGCGCTGCAATGGCTGCGTTCGCTACGCATGCAGGCCTGCTCCGGCCAGCCGAAAAATCATTCCCACCTGCAGATTAGTGCAGGCTGATGTACGTCGAAAGATCAGCGCGGTGACGCTGGTCTGCTGTGCACCAACAAACATGGACTGCGGAACGATCGCCAGACAGGGATTCCGAGCGTAATAGCCAGGATGTGGAATTTCGAGCGAAATAACGCATCATATACAGCTCACATGTCAGCCACACCTTGGATTGATTTCCGTGATGGCACCCGCGCGGTGAGGATGCGGCGTACTGGTCCGCCTCGGACTGCTGGCGCCGCTGCCGAAGCACTGTGCACGACCATAGACGCCGTCAGCGAGGCTTGAAACAAATGAAAAGCAGATGTTTTCACAGGCTGGGCATACGGTGCGATAAAATATGGGTAATGTGTCCGAGCAGAGTGCACAAGCGGATTCTTTCGGAACACCACGACCACCGAGGCTGTGAATGCTGCTGATGCACGAGACACAGGAATAGCGTGACAGTCTGCTATGCAATACAAGCATGTGCTTTGGTCAATGGCGTGCGCTCGTTTATGAATCCGAGACCTGTTGCCGTGAACAACACGATGACATAGTGGCGTAGGTGCGGGTACACAAAAGCAGCTGACAACACTTCCGCATGCTCGTGGACGTGCTCACGACGTCCGCAAAACAATACTACAAACTCCCCTTCTTCAGTGCGCATACCTCAGATGTCGCGGAAGTCACGTGGTCACATTCTTGTTTGTGTTTTTCTGGTCTGTGAGGTGATTCACCATGGGCGCACCAGCCGAGGAGCCCGCGGAGGACAAGCCCGCTAAAGTATTAGATGCAGAGGATATCCGATTCCTTAAAACGTATGGACTTGGTCCATATGCAGCTGCGATCAATAGCACCGAGAGCGATATTAAAGATGTGCAGAAGCGAGTGGTGGAAACTATAGGGATCAAGGAGTCGGACACAGGTCTTGCACCTCCCAGCCGCTGGGATATTGTGGCAGACAAGGAAATGCTGTACGAGGAGCAGCCACTGCAGGTATGAACGCGCCCTCTTCCAGCCCAAAGTCCGCTGACCAGACGCGTAAGCCAGCCACGACGGGCCTAAATTTTGTGAACTCGCCATGACAGCGTCAAGCTGTCCAAATTTATTGCTTGTGCGAGGGCTTTTAACGCAGTTGTTCGTGCTGCATCGAGCTGAGCTGTATCGAGCCTCTGTAGTTCCTTTGGCCATTCAGCCGTCCGTCAAAGCGGGCTATTGATGTCAGATCTCGAATCAGTAGCAAGCGTGAAGAAGCCTTCTGGCTTGCTGTCCCTTCAATTTGTTCTTTAAGCACATTCGAGTTGGTGTGCAGGTTGCCAGGTGCACAAAGATCATCAATCCTAACACAGAAGACGCCAAGTACATGATCAATGTTAAACAGATTGCAAAGTTTGTGGTCAGTCTTGGAGACAAGGTTGCTCCCACTGACATCGAGGAGGGCATGCGGGTGGGCGTTGACCGTACCAAATACCAGATTCAGGTGTGAGCTTGCACTCACATTGCTGTGAAGTGCAGCAAAGTATACACAGGCAGTTGCTTTCCTTTTAGATACTTGCCAAGTGAAAATTGGGATCCCACTATCGGTAGCGAGTCTCTACTGTCCTGAGCACATCAGAAGTGGTCGTGCAAAGCTGCTATTCCGCGCAGTATGGCCAACTCCAGTCACGTCCATGCTGACCTGCAAGATGCCACAAGCAATTGTCGAGCTGTAAGTGCAATCTAGCTTGATCATTGTACAATCTGCACATGGCTCTACGATGTTTACTCCGCCTTCTTCTGGGGTTATGCCTGAACCAGCCAACCATCCCCACTTGCATTCAACTGCTGCTATTTCACGCTGGTACAGAGTGGATGCTGTGGAGTCCGACTTGTGTTACAAGAGTTGCTGGCCTTTCTGCCCGCTGGCCTTTCTGCCCCTGTTGTCAATTTCTGTATCTCCCAAGGCATGCAAAACAGCACACGGGCCATTGTTTGAACAATGCTGGCTGGTGTGGCGTTCATGAAGCCACTGCTCTGCATCGTAGCGTATGCTCATATTGATGGCAAGCTGCAGGTACCCCTTCCACCAAAGATCGATCCCTCTGTCACAATGATGACTGTGGAAGAGAAGCCGGATGTTACATACGATGATGTCGGTGGAAGCAAGGAGATGATCGACAAGTTACGTGAGGTGGTAGAGACCCCACTGCTTTCACCAGAGAAGTTTACAAACCTTGGCATCGACCCGCCCAAGGGAGTGCTGTGCTATGGTCCACCGGGGACTGGCAAGACGCTGCTTGCTCGTGCAGTTGCAAACCGCACGGATGCCTGCTTTATTCGGGTCATCGGCTCGGAGCTTGTGCAAAAGTATGTGGGCGAGGGAGCACGGATGGTCCGTGAGCTATTTCAGGTGCGCTCCGGTGTTACCTGCCCAACACACTATTCTTTCAAAATTTTCACATCGCCCACATGCTTTACTGAAGGCTTGTGTCATCCCTCATCTTGGCGCTGCGATTGTCTGTGCTATCGCTGCTCATATTCCGCCAAACTGCCTGTGCGTACCGAGGTGCATGCAAGAGAATGAGCTGCGCATTTCAGCAAGGCAGGAAGTCCTTTGGCCCGGAAGCTCTCTAAGACCTGATGGCGAGCAGCATGATCAATTTCACATTCACGCCTTACTGGAGCCATCACATTCGCTCACATCAAATTCTGACATGGTTGTTCTGCACCTATGCAGATGGCCCGGTCAAAGAAGGCCTGCATCATCTTCTTTGATGAGGTTGATGCAATTGGTGGTGCCCGATTTGACGATGGTGCTGGTGGGGACAACGAGGTGCAACGTACAATGCTTGAGATTGTCAACCAACTGGACGGCTTCGACGCCCGGGGTAACATCAAGGTCCTCATGGCTACGAATCGACCAGACACGCTTGACCCTGCACTACTCCGGCCTGGCCGGCTTGACAGAAAGATCGAGTTTGGGCTCCCTGATTTGAAGGCACGCACACAGATCTTCAAGATCCACACCAAGTATGGCCCCCTCAGACGGTGTTGCCTGGCCAAACAAGTGGCGCTGCGGTTGCGTTGTTCGAGCTGCACCATAGACTTCTTGCATGAGCTGAAGCAGAGATGTCTCGCTTGTCGCTGCGTGCCATCGTCCGCGGCTAGCCTTAGAGCTCACAGTACTGGTGGTGCTTGTGTCATGGCTGGCCACATGTGTGCAGGACCATGAACTGCGAGAGGGACATCCGATTCGAGCTGCTGGCTAGACTGTGTCCCAATTCAACGGGAGCAGACATCAGATCAGTGTGCACAGAAGCGGGGATGTTTGCTATTCGGGCGAGACGGAAGACAGTTACAGAAAAGGACTTCCTGGATGCAGTTCAGAAAGTCATCAAGGGGTACCAGAAGTTCAGCGCCACGCCAAAGTACATGGTGTACAACTAGACAGAACGGAATGTAAGAAATTGGCACTGAAGCCGTTATTGACAATTATCTCTGCGCATGCTGCAGGATGCTGCGGGCTTGGCCTGGCCCTGTCGATATGCGACATCCCATTACCTAGTGTACCTGAACATAGGTTGTCCTAAAAGCCCGTGCTGTAGACCGTGTCCGACCAACATGATCAAGACCTCTATGCGGAGCTGATTGGAGACTCTTTGATTAACTTGGTCTGCTCTTGCGAGCGTCAACCTTTCTTCAGCACATCCTGTCGCGATATGTTACCGGCCGCGCCGAGCCTGAATCGACCGTGATGATCGAACATTACATCCGCGTGGGCAGCGGTCTGTCGGCCGCTCGGGAAGAGACGATGAAGGGCAGAATGCTTGTTGATCTGCCTGTGCCAAGTCACACTACTTGCTGACAAGGCAGCGATGATGATCACCAAAGCCCGAGGTTGACGTCCGCCACGTCATCCGAGCTGGCGCATTCTCTCGCGCTGGATCGAGACATCCAGAAGCCACCTGGAACATGCATTGCTTTCCTGATGGACAGGTTGCAATGTTGCGGGCATCCAGCTACCTGGGTGACATTTTTTAGCCGCACTCAGCTGGTATGATTCATGTTTTGGCGTTAGAATAGACTCGTGAGACGCAGTTGCTGTTTGCGAAGCGCTGCTTGCGGTACAAGGTTGCTCGTCTTGAACCTGCCTACATCGTCCAGATAAGGCCGCACAGCATCACAAGAGGCCTGTCAGAGTTGTTTTGGACTCCGTTCGAGCCGTGCTTGGCAGAGGTTTCGCATCTGCCGCACACTTCGTTGCAGAACACGGCGCAGCAGGGGTGCGCACCGAACCAAACCGAACAGTTTGAAGTCATGTAGAGTATATTTCAATGCCTATCAGATGCTCGTGTGCAGATGGCGTCGTCACAGGCGCTGTGCAACCTGTTCTGCGCACTTCTGTCGCTTTGTCCCTTGCACGCCCGCAAGCGGTGCTGAATTGTGCATGGATATGATAATCAGTATCTCTCATATCGCCGAAGTTGTTTCACGAGTTGTGCGTGTGTTCACCGCTTGCAGAGCCATTTCGTCGTGTATGTCACATCCAGCTGTTTCTGTCATGCACATTGAAGCCATTACATTCGACCAAATGATCAACCTAATGGTCATTGTGACTAGACGCTGTGCAGTGTAATGGTTTCGGCACTTCCTTTCGCGGCCTGCCGCATGTTATCGTGCTGCGTCCGACGCAAAGGATACTGTACGACATACACATATCGCGACCAAGCGTGACATATGTATGGACGTGGCATTGGTGCCTCTGCAACCGCACGTTGAATCTGCGAGAGATTCTGTCGTGTTTCCTTGTTTGGTGGCAATGGCCGAGTGTCATATGTTCGCCCACGTCGCGATCCTTGCCAGTGCGGTCAGATTGTGTGCACCTTCCGGACGCGGAGCGAAGATAGCATTGAATGTGTTCTAAGGTAAAAGTCGTGTTTATTCAATATGCAACCGCGAAGGCAGCTGTCGGTGAACGTTCAGCTGAGGTTGTGGATGCCCCATTGTTTGCATCGTGTCGTGCATATGTTTCTTGAGAGCAGCACATTCTTTATTTGGACGTTTGTTAGTTTCACAACGTAAATTGTCGTCAGTACGGAAAGTGTACTGAGTCAGCCCTCGGCATGATTGCGTACGCCTGCGGACACGTTTGCTCAAACAAGGCATACTTGAATGTTCCCGCAGCCATAAATCTGTTTAATGCGCATGTATTATCATGAGAGCCTTGTCAAGCTTTCTATCTGCGGTGTCGAGGTCGTAGCGCATCAGGCTCGATCGCTAATCCATGGATCGTCTTGCAGGCGACCTCAGCATCAGGCCGTGAGGCACTCGTCAAGACTATACTTTAGTGGCTCTATAAACACTTGCAAGGTCGCGCCCCGGGCGGCGCTTGCGTCGTGGTCCACTCTCCTCTCCTCTTGCCACCACAGCGTTTCTGTCGTACCTCAGCCGAGGTATGATGTCCACCACGACCTCCAAATGGGTCAACTCAAGCACTGCTCCTGGAGAAGTTGCAGATCACACTGCGGCAACTGCAGTGGCTCGATCCAGCCTGAGTCAACAGACTCCCATCCAGCAAAGACAGCCACACATCAACACCGAGACCAGCTCCACCACGACCACAGCAAACACCGCCCAGGCCCATTCACCTGCGGCCTGGCAGACCCTCACAGCCGCCGACATGTCTCGGTCCTGGGCGGACCTGACAGAGAGCAGCGACGATGATGAGGCGGAGGCATCCAATGCCACTCCACCACCCCGCCCCACCGCCAGCTTCCGCCGAGACTCCATCGGCCTCCTCTCCGCACAGTTCGGGTCCAGCCACCTGTCCCTGCAGAGCACCGACTCCCCAATAATGACCGCCCGTGGCGGCCTGCACCGTGTCGCGTCGGTGTCCAAGCCTGTGCGCACTCAGATCGGCTTCAACCTGGCCGCTGGGGACAGCTCCGACGGTGCGTCGCCCAGCAGCGTCGACGGCCGGCCACAGCCGCCCCCGCTCCGCGCCGTGCCCAGCGCGCTGAGCATCATCAATAAGGAGCCCGCCCCTGTCAAGTGTGAGCCCCACCTCGAGCCTGTGCGGCCGCTGGGGGACGATGAAGTGGTGCGCGCCTGTCACAGCATACTTTCTGCATGCCATTCAGTTTTACAGGAGACTTCATCAGCAGCGCGAATCTTGCATTTTGTTCTGTGCATCGTTCTGTGCCAGATGATCTAGGTCGTGCCAACTATGCGCACGACATGTTGTCGAGGTGCTGCTGTGCATGTGCTGTGCATGTGGTGCCAGAAACATCTGAGCCTGTTCAAATACTGTTTGCAACACGGTGCCTGATGCGGTGGCCCGTCTGTTCAGACGAGGGATATGGTGGCTCGGGCGGCAGCGGGGCTGAAAGCCGGCCGTGTGCCGGAGGCGCCGCGGGAGGGCATGGGTGGCACGTACTTTGTGTGCGACACCTTGGGCGCCAAGGTCGGCATCTTCAAGCCGTGCGACGAGGAGCCGATGGCCCCGAACAACCCCAAGGGCTGGTCCGGCCGCGCCATGGGGGCCCCCGGCATGAAACCCGGCGTCCGCGTTGGCGAGGCTGCTCTGCGTGAAGTGGCCGCCTACCTGCTCGACCACGGCGGCTTCGCCGGCGTCCCCCCCGCCTGCCTCGTCTCCATGCGCCACCCCTCGCTCTCCTACGCCGCCTGCGGCAGCGGCGCAGCCGCGGCCGCGGCCGTCGCGCCGCCGCAGCCGCGACGAACAGCGTGGGCTCGTCGCCCGCCCCCGCGCCGCCAGGCGCGGCAGCTGTGCCGGACCAGCGCCTCATCGCGCCGGTCGGCCCCGGCGGCCTCAAGCTCGGCTCGCTGCAGGCGTTTGCCGCGCACGAGAGCGACGCGAACGACGTTGCCCCGCAGCGCTACTGCTCCGACAGCGTCCACCGCATCGGCGTCCTCGACATCCGTCTGCTCAACCTCGACCGCCACGCCGGCAACCTCCTCGTCTCGGACGTTGCGCGCTCCTGCGCCCGCCTCGGCATCGACGCCGCCGGCGGCCCGCAGCTGCACGCGCTCGTGCCCATCGACCACGGCTACGCGCTCCCGGAGGCCCTGCACAACCCCTACTTCGAGTGGCAGTACTGGCCGCAGGCCAGCGTGCCGTTCTCGGAGGAGGTGCGCGCGTATGTCGCCGACCTCGACGGCGCCGCCGACGCCGCCATGCTCGCGGCGCGCATACCGGAGCTCCGCCAGGAGAGCCTCCGCTGTCTGCGCGTCACCACCATGGTGCGCCCTCCCCACCCCCTCCGCCTGCTGGAACCGGTTCTGACTGCCTTTGCTGTCACCCTTCCACTGCAGCATCCGGCAAGGGCTGTACATGTCTGCCGCACACCACCGGTGCCGCCTTGTTTTTCACGAACCCCGCCCCGCGGCTCCCGGTCTGGGCTTTGTGCGACATAGTGACCCGTGTGCAGGTTTTGAAGCGGGGCGTCGCGGCAGGGTTGACGCTGTTTGAGATGGCAGCCATGATGACCCGGCCGGTGGAAGACGCGCCCAGCGATTTTGAGGCACTGTGCATGGACGCCCGCGAGGCCGCCCTGCAGCCACTCTCCGCCTCCGCCCTCCCCCTCCCGGCCCTCTCCATGCCGCTCTTCGTCGGCGGAGGCTGCGACAGCCGCCACACCTCCGACCGCGGCCCCGCTGAGAGCGGCTCCCTCGCTATGTCGGGCCTCGGAGACTCCCTCGGCGTCTGTAGCGACGGCTCGCCGAACCGGATCGCCATCG
>JALKAD010000158.1:383376-396341 GCA_024500015.1 Ulva compressa
CGGACAAAGTCGTACTAGTCACTGGCGCCTCTGGCCAGATCGGTGGTGGGATCGCAAGACAGTTTCTTGTCGAAGGGGCGAAGGTCGTAGCTCCTGTTCGATCTCAAACTTCCGCGGATTCGGTCGTCGAGCATGTGGCACCTGCTGGAGCAGACAGGTTGGAGGTTTTAATATCAAATCTCGCTGACGAAACCTCTACATCTACCGTAGCTACATCTGTAAAAGCAAAATATGGACATATTGATCACTTCGTATCAGTTGCTGGTGGATGGTGGGGAGGTGGTGCGGTTCCTCGGAGCGTTTCGTTCATGATTCAACATGATACAGTGGTGACAGGACAACCTGCGGTGATGGGGCAGTCTCAGCCACAAACACATGCGCGTTGCGATATTTCCGACACTCGCAACCATGCGTGCGCGACCAAGCCTGCCCGCGCACCCCCTTCTGACCAGCTTCCTGGTTTGACGTTTCTAACATGTCTGCTTCATTGACTTCCTTCGCATGACAAACTTGGTCTGGCTGACCTCCGTGGCCATTGCCATGGAAGCCATGTGATGACGCCGGTCGTGTTCCGGAGTTGGCTGCCTTTCCGCTGCGTCCGGCTTGCAATTCAATTGACGGGGCTTGCTTCCCTGCGGTAGACCTGTTGCATGCCGTTGAAGGCGATGCGGCATCGCGCCGTGGTGTGTGAGGCCTTTCCGTCCGCCCCGGACTCCGACCTGGCTGCGGCAGTGTGCCTTGTGCCTTTCCTGCTGGACCCGTCGGCTGCGCTTCCGGCTTCTGTTTCCCGTGCTGCCCGCGCCCTCTGCACTCGTTTGGTGGCTGCGTTTGTGGCGGGCGTTGCTGCGCGGGTCTCTGCTGTCTGTGTGTACGAACCGGGGCGGTGGCTGAGGTGTGGCTGCCTCCTTGGACCCGGTTGCGGGCATGGTTGCTAGGTGGGGGCTCGAGAGCTGGTTCTGGTGTGGCTGTGCCTGCTGCGGTTGTGCATGTTGTTCGTTCTTCCGCCCCTGCTCGCAGGGGTGCTGTGGCCGATGCCCGTTTGGGTGTGGCGTGATTACAGACCTTTTTTTTTTTTTTGCCTCGTCAGAATGTTTGTTAGTTTGTATGGCGTACATGCACCGCATATGTGCAGCTGTCACAGATATCGATGCTGAGCATTTATCTGTAGCCCAGACTCGGGTTCTAATCTGAGCCATGTATGCGGCGTGCAGGCGAACTCTCGCAGCAGTCAGTGGAGGAGGTGAAGAAACAGCTGGACACATTCGCGATTCCACACTTCCTGTACTACAAGCACTTCGCACCTCTGCTCAAGGACGACTCCTCCAGCAGTTTCACTTTTGTTTCTGGAGCAGGAGGTGTGACGATGCCTCCTGAGTAGTGCCATGCGGTCACAAGTTGACTCACAACCCATGATGATCCCCGTTCTACACAGCGATTCCAGCCGCCCTTTCCAGAATACAGTCTCGCGAAACCAGCCTGATAGAATCTGCAAGGCAGACCCAGTCTTTCGCCCTGATTGAAGCTGAAATTGGCTTCCCTCACCAGGCTTTTCTCTCCCACTAAGGCACAGCGCCCACTAGTCACAACAGACACATCCGTCCCCTATGCAACGGCATGCCTGACAGTGCTCAGTCGTATGAACTGTGACGTCTCTGCTCCTGTGATCGCACAGGCCCACCAGCTCCATGCGGCACTGTGCGACCATCGTTCACAGACCATACCATACAGGGTCTGGCGCAGTTTCCGATCCTTTTCGTCTATGTTTCATCGGCCAGACTTGGTTGCTGTCAGTACAGGAGCTGACTACATCCCATCGGCCTGCCTGCTGACCGTTGGGGCAGCCGCACTGTTTGGCATCTCGATCACTGCCCGTGGTGAGTACGCCGAGAAGGCCCCCCGCATCAACGAGTGCCGCCTCGCCGCCTTCGTGGCCCGCCACGACGAGGCGGAGGCGCAGGGCAAGCAGTCCAACTACGCCATGGGCAAGGTGGTTGCTGACATGGCCGCCTCGGACATGAGTGGTGAAGTGAAGACCATCAGTGAGGACGACCTGAAGAATGCCGAGATCACAGAGTAGGTGCACGGAACGGGCACAGCTGGCCCCAGGTCTGTGAGAAGGTTCTGCCGGGCAGTAGGCAGCAGGTTGCAGAGACACGGGTGTTGACATGTTAGCTGCCACGGAGCAGTCGAGCAAAGTGGCAGGCTGGCAGCAGACGTTGAGTTTCAATGCCTCGTACTCGTGCTGTATGATATAGTCTGTGCCTGAATGTAACATACTGTGTTGAGGCCAATGCAATATATGTGCGACGGAATATGTCAGTTCCTGACTGGCGTTGCCACTTCGTACGGTTGCGGGATTGCAGAACTACAGCGTGGCAGCCACTGCAGTTTGCGTTGCAGAAGAATACATGACTGGGCTGGGCAGCTGGGACAGGTCTCAAGAGGTAATCTGGTTGTCAAATTATTAGCACGTGTGCCTTCCCCACACGCCTGATGTGTGAACCTTTGCGACGCACCTGCTTCCATTGTGCCGAGAAGACGTTGAGAAAAAACACCACCCCCGTGGTTGTGCGATGTTCCCGGCCACTGCACTGAGACGGGTCGAGGTGGTGCTAGACTGAGAAAAGTGTCCGACATCATTTTGGGCAGGCCCGTCAGCCTGACACAGAACACGCAGGATCAGCCAGACGACACGGCAAAATTACAACAACAAACGTAGGCAAGCATGAAGAATCAGTAAATCAAATCTATTGACTGGAGGCGACTAGGGCTGTGCGTGGCATGCGCAGCAGCTGCATCCACAACAAAGATGCCGGCACCTACGCAGGAGCAGAGTGCCTGTATTTGAGCTACATCAGGGTCCAGCGCTCATGCCATATGCATGCCCGCCATTCATGACCGTGGCCTGGCTCGATGGCAGCACACTGGCAGCGAGCGCTTGAGCCTGGCACAGCTGCAAGTGGCCCCGTCTGGTGCACTCCCGCTGCAGCGGCGGGGCCATCACGCCTGCGGACCGCCGGCGGTGATGTGCCGCGGGAGAGGGCGCGGCTGCTTCAGGCTAGTGCTCGTTGGCTTGCTGCATGACACACACACACAGGCGTCAAGGACCGGCACTGCATCGAGAATTCATGCGGGAGGTGTACTTGCGCGCGCGTGGGGCTCCCGGTGCAGGTGTTGTGCATGCAGTAGCGGCAAGTCATGCATGTGTGCCCATGCAGCGCTGATATGCTCCTGGTAAGCTGGCAGCCGCAGGGATGATGTTGATGCAGGGGCGGCCAACTTGAAGGAGATGGATCAAAAAGTAATAATAATATTTTTAATAGTTCAGTTTCTGGAAAAATTACTGAAATTACAGGGGGGGGGGGGGAGTGGGCAGGGGGACGTACGCCTTCGGCGGTAGAACCATCGGTGGAGCCGGAGCCGTCGCCGAGGGACTGGTCGTCGCGCTGGCAGCCCTCGATGATGGTGTACTCGGAGCGCGTCACCGCGAGGATCTCCGTGGAGGCCTCCGCGAAGCAGCCGGCGCTCACCATGGCGGACGCCACCGCCTGCACGCGCCGCCGTGCTGTGCATGCTGTGCTTGCGAACCGCGAGGTGCGATGTTGCAGTCAATGGCTGCATCTGAAACTAGGGTGCAGCGGGTGGCCGGGGAGCAGGGTAGAGCGTGATCGTGGGCGCTGCAGGGTTGTGCGCTGCAGGGCGGTGCCGAGCTTGTGCCATGACAGCAGGTTGGATTTCACTGGGCAGGTGCAGGTGGTGAGCACGCAGCACGGCAGCGTGGGGGTTCATGCCGTTGTGCTGGGCTCATGCCGTTGGGGCATGCGGCGTTGCACAAGCCGGGCCTGAGCTGGCCTCCGCACGGGTCTGGCATGAGGCTGTCAACAGCTGGCGTGTGCGAGTCGGGAGTCCCGACTCGGGACAGAACAGGCAATTTTAACGTTGGGAAGGTGATAAACACGGCATTGGGGGAGGAATGTGGTTGGGGAGGGAGGAGCGCGCACCTGTGTCCAGACACGCGCATATGCGCTGGCAGAGCAGGAGGTCCATGCCTTGGCGTAGGAGGCCTGGTCGCCGGTGGCGCACGCCGTGACCTCCGCCCGCGCAAACGCGTCGGCGACCAGCTCAATAAACGTCGACGCCACACCCACCGCAAGCGTGTCCGCGCTGGCCGCGAGGCAGTTGCACGAGTCCGTCGCCGTTGCAAACGCCGTCGCGTGCGCCTCGGCCTGCGCGCGCGCCCACGCCGTCGCCGTCGCGCTCGCGCTCGCGCAGCCAAACGCGTTGCCCTCGCTCACGCACGCCGCCTGCGAGTCCGCGTACGCCTGCGCGATGACGAGCCCCGCGTCGTAGAACTCCTGCTCCATCGTCTGCACGGAACCGTCAAAGTCCGGGGCACACACGTCCGCCACCGCCTCGACAAACGCGGTCACATGCGCGTTGCGGGACACCGTGAACGAATCCGCGGTGGCACTGCTGGCGCAGTACACTTGCGACCGCGTGCTGCCGGTCGTCGTCTTGATTTCGCCACCCTCGTCCCCCTCGTCTCCCTCGTTGCCCTCGTCGCCCTCATCCCCTTCATCCCCCTCGTCGCCGGCATCACCGTCGTCGACTGTTTTCCCCTCATCGCCCTCATCGCCCTCGTCCCCCTCGTCGTCTTCGTTGCCCTCGTCGCCCTCATCCCCCTCATCACCCTCGTCGCCGTTCATCTCCTCAAACATGTCCATGAAGCCGTCCAAGCCCTCGTTGCCCTCATCGCCCTCGTCGCCTTCGTTGTCGGGCGTCTCGACTTTGAAGAGCAGCTCGCGGCTGCCGGCGGACGTGGCGGCAACGGCGGCGGAGGCTGGGTGTGGCGTGAGAGCGCCCGCAAGCGCCACGCCGACCGCTGCTGCTGCGTACATCCTGCAAATGGGTGGTGGTCGGCAAGGATGCTGGACAGGCTGGACGCGGCTACGCAGTGTTTGGCATGACAGGGGTGTGGCTGCAGGCTGTGAGGACATGTGTGCTGGCAGCATCGAGTGCATTCATCGGTCAGAGAGTCATGCAAGGATTGGGTTTGTTGGCATGGCGGCCCGACGGGGTGCCAGGGGAAACGGGAAACTTTCCCTTGAAGGGCAGGTGGCGGATGCATGCTGATAGACCTTGCTGTGGTGCTGGGATTGCTATTGACAGTCATGCCATTGACGAGCATGGTCGAGTCAAATGTAATTCGACAGCTTGCGGATACTGTGTACACGGGTATCGTGTAAGCTGCTCTGTGTACTATCAATGAGGTAGAAGATACACTGGATGCTGCTCTGTGTGCGGGTCCCGGACCGTACAGGTGCCCTGGCCATGGGGTGAGTTTGAAATCCTAGGTGTGAACAAGGTTGACTGAGCCAGGTGAGGCATGCTTGCATTCGGTTGCCTCAGCGCTGGCGTGACGGACCAAGACATAATAGGTTCTTCTCTGAGACAGATGTGGCGATCTGCACAACCCAGCGACAAGTGTGTCTCAGCAGTGCTGTGCATGAATAGTTGGCACGGCCGAGGATGTGGTACTGCACAGCGCGCTGCAGCGAGGCCTGCGCTGTGAGGCTGAGCCTATACGCGCAATGCCGCGGACTATATCGAGCGCATGTCGGAGCTCAAGTACTGCTGCCTGCTTGCACAGGCTGACCCGTACGTGAAGTGGAGGGTGTATGCGGCGGTCCATCTGCCACCTCGGGCTCAACGTTCGCTGCACATACCTGTGCTTGCCGCCATGGCGATCCATTCTGCCCTAATCCGAACTGCATTAGAGTACATATCGACATCCAAAACTCACACTGCGCGATGGGCATTGACAACTCCTGCAGCGCCGAACATGATGAAGTCAACGGCGAACGTTTGTGCGTTGGCAAGTGCATCTGCACTTCTCACCCTCTATCTGCGCTTCCACGTAAGCCGTTTCAATCACGTCTAGGACCTCATCGCAGCGAGGCCACCACTGCCTTGAAAGGTATTACGCTGCACTCGCGCAGGTCAGATACACAGGTATGCATGCGCACGACGCAGCTGCGCATGCACCACGTATACATGGCATGGGCTCTGTAATATGATCGCTTTTGCATCTGCTGTCGGGTTGCATATGCTGGACGGTGACGAGTCAGGCTCAGCGAAGCTAGCGTCAAGTGCCGCATTGCATGTGGTGAATCACAGAACCGGCCGCTTTGCTAAACATCCCAAACTCAGGCGAAACAGTCAAGCATACGAAGCAACAACGTGGCCATGAGAACAGCCCCGCGGGATGTCAGGCTGCGCGGCCTGAACACCGTGCCATGGATCAAGCGCGTAGCCTTGTCTTGCGCGCACTGCTCAGGCTCCGAACAACCTTCTTTTTACGACAAGCTCCTTGAAGTTGAACGCTGCCGACCCTCGCTCGCAGAGCAGCCACGAGGCTGTCATGATGCAGGGCTGCGCAGCAAAACAAGCACAGGGGCCTCGCATGTAGGGCCCGTGACGAGCGCTGCGTCGGCTGACGCCCCGGGATCGGCCTGTGCCGGACAAGCCGTCCAGTGATCAACATACTCTGCTTCAAAGGGCTGGGAAGCCCTAGCTGTAAAGCTAACAAACCAGTGCGTGGCATGATTAGAGTAAGCTGCAGTCGAGGTCGGCACGAGCATGCTGTTGAAAACAGTCCAAGCGTGCCCAGAGTCGCACATGTCTTATGTGATCCGCGCGCTTGAAGCTTCAACCGGGAAGTTTGGAGCCCGGCGCAAGGTCGCTAAGGATATCTATACAGCCATAGATGTAGATCATTGGCTTTCGTCTCGTTTCTATACCGCGAGTCAAGTTCACAGTATCGCGGACGAGACCGGCAGCAATGATCATGAGGCCCCTATGCCACAGAATGTTCGGCGATTCAAACGCCTTGCATAATGCACCGATCTCGATTTTACGCAATCGGGCGGCCTCGTGGCCATATGACATTGACACCATGCGTGCACACATGGCATTACATTGTTTTGGTCAACATATACAGTTGTCGAGTGCCCATGAACATAGGTATACGAGTAGGGTTAAGAACTTCGCACACACTGGGCATTCACAGCCCTGTAAACTAGCCCGGACCTTCCTGTACCAGCCTGCAGCTGCGTGCGCATTGGCTTTGGGCATTGGCTCTGACCATACGTTCCTTGAGCTGTCCACCACATGTGGTGCTCAGGCATCAGGCACCAACTGTACAGTTGTGCTTGTGCAATTGCGTAGGCAAATCTGTCAGTTTGTATGTAGGTTATGGCCATGGCCTGCGTTGGCAACTTGCTGTCTTTGGTGACATCTTGCAGGAAAGATGATTAATTACTGCACCATTCCGAGGGTGCCACTGCCAGTAGACCATGATCATGGTTTGATCTAATATCAGCTTCGTCTGTACAAGGGGTGGCTCTTAAATATTTATGGCTCACATATGTGTAAAGTTTACACAGGCAGTGGTGCCAAAATTTGTGATGCATGACATTCTCGTGTACAATTGTGTAGGGTTGCAGCGCGCACTTGCTACATGACAGTGGCTTGTGGTCAGATGAGGTTGCCCAGCTAGCTGCAGCTGTATCCAGCTGGATCCAGACCTGACTGTGGCTACAAGCGCCCATACAAGCGTACACAACTTATGGGCACATATGTGCATCACCACGCAAAGAGATCCCTAATCAGCTGTCAGGGAGGATCGTGCTCGAGATCCACTACATTCCCTGATTGCAAGGATGTGAAGGAGCATTTCATGATCTCTCAATGTAACCTGGGGAGCTGCCTGCCCAAGTGCTTCCGCGCGCGGCCGCGAGCTGTTTTGCTGATCAAGTCAGCATGGGCTAAGAAGCCACGAATAGTCCACAGCATTTTTAACATGGTCTAGCTAGATTTAACTGCGCTAGTGATGTGTGGGCTCGCTGCGTAGGCCTGGCTGCCGATGGGGATGCTGCACCTTGCGCAGTGATATCCATGCAGCCCATCTGTAGTACTGACATCTTGGAATCGCGGCTTTATGGCTGTCTTATCGTACATACGCGCGTTGAATGGGCGCGTGCGATCGGGACAGAGGCGGGGAGCCGAGTGTCCCGCGGTATACAGCAGCAGCAACACCTGGCTGTTGCGATACCCAGGCCATATACTCAAACGCAAGGTGCTCTATCATTTGGTCACTGTGTGTCACCATTGGTCTCTACTTGACGTGCTCAGCGTTCACATTTGGCAACACGCAACTCGGCACCTGCCTGCCATCAGGACTGACGCGCACTGCATATTTAGATAATTAAAGCATTTTGCGATAGGTCGATCAGAACGGTTGTTGGTTGCTGTGTTACATCTTGGCAGCAGGCATCGCGCCGGCATATGTGCCTAGTCTGTGGTACCTATTGTCGCACTGCAAATACTGAGGCTGCATGTTCAATCATGACCATCCACCAATAGTGGCCATCAGACTAACAGCAGCGCTGCTGACCGCGGTCGACGCCTGGCAGATGGTCCTGTTTGACACTGTACATGCCCCCATTGCTATCCACAGCCTCACACCCCAAGCCCACCAACGGAAAAAAAAACACTCCTCATCTCTAGCACTGCACGTGGGCATCCCAGCAGGTGCAGCAGCACCAGCAGGGGCCCGGCCAGCAGCCTGCTTATTTCTGACACACAAGTTCAACGCAACACGTGGCCCAGCTTCGAAACTGGCCATGCAGAAAACCGCTCTGCCGCATCGGACAGTCGTTATTCAGCTGTGTATGCTCAGAGGCCCACCCATCCTCTGCAATCCCATCCCCATCCCCATACCCGTACCCGTACCCACCGCCGCCCTGATCGTCTGCCTCATCGCCAGCCGCAGCCTCCATCATCCACACACCATGCCCTGCATCATCACCATCCCCTACGGCATCCTCACCGACTGCTTCCCTCGTCGCAACTGCTGCCACCACACTGCCCGCCGCTTCTTCATGCCCCTCACCCTCCTCCTCTCCTCGCTCCCCCTCCTCACCCCCCCGGTTGCCCCCGCCGTCGCCCGCATCGCCCTCGTGGCCCCTCACAATCCCGTCCACAATCGCAAACGGCATCTCGGGGTCGTACTCGTACTCCACATCGTAATCCACATCTGACACTAACAGCACCGTAAAGTCGTCATAGTCCGTAGACATCATCGCATCATCCCCCCCGGCGCCTCGATCAGGCGCGCTGACACCTCCCTTGGCCTGGACAGTTTCGTCTTCGTTCGCAACGCCGTGCGTGCCTCGCTCCTCGGCTCGGCCCGCGCTCAGGGGCCGCTGCTGCGTGCGGGCGTTGAGATTGCGCCGCGTGCACGGGCGGATCACCCTGCGCGACCTGCAGTGGCCGACGCCGCCGCTGAACTTTGGAAAGGCGCATCTAGGACAGGGGGGCATGCACCTGCACCACAGATCGGTCTTGAGAATACGGCCTCGAGAGTGCGGCTCGCGGGAGACTCCACCCCAGCACACATGCTGCCCTCGCACAGCACAGCATGGGCAGGGCCTCACACCGGAAGACCCACATGCCAGCGGCCACGCCCGGTGCGGCGCAGCGGGCTTGCGGCACGGGGCATGTTCACAGCACAGCATGTACATGGGCACAGCATGGGCGCAGCATGGGCGCAGCATGTGAGCGCACGTTCCACGATGGCATCCATGCAACAGAGCACGACTGCGGTGTGGCGCAAGCTGCACGCCCCACGTCCACTCATCTGCCGCGCTGCCGGCCACGCTGTGTTCGACGTCCGCGCTGTGCTGCGGTTGTGCGAGTGGCCGTGCTGTGGCCGCTGTGCAGGCCAGCAGGAGGAGCGCTGCGAGCGCCGCCATGCGCCGCGGCCACCAGCCCCGCTGCTGCTGTGGCGCGATCGTGTTGCGGTGTCGCGGGTATAAGCCTCACACGGCCTCACGCGGTTCTGCATGCATGCAGTGGCACTGTCACAGGCTGGCAGCGCAGGCGATTCGCGAATGGCGCAGAATGGCGCAGGGAGGCTCTGCATGCTGTTGCTGGCCACATGCATGCTGTTGCTGGGAGGCTCTGCATGCTGTTGCTGGCCCGGGCCTGCCGGCACTCGTGAGTCACGAGTTGGGCCACAACGCACTGCCACAACCGCACACCGCCGCACCCCACCACCACGACACACACGCCAATGCCATGCACTCAAATCGTGAGCCGTGATCTACAGGCGTTCCATCACTGACTGGCCGGCGGAGCCGCCGGTGCTGGTGCGACACGTGCGGTAACGTGGACCGAGGTGCGACACTTGCGCGAGCGTGGACCTGGTGTCCAGGTGTGGCGCACAGCTTGCCTGCGTCCCAGCACAGGGGCGGCTCCGGTGCAACCGACAGGCTGCTGGCATGTCGGCAGCATCACTCGGTTCTGCCACACGCTCAACTCGCCAGAGGCTGTGGCAGTGGTGCTGTGCTTTGCGGTGTTGGACGTGCCTCCAAAAACCCCCGGAATGTTAATCAGTCGCTGTGGCCTGACACTCGTGCACAGCGTCAGGCCACGGCTGTTGGCAGCAGTGGCCGGGAGCTCTTCCATCTGGAGGCGAGACTGGCTTCAGCAGAAGTGTACAGATGTGCACAGGACATGTACATGCGCTCGAGGCACCGCCGTCGGTGCATGCTCACAGCGCAATCCTCGCGGGCACTTCCACATCATGTGAATCGTCTGCTCAAGCATGCGTGCCCGTTCGGCCAGACGTAAGTATACGCCCGGCGTGTCTCACGACATGTGTGTGCACTACCGCGCGCATCCGCACTGCGCTGGTCATGAGCTGAACATTCACGAGCTGCTGTCTGGAAGCTTGTTCATAAGGCTGCAAGCATGTGGTTGCGCACAGGGACAGGGCAAGGCGCGCGGCTGGAAACGCCCGTCGTCGTGCGCACGTCCCTCGGGCAACAAGGCGAAGCCCTTGGTCGCCCTTGGGCGTTCGGCTGTGGGGCCAGCCAGCTCTGTCGAGCATACGCTCTGGGACAGCACGTGGCGCGGAAGTCACAACGACAGAAGCTGACAATTGGATGATGCTGCACATGCTGCAACTGTCACGATGGCGAAGCTGGTGCCGAGGCCGCACCTGTTGCAGTGACGATGTCTTCGAGGCTGGTGTTGCTATCTATAGAGTCGTCCACCTGGGCTTGCGCATGGTCCGCACATCAAAGTGCAGAAAGGTTGCTCGCTGCAGCGCTTTCTGACATTTGTTCAGGCTGCTGCAGGCCGGGCGGCTCGTGTTGGTGCACCATGGCAACGCTGCAGTACTCCGCTCGCTCAAGCCGTGACGATGCATGCGAATTTGAAAACCCAAGGCGCGGCACCGGTGAACGCCGCCCTTGAGCTCGGGCGTGACCGACCGACGCCGCCGTGCCCACCCGATGCCCGTGCCGGTCGACTCACTGGCAGGAACAGCTCCATGAAACACATGTGTCTATGGAGTGCCTAAGCAGTGGTGCCTGGACACGTGTGGTTGCCGCGAGACAGCTGTTGCAATGTTGTTGCCCCAAGACTGAACGTGCGTGTGAGAAGCTGGCGGAATCTGGGCTCCCGTGGCGGCGAGACCTTAGTACAGATGAATTGCAGACGCACAAATCCGTTGTAGGCTTCTTGGACCAACAAAGCTTCTAAGGCTTGCAAGGGCATGCAGCAGCTAGGGCCTCAGGTGCCCCCATATCCAATGCATAACTGCTGGGGGGGCACTGTGCATGCCAGATTCACCACTTGTCACATCAGCAGCAGCCTGTAAATTGCAGCATTGCCTTGAGGTCACAGCTGCAGTCACTGCAGTCATTACTGTTGCCCTCGCTGCTGCTGGGCTGTTGCGTTGATCTCCGTGTTACACTGTGATAGATCTAGGACCCAGCAGCGCCAGGCAACAGAGCAGGCAACAGGCAAACAGACTAACCATCACAAGCCCCAAGGCCACGGCAGTGCAGCATTGTTACACAGAGATCAACACAAGAGCCCGGCAGCGAAGGCAACATATTCTTTGTGCATGTCTTTGTGCATGTCTGATCAAACTGTGGTTTGAAAGACAGGCACAGCCACAGGCGCTGCATTGTGAGAGAGCAAGACCCCAGCATGCAGGGCTGAGGGAAGGAAGCAACTCACACAACGTCTGCTTTCCTGCTATTGCCCTCGCTGCCAGGCTCTTGCGTTCATCTCCGTGTAACACAACGTTTTGACCAAGCATCACAAGCAGCAGGGACAAGCAATTGCTGACATACAGTCAAGAACCCCACTAACATGTGCAGAGATATTGTGCTAGCACCCAGTATCTCATCTGTTGCATGTGGCAGCAACAGGGATTCCCATCCTCAGGATTAGGCTGCACCACCACTCCAGATCCCTGCTTGAGATCCAAATGAGATCCACATGTGATTCACATGAGGTCCATAAGTGAACCACCTACAGAGTCATCTAGACATGATGCAGCTGCAACATGACGCTTCCCCAGCTCCAAACCTGCATGTTGCAGAGGTGGCAGACATATATGTCTGGCATACATGTCTGTCAGCCAGTCACGTCACCTGTAGGTGTTGCGGCATCAATCTGGCTGTCACACTACTCCTGGGCTGAGACAGAGCAGAGCCTCAGCGTATGCAGACCCCATGGGTGCATTGCCCTGCCAGTGTAACACAGTGATAGATGTCCGTGTAACACGCAGTGATAGATCTAGGACCCAGCAGCGCCGAGGCAACAGACCAGTCAACATGCAAACAGACTGACAGACCATCTCAAGCACCAAGGCCACTCTCCGCACGAGCAATGCCAGAACGAACTAGCGCCCGCACGAAAGCAAACACACACACACACAAAAACAACGCAGGAACCGAGCGCAGACCCCATGGGTGCACTGCCCTGCCAATTTACTTCCTCCAACTGGACCCAGGCGCCATGAGTTCATAGTGCTGTAGATTAGACTTGACTCATAGTGCTGTAGATCTCAGGTTGCAGTACATCATACATACATGTGCAGGCGC
>JALKAD010000158.1:396383-409966 GCA_024500015.1 Ulva compressa
CGCGCACACATGTCGTGCACGTTTAGCCGCTAGTACCAGTACGACATGCAACTGTTGCTGCCATACACCCTCCTGTAATGTGTGTCTGTGCTTTCGTTATGGTCCATTTGAGCGTTTGCTCGTGCGGATGGTGGCCTTGTGGCTTGTCATGGTTTGTCTGTTTCCCTGTTGACTGCTCTGTTGCCTCGGCGCTGCTGAGTCCTTGATCTATCACAGTGTGTTACACGGACGTGTACATCTATCACAGTGTAATACACTCTGCTGTTGCATGCATTGGGCATGTCCGAGTCCCTCATGAGTGCACCTTGGGCTGTTAGCAGGCCAACATGTGCACAAACAGTCCCAGTCCCACCGGTTGGCAGATCGCCAAAATCCATGGCCGCCGTAGACGCTTAGGAATGACTGGCCCATGGCCAGCAACAGCGCAGTGGTTTGCAAGTGTGCACACTGCATGCGGGGGGTAAGGTTCGCGCTGTGGGTTCACGTGGATCTTGGCCAAGAATGGCGTCCATGGGGGAGGCTGCAGCGCGGCTTCGTAGGGCCCGCAGGCCGGCCGGCCGGGCTCGTTTCATACCTCGTACACACGAACCACACTGACGCGCACGCGCCTCAGCGCCGGCATGCCGCTCGGCGCGCGCCAGCGACAAGACCTAAGGTTAGCTTAGCTAAGTGGCCCAGTGTACTTCGTGAGCACTCCAGGCTGCACCTCCGCAAGATGGCGCGGACGTGTCACCTCGCCATCGTCGGCGTGGAATCACGCCCAGACATGTACAGGCTCGAGCTCAGGCCTGCATATCGCGCGTGTCCGGGTGCATATGGCCGGATATCGATCGATCGTGACGCTGTCACACCATGACACCGTCGAACCGGGGGCAACGCGCTTCAGTTGCGTCGGATATGTGCACTGTCAAAAGGTGGAAGGTACACTGGATGCTGCTGGTCGGATATGCATATGTGGCGACCTGGACCGCTGCGAACCCTCGCGACACACACCCGCGCATGCATGGCAGCCACGCGTGCACGGGGTCCCTGTCCGTGGGTGGGGCTGGCTGGCTATGAGTGGAGTGTGTTACACGGAGAGCGATGCAGGAGCCCTGGGTGGAGGCTGGGTGGATCCAGATTGCATGGACCCAGTACAGTGTAAGTGTGGTTGAGTCGAGTGCATGCATGGGTGAGGTGCATGGATGGTGTGCACGTGTGTGCCATGGGTTGTACTATAAGTAAATTATAAATTACATCGAGGGCGCCGAGCCAGTGCACCAAGCGTATGTACAACTAGGACCTAGAATCATGTTCACATAATACACATCAGGTGTAGCATTTTGCATATGTACTCTTACATCGATCGAGGGGCTCCGATCCAGTGCACTAAACGTATGTACAACTAGGACCTAAACGCATACTCAAATGTTACCCAAATGTTACCCCGTCAGGTGTGATCCTGCCAGGCGACCAGGCTGGTACGAACTGCATACCCACACCCACGTGAGCCGTGAGCCGTGAGCCGTGAGCCGTGAGCCGTGCGCACTGCAGGACATGGCCTTTCTGACCACAAACTCGTTTCACCATTGCCGCTGAGCTCGTGCAAGGACTGCTCAATCCAGTCGCCGGGGCCGCTCGGCCGCGGCTTGCGCCCGGCCGCTGCCCCCCCGCTCGCAGCGCGACCCGGAACGGGGTGATCTGCTTGTGATGCTGCCCTGCGATACCATCGTGGCCGATGTGTGCGTGACCTGTCCGGTGGCCCCCTCCCGGGTCGTCGCCGCGGCAAACACGCCAGGCGCTGCCGCCCAGCTGATGGACAACAGGAAGCGCGACAAGTACGGCCGCTCCGGCACGGGCGCGTGCCGCTTTGTGTCCCTGTCGCATGAGACGTTTGGCCGTGTGGGCACGGGTGCGTTCGCCTTTCTGAACAAGATCGCTGACTTCGCTGCGGCTTCAGGGGCCGTGTCCAGGCGAGCGTTCTTGCAGAATGCCATGTGCGAGCTCTCCACCACTCTGTGCCGTGGGGTGACGCGCCAGGTCCTCGCTGCGGCTCCGCTGCGCATGCGGCAGGCGGGCCGGGCGGTGGTGCCTGGCCACGCTGTCCCGTCGGACGTGCTGTAGGCGGCCGCTGGCCGCCTTGATGGGCCGGGGGCCGCGGTTGCAGCGGCGCAGGCTGGCCCTGCGTCTTGTCGTGCTGGCCCGCCCTGCCTTCCCGTGGGCTGCCGCGGGGAGAGCGATGCGACGCCGCCAGTGCGCTGCGCGTCCCACCCTTAGGCCCCTGCCGGGCAGTCGGAGGGGGTGGGCTGGTACGCCCTGCTGTGTTGGGGGCGTCTGCCCCCGGGCTCTCATGGGCGGTGGGCCCGCGACGGAGTGCTCGATTGGGGCCGGCTATAGAGGGGGTGCTACTGTTGGGGGGGTCAGTGGTGGCCGGGTTTGCTGGGGTGGGCGGTAGTACGTAGTGTGGCCGGTGGTTGCTGTGTGCGGCTGTGGCGAGGGTGTCGTGGCGGTGGGGTGCGGGAGTGTGCGTGTGTGTGGATGCGTGGGTGTGGTTGTGTCGGCTGTGTAGGTTCGTTGTGGCTTTTCACCCGGGACAGTTGCTGCTTGTTACTGTTGTCTGCTGTCGAGGGGGTTTTGGCTGTCTGCTTTCCTGCTGTTGCCCTCGCTGCCGGGCTCTTGCGTTCATCTCCGTGTAACTCAATCCAGCGGCTCTTCACCCGCGTATCGAACAGTGCTACCACTGACTCTGACTCAGCTTGTTGAGGTGCTGCATGGCATGTGACCCTAGCCTGCCATACATCTCATGTACAACTGGCACCATCTTGGACAATCCCTGCACGCTATCTTTGTACATAGAGACTGTTCGCAACTGTTCTCCCTCACTGGCAGCTGCACCCTTTGTCTCTGACGCTTTACCCTACACAGTCATCCCATGGCGGTGCTAGACATCCACAATGGGGACAAGATCAGCCTGTTTGCACAGAGCACACCAAGTGTCATGGTGAGCAGCCGGCTCTGCCAGCCCCCACAAGTCCCAGCAAAAGCGGCTGTCTTGAGCATGTGCAAGTGTGTGATGCCAATTCAATGGCAATCTAGAGAGTTTTGTGGTGCCCTGGCCCTCCATTTTGCCACATTTCAGCACGTATGATAAGGTGAGTGTCAAAACACGTCAGGCCCGGTCCCCAGATTGCCTCAGCTCATTGTCTGCAACCTGTGGAACCTGTCCCCGAGGCCCAAATCCCAATGTGCTCCTCTTGCCCAACTGCACCAGCCCAGCACTATACATGAACCATTCTGCATCTATCATGGCCTGCAGAGCCTTTAACGCCGCCTCAGCCTCTCAAATCCAGTTTTGTGGTTAGCTCGATGCCTCAACACGCGCCTTCACCATTCTTGTCGCGGAAAGCTGCTGTGTGTTCAAATTCACATTTCAATAGCATCTGCCGACGCGGAATCGCCTTTCGACGCCATTTGCATCGGCATGGATAAATAATCGGTTCGTTTACATGTTGGCGTGGTTGTGGCGTACGTGGTGACGCGCGGTGCACATGCAACGCGTTGCGCTGTTGTCCCGGTAGTGGATGAAAACCACTGATGGGTGGATGGAGTCGTTGCCCAGGACCATTCAGCAGGATGTCCCCCAACTGCCATCCCTGTAGCGTTTGTCCAGGCAGCGCATCACAGGCTCACTCAATGTGGATCACCCTGCCGCTCCTACTCGACGGCGCCAAGCCGTAATGGCAATGTTGTGGTCCAATGTCCAGCAGTCGGTATTGTGCCGACGTGCCGTGGCATGATTCACGTCGCTGCGCTTCACACCCGGGCATTGCAGTCAAATATAACCTCCCCAGCTAATGGCGGGAGTGGGGAAAGTCCGCCCCGGACCCGCATCCCAGCGCGCCGTGACGTGTCTGCGCCACTGCCCCGGTCATCATATGACATAACATTCCGCTCATACCGGGAAGGTCGTCGGCGATGAATTCGAAGGTGTCGGTGAGGACCTCTGGGCCCCAGTCCGCCAACGGCAGCGATATCGCTGCCGCAAGCAGTGCTGTCCACTTGTCGCGTAGGACCTGAGCGGCATCCTCGCCGGCGAATGGGCGGAAGTCGGGGGGACCAGCGCGTTGGCCCATGTGGCACGCATGCATGGGAGGAGCGCGGGGGCGCGCTGGTGGATGTATGTTATGCAAAATGTATGTACACTTACATCGAGGGGCGGTGCAACGGTTCTCACGCACTGCACCTGGTTGTACACGGCTACCTGTGTGCACACACCAAGCCATGTCTTTCCTTGCAAAACTGTTGAAAGATGGCGTGAATGCGACGACTGCCGGCTAGCCATGTTAGAGAGCTAAAGCGGACTCAATACATGCAGGCCTGGAGGGGGGGGGGGGGGGGGGGGGCGGTGGCCATTGGTAGCCGTATTGCTGTAGGGCAGCATGAGCATGCGCAGACACTGTGTTGTACAGAGGTAGAGCCCGGCTTCAGCGGCGCGGAGGGGAGTGAGCACGCAGCACGGAGGGGAGTGAGCACGCAGCACGGAGGGGAGTGAGCACGCAGCACAAGAAATAGCACAAGCAGACTGTGTGCACATACGTTGCTCTGTGTTGTGTGTACCTTCACTTGGCTAAAAGATGCATGTGCTTACGACTTGGTTGACGCAGCGAAATGTTAGGGTTTCCCCGAGGTTGCGACCTGGACTGTGCTGTGTGTCAGTTGCAGACACTGCCCGCACTGCTGAGGCCTTGTGTGACTCCTCATTTCGTGAGAGACTAGGCGCTGCAGATGGCATCGCTGCCTGCTTGCGGTGCCCATTCAATCGCTCGTCTACGAACACCAGGACAGAGGCGATCCCAGCGCACGCGTCCATCGGCCGCCTGAAGCACCAGATTGCCAGTCTCGGACCAATGCAGAAAATCGGCCGTCCCAGCAGAGGAGGGCCCGCAGCGAGCAGAAAGACAAGGTTGTGGCGAAGTGGCGACGAGTCTCAGCATTTGAAAGTAATACATGCTATAAGCGGCCTCGGGCTCGGGCATGGGTGACTGCGTCTGGTTCCGCCGGGTCCCTCACACACGGCAACAGCTTGTCAGCAGAAACAACCACGCAGCGGAAGGCAGTGCAAAGTAAAATCCTGGTATTTGTGAAAAGGTATCGCAAAGTGGGCGTATGAGTGGCTGTGCCGGCACGCCTGCGGCTGCGCCGACCTCAGCACACAGCACGCAGCATGCGAGGTTCAGCCCTACAGGCTGACCGTGTCCGCAGCTCTCAGCAGCTCTCAGCTATGGAAACGCCTGTCTCAGGGATGGAAATGCCTGGATTGGCAGCGCCAGTCTGCGCATCACTTCATCCCTTCAGCAGGCACTAGTATTATTCATGCTGGACATGCCCTTGAAAAGGCAGGTCCACCAGGCCTGAATCAGCAGCTACCCAGCCAGCATCGCACAGGCAGCAGTGCCTTTCCCGAGAAGCTGCAGCATCACAGCTCTCTCCTCAGCTCTCTCCTCACACCCCGTGGTATGCATGCATCCGTGATCCGTGACTCCCCCACCCATCACCCCCACCCCCACACATTCCTGAGGCAAATTCAAAGCAGCCCCTTCCCCCTCACCAACAACGCAGCTGCTCCGGCCCCTCGCCTACGCAACAACACGGAACCCGCGGCCCGGCTTCCGCCCACCTCCCTTCTCCTCCTCTTCCTCTTTCTCCTGCTCCTCACCCGCATCGGGCTCATCCTCATCGAAGCCATCCGTCTCTTCCACACCCTCGCCACCCCCCGGCCGCCCACGCGACTGCGCCGAAGCCCCCCGCCCTTCCGACGAAGCCCTAGCTGACGCGCGGCCTCCGCTAGCATATGCCGCCGTGCGCGCGCCCGGCGGCCCGGGCGCCGCCGACAAGAACCCCTCCGGCAGCACATCCGCCAGCTCCAGCTCTGGATCGTACTCATACGCCAGGTCATACGCCACATTTTCCCTCGGCACAATCAGCTCCTCTCCGCCCTCATAGTCCAGGTCCGCCAGCCCCTCGTCGCCCTCATTCCCCTCGTTCCCCTCCACGCCTTCATCGCCCTCGTTGCCCTCATCGCCCTCGTTTTTAACCGAGCCCTCGTCGCCTTCATCGCCGTTGTCCGGCGTGGTCATCGGCGCGACGAGCGGCGCCGGTGCGGCCGGGGTGAACGTGGAGCGTGCGAGCACGGCTGAGCTTGAGGAGGTGTCGTAGCGGCGGCGGAAGCAGGCGCGGATGCGGCCGCGGTTGCGGCAGTGGCCGACGTCGCTGCCGGGCGGGAATATGCAGCGTGGGCATGGCCCAATGCACCTGCAGTGCCGCTCGCATCATGACACTCTCATGACACTGTCTCTTACAATGCGTTTGGCTCTCTGTGGTGATGCATGGCACATCATCACTCTCTTGCGATGCCTTTGGCTCTGGGTATCAAGGCAGCGCAGTTGCACAGTAATGCAGGCACTCGCCCAAGGCAGCAGGTACTCTATCTTGCAACGTCATGGTTTGTATGTCCAAGATAAGCTGTGCCAGCTGACCTGACCTGACGCCATGTTTTGTGATTTTTAATTGAGTGCCTTGCAGCCAACCCTGGGTGAGTCCCTGAGAGGAAGGGGGGGAGAAACGGAGCGGCACCTGCGCCGGTGGCAGCCATGCAGGAGCTTGCGGCCTGCTGACATACCCTCGCCAGAGTTGGTTGCGATGGTGTGCCTCAGGGCTGCCTGCGCGCCTTCCTCACCAGGATCGGTCAGTGCGGTTGACGGGCGGGGGAGAGCGGGGCTTGCAGCTGCAGCCACGCCCTGGAGTGTGTGCACTGTTTGTGTAGGAGCCAGCAGCAGAACACACAGCATGCACATCCACGTGGAGGGCATCATGTAAGACTGCTGTGTGAGGTGTAGAGCAGTGTTTCAGCCTGGTATGGCCAGCTTGCCTCTGCAGAGACGGTGTGGTTCACCTGCTGCTCACGGGGCCTGGGCTATCTTTGGCCTGCACACAGAGATGCCGTGATGACCGGTGGTGCTTCAGCCAGTGCCAGGCCTGTGTTGGTGTATCGTGTGACTGTGGTGTGAGGCATTGCCGGACGAACGAGGGTCTGTTCTGACGGCAACAACATGGTGCACGCGCGTTCGCCATGCTTGACGCTGTCGCTATTAATCCAGCTTCTTCTCAACTTCCGTGGTCAGTATGTGGTTGAAAAGTGGCAAATTCTTTGGACTCGGCTGCGTCAAGTCGGCCAGAGATGAGATCAGACTTATCTCAGAGATACTGTGTACGCTCGATGCAGAAATAACTGACTCATCGACGACGGCAACTGCCCCGGCTGTGTCTCAGGTTATGTGTTTGTCTGTGTAGCGCCGACATAAAACGAGCTTTGCGGGGCCTTTGCAGGGGTGCGAAAGATGACGGAACGGCATCACATCGAATGCCAGATTGGCCCTGTGGTCACCAGCGTACAAGGCATGCATACCGGCTGCTCGCTTTGCGTGACCGTTCTGTGCAATTTGCGGGCCGTCGCGATGTGCACAAGCGCAGTTGAGGCCGTGCACATCCTACATTGAATCTGGACAACCCGTCGCGGCTTCGGCTGTCGCTGCAACGGGCCCTCAGCAATGACAGATTGGGAGTTGGCGGTTTCCGCCCTGTTGATGACTGTCTTGCACATCCGCCCGTGTGTCGATCGATTGTATAGAATACAACTTCATGATGCCGAAAAACTGCATAGATTGCGCATCTATTCGTGGTTCTTGAGCAGGCAGCGCCGACCGGTCAGCGGCGTGGGCAAACAAATGTTGCATGCACACACGCTCAACATTGTGGGTCCAGATGACGCGCGCGATACCAGCTTTCAGTCCTTGATACGCGGCTGAATCATACAAGGTAAGGAAATCTTCAACGTCCTTGTCGTATGACGACTGCGTATGATTCATGTGTATGACTCCAGTGCGGCTAAAAATGGTCGCGCATGCGCACCATATGGCCATGGGCCAACCCATCCACGCGAGACGATTTGCGTTCATATGGACGTGAATTCGTGAGAAACCTCGCCACTAAGCTATCGACAATTGGATCTTATGTGTATCAAGCTCAAGTGCCGGAAACATCAGGTTTGCTCGTGCAATTTACTTTATGCACGGCCAAGTTTGCTTGACTGGTACATCCACACTATGTGCGCACAAATCGCACCTGCAGCTATCGTATGCCAGAGTAGTCGACTTGTGCTCTGCTGCTCTGTGATGGTCTGATGCCCTGCGCATGCGGTCCAGAGCCCGGGGTCTGCGCTCCCGTTGTGACGATCTCTTTCTCCTGTCTCTCGCTCGCAAAACAATGCCACAGGATGCTTCTGGGGCGTGTGATTGCAATTATGCATTTTCACTGGCTCAGGCCGCTGCTTATGGGCTATGCGATGCACCTGTGCGAAGAAGCGTTCCGTTGACCACCAGCCAATGCATCAATCGGTATGCACAAGGCCGCTGCCGAAGCTGATATCTCCTGGACGGTGGGAGCGAGTCACATGACGTCCGTTGCGTGATCATGTATGGAGGTGGTAGCCGTCACGCTAAGCAGCTTGTGATGCACACGCAGCAAGGTGTCGCTGCACAGTAATTCGAATGCAAGTTGCACATGCGCTCCAAACTTCACATGCATCTGTGGCAATTTTCACACACAGTCCACGAAGACTGCTGCATACGGAGAAGTTAGCAGTGAGGCCCCTCGCCTCAGGGGAGGGAGCCCGCCCCCTCGGACGTGGGCGCAAGCCTGTCTTCGAACGATGGTCACATCCAATTGCAGGGATCATACAGATTGACAAGAGGCGCAGCCAGGCTGGCTGCATTCATTGGCAGGTAGTGTGCCTCCCTGTAATCCCTTTCCCACTGAGGTGCTGTTGCAAGAAGACCCACACCATCCAAGAGGTGGCAAGCTTTCTGATTTGCTCTGATGCTGTAATTACCTAGCTTCAATTACATATGCAGCACCAGAATCAGTGACTCTGTCATGTTTGCTGGCAGCAAACGTCATCACAAGGGCATCATTTGACAGCACTGGGTGTATTTTACACCCATTGTGCAACCAGTTTGCAAGCAGTTTGTGACCAGTTGGCGGGATCAAGCGGAGGCACCTGTAAGAAAACAGCCTCAGCACATTGCTCAGGTTGCTGCTGTTGACGCTCGCTTGCACGCTGCTCACAGTGCTGCTCCGACTGTTTGGACTGTCCGTTTGCTTCAATCGAATGTCTGCCACCTTGCCAGCGGCTGGTCTGCCCCGGGCTAGGCCAGTGTCGCTCAAGTGCGAAGCTTTTGAGCAGGCAAGTGCGAAGCCTTTGAGCAGCTCTCTCTCACAGTGTCACATGCTGAGGACAAGTTGGAAGGCAGCTTCAGAGGCTCATGTGTCATTGTTGTTCATCATCAGTCAACCTCATCGTGCGCTACCACACCACTGCTCCCCACACCAGCAGCCCTCAAGCCACTTTGACAGGAAGCATCGCAATGGCAACCATCAGGCCGCCACAGGGCTGCTCCTGGCATGCTGCACTGCATGTCATGAAGCTCAGATGCTTTGCTTGTCGGGCAGCAATTCACACGAGCTCGTTATTTCCCAGCTGTGAAGGTAGCCTTCTGGCAGTGCGTAAGTATGGGCTTGACTAGCTTGCACCACTAGGGACTTCGTGCTCGTGGTTCGTGGCTGTCCACTTCAAGACCTACCACAGCCTTCCCATGCAAGACCTGGCTTCACCTGCAACAAGGGCAGGAGCAAGTTTTACATACCAGTACATATTGAGCCTCTGACCGAATCACCTTGCTTTTGCTGATGCACTGCAGACAGCCGCAGCAGCTGCGGTCAACCTGATCACCAACGGTGCATTGCCACCATCCCATGCAGGCTCTTGCAGTTTGTCTGCAGCCTGGTCCTGTGGAGCCTGCACCACCTTCATCCCAAAACATCACAAAATGGAGCTCAACTCTTGAGGGCAACTCCCTTGTACAGGCTTCTCCATTTTGTGTCTCACCTCGATGTTACAAAGGAGTGCACGATAGCCTGAAGCCTTGCGCATCCACAACCCAACTCGTGCACAGCAGCCTTCAAGGCACTCTTTGTTAGCAGTTGGCAAAGGTCAGGGTTTGCGAAGAGCTGGTTCGGATGTGGAACGGTGACACCCTGCGAAACTCACTCTGGCATTGCCCCTGTGATTGATTTGATACAGGGGCAATCATGTATGATATTGTCCCTGTGTATCGCTCGAGCTCCACCGCGTGTGGCCACGGGTGCTGCTGGACCCATCTGGGTCCACAACTGCATCATGAACTGGGCGTCATGATTTTTGGGCGTCATGATTTTTGGGCGTCATGATTTTTGGGCGTCAGTTGCTCCGGCAACCGATTAACAACAACTGTAACTGCACTTCATGTAGAGTGCCGCCCAAGGGCCGACAGTGTTGAGGGCACCAGCTCCTGCACATGCACCACCTGAAGCCACCTACACCTGTGCACTGCCTGCATCTGCTCCATACACCGCACCCAAACTTTCCACTCCTGAGCTGATCGTTCGCAGCCAGTGTTTATCATCGCGCCAGATGCAGGTGCGTCATTTTCTGCACTGTGGCATGGCATGCCCTTCGGTGTGGGTGGTTGACGAAGCACTGGTACTTGTTGGGTATCCAAATCGCAGCTAGCACAGAATTGTGGCAGTTCTGCATGCTCATGCATATGATAAACACAACCCACAGCGCACCCTTACACGGGCGCCATGACCGTTGCAACGACGGGCCTCTGCGTGCTGGCTTGGGACGCCTGATGGCGTGGACAGGCGTGGACAGGTGATGCATGCCGAGGGCAGGTACCTGCATGCTGGCCAGCCTGGGCGCTGCCAAGCCGCCCTGGCAGCCGGTCAGCACACCTACCGGACCTGGGGTGGACCTGGGGTGCGGTTCGATAGTTAAGTTAAGTTACGGAGATACTGACAAAAAGGGGTGGGGAGAAGCTGACCCGGCACCATGATCAGCGGCACCATGATCAGCGGGCACCATGACCAGCGGCGGTGGGGCAAGCAGGGTTGAAAATTGTTGGCTGGGCTACCTACCATGTACACAGATCAAGCCAAGCCTCCGCGGTGCCGTGGGAAGCCAGCACACAGCGCAGCACGCAGCGCATGCAGCACAGCCACCTGGCGCGACGTCCCGAAACGCGCTTGCAGCCAGAGACCCACCTGCTTGGAACAGACCACCATCGCCAATACCTCACATTGGCTGGGCTGCCTGCTGTGCTGTGGAGTGCATGGTGTGCTGTGAGCTAGCTGTAGGTGGCACTCGAGTGGCCGGAGCGATGTGGGGGCCCCCAGGGGCTTGTCAACCCCCAGGCCTGCGGGGCGGGCGACCGTGCTGCTGGCTGTGCTTGCCAGCTGTTCACAGCTGCGGTACCGGTGCAGCTGTGGCATCACACAGTGGTGGGTGGTTGGTGTTTAATGTAATACACAGGGATCGAGCACAGCGTCGGCGGCGCCGAGAAAAGCAAACGCGCAGCACAGCGGGCAGCATGGGGAGCGCACCCACCTGCATACTCGTCGTGGCATGGAGGCGACTGCTCATGCACACGGGGGTCCCGTCGCCGCTTGAACCATACGTTGGCAAGCTCCCTGGAGACATCCGCGTGCTCCCCCTCTGCCGCAGCTGGACGTCGCCAGCTGCGCCACCAGTGGCCCTGACACGCCTGAGCGCGCGCAGCCCGCGATGCGCCACCATGGCCACCCCCCCGGGGGTGGCCCCCCGGCAGCGGTGTCGCCGGCACAGTCTGCCCGCGGTGCCGCGGTGCCGCCGGCACAATCTGCCGCCGGCACAATCTGCCGCCGGCAGAGGCCCCCCACCCGCACCCGCGCGGCGCCAAAGCCGCATCCACCCCATCTCTCGCAGGCCCCCCACGCGTCGGAAGTGCCCCACACCCCTATTGGTAGTATCAACGATTGCGTGACGGGCGTAAGTTACGAGGGGGCAAATGGCGCAGACGTGACGAGCTGCTTTAGGATTCATGAGTTATTTCAGTAGTGACGACCTAGACAAGCTTCACGCATGCAAAAGCCTTGTCATGCATGTTGGAAAAACAAACACGCATGCAAGATTTTTTTTCCATAAATGAGGACGTTATCCTCAACAGCAATCTTACATGCTGATGCCGACGTCAGTTAAGTTTTGGCTCGTAGAAGGCGACACTACGTATTGGCACCCAAGCTCCAGCCCTGGCCTCCCCCTCCCCCACCACCACCGCCACCCCTGACGGGTTCCTGGCGCCGCCCACCGCACCGCCTTCGCGGGGCCTGCCCCAGCACCAGCCAGGCGGTGCGGGGCTGCCTGGCAGCACGCCCCAGCCATCGTCCACCAACGGCCACGCCCCTCTCACCGGCACGGCGGGTCCACCCGAGCGCGGACCCATGCCGCGCTGTCGGGCCTCCCACCAACCTCAGGAGACACGCGGCAGCGCCCCCGGCCCGTGGAGAGCCCGCCGGCCTCTGACCGGGCGCCCGCTGCAGGGGCTCGCGTGCTTTCCCCCACGGTCACAGCGGCCCCTGCAGCAGGACGACCTGCTGGCCTTCCGCACCACGTACGTGCATGGCGCTGCTGGGCTTGAAGGTGGTGCACTCGCTTGCCTGATCCCATGTCCCCTGCCAAAACCCACCAAACAACAAAACACACAAATACCGCACCTTCACTGGCGTCGCCAAGGTCATTAATATTCCCATGAGATGTACATCAGGATACGGCAACAAGCATGTCGGTTCCACCACACGATTGCAGAAGTGTGGAGTGGGGTACATCGGGGTCTTGTAGCGCACTTTCATGGTCAGATCTCCAGTCACGCGCGATCTGTCCACACCGTTGTGCGGCAGGCTGGCGCACCAGGCATGTGCGCACGCGCCGTGCCAGGCTGGCCAGGAGATCGCTGCCGGGCCTAGCTGATTCCACTGACAGCCTGCCAGCACTGATGTGCCATCGCGCATGGACCGCCATCCATGGCCTATCCCCCTCGAGCCCTGGCACGCGCATGCCCCGGCATGCGCATTACAGCCTGCCTCTCACACCATGCGCATTGCAGCCTACCTCTCAACCCCCCTCCCTTCCCCCCCACTCCACCTACCATTCCCAGCCACTGCGCGGACCACGGCGTTCTCTGGCAGCGGCTCTGGCACTGGGTGGTCTACGGTCCGGGGCTATGGCCGTCGCGCGTGGCTGCGGACCTGCGCGCGGCCTCGTGTCTTTCCCATGACCATGCTGTCTGCTGTGGCCGGCTTGGCGCCGGCTAGGCGCCACGGTCCCAAGCTCCTGGTGCCTGTGCATAGCTTGTGAACGGACTGCGCGGTGATGCGCTGGGTTGGTGTGCTGTGTGTTTATGTTCCCTGTGAGGGCGGTTCAGGCCGATGCGGATGACCATGCTGCTTTTGATTGTGACTTTGTTCCAGACTTTCTTCCGTCGGCGCCGCTGGGGCCCTGATCTATCACAGCGTAACACATGGCATGTTGACATAATACGACTGCTGGCACAACGTCCATGGATGTTGTGCCGTCGAGCAGGAGTAGGAGCTGAGTAGGATGTTCTGGGCATGGTCCGGGCAATGCTGTGTAT
>JALKAD010000158.1:417077-428949 GCA_024500015.1 Ulva compressa
TGCGACGGTCGACATGCTGCTAGAGCTCTGCCGGCAAGACACGACCCCGGAGCTGCGGGCGGTCGAGCTGACGGCGGAGGGTGCCGGGCAGGTGGTCGCCCGCGCCGTCGCCGACGCTCAGGCGGCCTGCACCAGCGAGGGCAACGCGTTGGGCTGCGCGAGCGCGAGCGCGACGGCGTCCGCGTGGGCTGAGGCGGCGGCCGAGGCGCACGCGACGGCGGTTGCGCGCGGCCAGGGCACCTGCGCGTGCCTCGCAAACGCCGGCGCGCTGTCCATCGGCCAGGCGGCCGAGTTTGTCGGCCTCGTCGCCGACGCGTTTGCGCGCGCAGAGGTCACCGCCTGCTCCTCCGGCGACCAGACCTCCTTCGCCACCGCCTACGCCACCTGTGCCGCCGAGGCGTACGCACGGCTTGTCGTCCAGGTACCGTGCTGCGCATGCTGCGTGTGCTGTGCGTGCTGTGATGCGCCTGCGTTGGGCCAGGAGGGCTTCCAGGAGGCATTGGTGGCCGAGTCGCAGATGGTGGCCACAGGTGGGGGCGGCAGAGAGGTGGGCATGCATGCAGGCGTACGCGGAGGCGCTGGTCGTGAACGACTGCTTTGACGCGACGGCCACTGCGGAGATCTCGGCGGTGACGTCGCTGGAGTACACCGTCATTGAGGGCTGCCAGCAGGACGACAACGCCGGCGGCGACGCGACAGGCGTCACCGACGGGTCCTTTGCAGAAGTGGTGCGAGCCCACATGCTGTGTGCCGTGTGCTATGGGTGCTGTGCTTGTGTCGGCGCGACGCAGCCGCATCGCAGCACGCGCGTCTCAAACTCTGTGATCGTCGTTTCACAGAGCTGTAGTCGGGTGGCTGCGTGTTGTGGCTACAGCGTCTCCGCTGCTGCTGCTGCCTGGCGCCTGTTGTGTCTGCTGCCTGACCCTCACAGCAGCATGCGCTGCACCCTTGGTCTGCCTGCTTGGCCCCGGCTGGATGTGAGCGTGGCTTGGGGTGAGCGTGCCAGCCACCACTCGAGCGCATGCTGTGGACTCCACAGCTGAGAAGGAGCCATTGCGCCCTGTGGCTGTCATGTTGAAATGAGAAACATGACAGGGGCTGTCATGTTGCGATGACCACTATGGCGTCCGGGAGTGCCGTGCATTTTCTGCCCGCAGTCGTCGGCCCCCGCCCGTGGCGAGACTCGTGTGCCATCTGCGTGCAGGTCGCGACTGAACAATGACCACTGGGGGACACTGAGAACTGGATGCGCAGCTTGTCCCGCTTTTAAACAAGTGAAGTATTGTAGTGAAGCATGGTGTCTGGGTGCTACGGTCTCACTGCTTTTGTCCTGCTCGCAGCTCCTGTTGCAGGATGGTGCGCCCTGCTTGGCGAGCACCATCTTTCCGGCGAGTTTCAGAATATCCATAGTGAGCACCTCAGAATACGAAGACAAGTTTTTTGGAGCGAGAGGCGTGACTCTTGAGAGCCGTTGATGGGCAGGCATTGTGAGAATTGTTGAGTGCCTATGCCTGCAATTTGCACGTGCGAAAGGATGTGTAACAACTCGTTCGAGACGTACTCGACCGGCGGCTTGCAGTGTTGTGTCACGCGTGATGCTGTCTGGTCAGCTCATATAGTTTGCCTTTTCTGCATTATTGTGGTGGGTTAAAAAAAAAACATGCATGGTAGCCGTGAGTTGTTCGAAAGCATCACCACACTCGACCCTACCACTCTAATACACATGTCCTATCAGCTACTGGCTGCACATTTCAAATGTGACATTTACTATTAGACTTTACACTTCACTCTTCTGTAGCCAGTCGCATGCATGCGCACCGTCGTAATTGAGCCATTTTTTTGAATATGTGTGGCCGCATGTCTCCTATGAAACGCTCTGCACGCGGCGCCCCCGCACGCACTAGCATCCTGCGTGGAACTACTCTCCGTGGCACGCCCTCTGTAACGCACCATAGCACATGTTCATGTCCGATCTACATACCAGGGAGGAGGCGCGCGTACATCGACAGATCGACGACGGCCCACCCCCAAGCCACCTTCCACATCCTCATATCCTGACATGCTGCCCTGCTGCGGGACGTCTCCGTGTCTAGCTTTCCCGGTACATCTCTAAATCTGGCCGCCGAAGCTCATGCTGTGCATGCTGTGCTTCAGCCGCGTCCCCACGCGGCCTGCGTGGCTAGCTGACAACGCAGCAGCCGCCGCCGCCGTCACTGGCGGCAGCTCCGGGCTTGCCGGAGGCTGCCGACACGACGCCGCGCTTGCACGCGGCTTCCATCTGCTCGACGGCGGGAGAGGCGGCGGTGAGGAGGTGCACCAGGTCGCGCGCGGACGGCCGCACATCGGGGTTGCCGTCCCAGCACGTGCTGATGATGTCCTGCATGCATGCGCGGCCGCATTGCAACCACAATCGGCCCCCCTTCCCGGCTTGCTTGGGTCTCGCAGGCGCACCGAACGGCGGTGTGTATGTGCCGTCACAGCCGGACATGGCAGCAAGCAAGTGCTGGCCATTGAATCGGGCGTGCACACACAGCTGCCGGACACTCCGTGCGGTGGCATGTGGTGTTGCGTCACGTTGTTGACACCTCTATCTTCAATGAATTCTTCAATGAGTTTCAGCACAACCCTGAGCACAGTGCCGAGCAAGGCATGCGTGACGCCATCGCCCAAGTCCCTAACGGATCCAGGCTCGGACAGCAGTGTGGCGGCTGCAGAGTGTCACGGCAGCGTGGCGCGGCGCACCTTGAGCTCCTGAGGCCACGACGGCTTGAGGGTCTCCCGGTAGCCCGCGGCAACGCCCTTGGCGTACGTGGGAAACTCGTCGGGCTCGCCGCTCTTGTGCACACGAATCGCGAGCGGGCACATCATGAAGAGCTCGTATGCGATGACCCCCAGGCTGAAGATGTCCACCTGTAGCCACCCAAAAACCAATGATCTTACCAGCTGCTGCCCAAGATCGGCAGAGCGAAAGAACGTGCGCTGGTGCTGCCCAGCAGCAAAACATGCGGGAGTGCGTTAGTTAGGAGGCAATAAGCAGGTCGGAGCATGTTGGGAGTGTGCGGGAGAGTCATGGGATACAGAATTCGATTGAGCGGCAGCTGGGCATGCATGTGTGGCATGCGTGTGGGGCGTGCCTTCTCGTTGTACGCTTCGTGGCGCACAACCTCCGGCGCCATGTAGATGTAAGAGCCCGTCTCGCCAGTCATCATGTACACGTCAGACTTGATCGCCTGCGTGTAACCCACCGCGGCAATCTCTGCACACAGCACGCAGCACGCGGGTCATATGCAGCATTTGCCGAAGATCAAGAGAGCACCGAGACTCGCATTGAAACCAGAATGCCTGTTTGACGATTGCGATGACGACGAATGCATCGACGTGCCGGGCCGGATTTGTATACAATTGTCAGGTGCTGTCAATTGTATGTGCCAGGCGATAGGGCGGACAAATATTGTGCGACCCGGCATGCTGCCATGGCAATGAACATGGGGCCAGGTCATTGCAGCACGCAGCACGCAGCATGGATACTGGTGCATCAATGCACAGGCAGCGAGCTGTTGAACGAGTGGGCATGCTCCTGCACGGGGCTAAGCAGCAGCGGCATTGAACGTGGAGGGCATTGAATGTGGAGGACGCGTCAAGGTGGCATGCATGCGCGTCAACGGGGCATCGCCATGCCACCGGCCGCCGACACGTGTGCTGCGCAGACTGGTCTGCGCAGCATGGTCTGTTGCTGAAACATATTCCATTACCAACGTATGTCTCCCTTTAACCAAACGTGATGGCTTTGTACTGCAGGACATCACCTGACACACGCAGATCATGCATTCGCATTGGAACCGTATCAACAGCTGTGCATGTATTAGTACTAGTGTACTAGTGTACATGTACTAGTACTGCACACGATGCCTTGTACCACCGTGCCACAGACAACACACATTGTATACAATTGTACCACCATGCACGGTGGCCATGCATGGTGGCCGTGCGAGACAACACACATTGTACCACCATGCACGGTGGCCATGCATGGTGGCCATGCGAGACGACACACATTGTACCACCGTGCGAGACCACAGCATGCCCGCCGCCAACACCGAAGAGCTGGGCGCCATGAAGGAGCAGCGGGCATCCTGCATGGCCGCCAGAGCACCGGCGTTGGCAGCAGCGGCCGAGCCGGCATGCCACGGCAGCTGCCAACAGGCCACAGCATGCTGTAGTACCACCAGGCCGCAGCATGAGCACCAGCGCCAGCCACCGCGCTGGGCACCTGGGCTGTGTGTGCTGTGATTCATGCAGTGTGTGCGTGCATGCCCCCTGCGCCGCTGCTGAGGCCATGGCATGGCATAGTGTAACGCAGCATATGCCGCTAGAGGCCGCTGTGTTGCGCAGGCACGCGGCTGGCGTGGGCAAACACTGGCGACGCCCACCCATCGGGCCGAGATTCGCGGAGTCACGTGACCAGTTGTCAGTGACGTGACACATGCATTGTGACACATGCATTGTGGTTCCCGTTGTGCGGGCACATGCATGCCTGCACACAGGGTAACGCCCTGGCAGCGCGTGGCACAGCAGGGCAGCACGGCTTACGCGCTCATCAACGAGATCGGTGATCAAGATCTTGCGGCGGGTGCTGAAGGCCCTCAAGGTGGCATGGCGGGCAGCCACTCGAGGGGGCGATCCCGAAGGGCGCACACGCTGCGCGGTGACACGCACGCTGACCATGCATGCACTTGAGGAGCTCCGCGGAGGGGTGGCACTTCGGAGGGGTGGCACATCGTGGGCGTGAGCGGCCCTCAATCATGCTCCAAGAGGAGCAATGCATGCACCGACATGAGGGGGAGGGGGGGGCAGTGCATGCACTGGCGCAGGAGGGGGCATGCGCATGTAATCACGCGCATGTAATCACGCGCACGTATCAAGTCACGCGCAGCAGAGGCACCGCACTGCGGAGTTTGGTGAGGCCAAAGTCCATGACGCGCACGTCGCCGCCGCGGCCGGCGTGCGTCAGCAGCAGGTTCTCCGACTTGAGGTCGCGGTGCAGCACCTGCGGGTGCGACTCGTGCAGGTACGCGATCGCCTTGGCCGCCTGCGTCACCCACCGCAGCGCGTCGGGGTATGAGTACAGCCGCTTCCCCAATCCGCTGCCCGCTGCCCTGATCATCAGTGACGTCAGCGACCCGCCGTCGCAGCACTCCTGCGCCTGCACGCTGCACATGCTGAGCACGCTGTGCACGCTGCGCATGCTGAGCACGCTGCGCATGCTGGAGTCACTGAGCTTAAAAATGGAACGAGTCAGGAGGCGGGTGTCAAGCGGCATGTGTGTGGGGTGGCGTGTGTGCTGTGCATGCTGGGGGAGGTGGGAGCATGGCGGGGCGGCGCACCACAGCCATGAAGTGCTTGTCGGGGCTGCCGCCGGGCTGCTTCTCGGTGACGATGCCGCAGCCGAGGTAGCGGATGATGTAGGGGTGGGAGAGCTTGCGCATGATGCCGATCTCCGCCATGAACATGCGGTCGTCCTGCAGCACACAGCACGGTGACGCAGCATGGTGACGCTGAGGAGCAGCAGGTACAAACAGGGGTCGTGTCATGCGGCCGTTCGGCAGCACACGCAGCATGCTGGTCGGGCTTCGCAGGTATACGCAGCAAATCGGTGCAGTGAGAAGAATCGATCAGTGCCACATGCCCCGCCGCACCGGCCGAAACTAGTCACGGTAGCCTGTGTTAGTTCTGTAACCAGCAGCATCCAGTGTTCTATCTTCTACCTCGTTGACAGCACACATGCCGCCGCAGATGCATGCAGGCACCGGCGTGACGTGGATAGCAAGGCATCCACACATGCATAGCGATGCGGCAGCAATGCTGCGGCGATGCGAACCTGAGATTGTTGGTCCGCGTGTGTGTGTGTGCACGTCCAATCGTTGCATCTTGTGTGACGTAGCATGTGCTGAGTGCTGACACAACACTCAAGACACGCAGCCACAGATGTCTGCATCTGCTGAGTGTTGACAAGCAGGGGGAGGACATGTCGAACAGATGAGTTGCGGTTTGGTGCCTCGGGACGCGGACGGGCCTGGCGGGGCAAACGACTTACGGCCCATCAAATGGTTCAAGCAAATGGACATTCGGCTCAGCCTTCGGCACAAGCGCAAGGCACCCGGGAGTGGCGCTCGAGGGGCGGCGCCCTGAGAAGGACACTCGAAGGATGGGGGCGATGTGTGGGCGGACGAGCCACGTCCGCTTTGTGAACATCAGGCGGTCTCGCCGCTTTGCGAACAGTTCAACTCATTTCAGAAACGCCAGGAGGCTGGAGCCCAGAGCTGCCGTGTTTCTGGTTGACAGTAAAATTCTGGTTGACAGTCAAATCTGCGAGTGCTGAAGCAGGCAGTTGGATTCACAACTGCAAGAAACAGCAGCCATAGATGCATGCATGCTAAGCTTGTGGTGATGTGCATCACCACAGGCTCATCCATGAGCTTGTGATCACCCGTCTGAATTGGGTGGGGAAAAGCACTTGCCCAACCACTTGGATTCCAAGCAGTGGGCAGTTCCAAGACCCAGTGCCCCGAGGTGTTACACGAGATGAACGCAAGAGCGCGGCAGCGAGGGCAACAGCAGGAAAGCAGACGACCAAAACCCCCGCAAGCAGGCAGGAACAAGCAGCAACTGTCTCAGGCGAAAAGCCACAACGAATCGACACAACCGACACCACCACACCCACGCATCCATCCAACACACACGCGCACTCCCCCGCGGTGGTGGGGTGCCCCACCCCACCACCGCGGCAACCACGCCAAAGCCGCACACAGCGTTCCCCGAGGTGCCAGAGTGTCAGAGCAGCAACGATCTGACAGGACCCAGGGCCCGGAGGCAGGGAGACAGTAAGGGGCATGCCACATGACCCATGTGACATGAGGCACTTTTCTGGGGACACGATTTGCTTTTCCTGAGGACAGAAGCCAGATTTGTTGGCTTCATGTGGCATGCAGCGTCCCACAAGCCCTGAGTTTTTGGGACAGTCCTGACATGACTGCCAGACAGGGTAATGTCATCATGCAGCCACAAGAACAGCTGGTGTTGACTGCAACTTTCAGGAGTGTTCCTCACTGCGCATGCATACACTGTGCAGGAATATGGTGTCTGGCATAGCACCCGCAATCCCGCCCTCCCACACCTTTACCCCCGCTCCGGACATGCCATGCCATAGGGAGGCAGCATGTCCGAGCTGAAGAGTCTGGCTGCGACGCCGGACCTGCGCTGCAAGGAGGCCGCGCTGCAAGGATGCCCCGACCACTCATCGCGATCGCCACCGCGGTGACGCGGACCACCTCGAGAGGCCTCGGTGACGTGGCGCGTCTCTGTGTTACACTGGGATGGAGGAGAACAGGTGGCGATCCATCTCTGTGTAGCCCGCTATGTTGTTGGCTGAGCATCGACCCGATTACAGCATTGGCTAGATTACAGCATTGGCTAAGACCCTGGGAGACTCATCCAACCCGTCAAGCTAAGACCAGGGCCCAAGAGGTCAGTTGCGCACCTCTGACATCGCGGCGATGAGCGCGTCCACGTCCTCCTCCTCCTCCTCAGGCGGCGATTCCGCGGCGGGCGGGCTCGCGACATCTGTGAACGATTCCCGCCGGTTTGCCTCCGGGCTGCCGTTGCGGTTCGGCGGCCGCGGCCTCCCCGACTGACTGCTGACTGAGGCGCGCGATGCGCGGCTGCTTACCTTGGTCAGCACGCGAGCCAGCGCCGCCTTGTCCTGGCCGTTCGGATCCTGCACAGCACACAGCGCGCAGCGCGTCACCGCACAGGCCCACTGTGCGCATGCCACCTGGTGCAGCGGGGCAGGTCCCTTCCCCCCACGGGGAGCGGGGGGAACAAATGCAGCTGCAGGAGACCGAGCGGGTGCTGTGCGAATGAAGGACGTGCCGCGCGTGAAGCGCCTCAGCCGCCGCACGCACTGAGGCATCCAGTGTATGGCTTCTTCCACCCATTCCTGTCTCTCATGCAGCTCAAACCACGCCCAAAGCGCACGCTGGTGGACACAGCTTGTGGCAGCCGGCAATGCCCTCCAAACTGTGGGCACATGCATGGTGTGTCACTGGTGCTCAGTGCAAGCTTGGTGTGGGCACTTCAAGTTGGAACTGGCACTTCAAACTGGTGGTGTGAGCATCCTCTGTCTGCCATCCGAGCATCAACTGGTGGGCAGAGCTGGAGGGCAGAGCGGAGGGCCACTGGGAGGTGGGCGCACCGCCATGGAGATGTCCTGTTTCTTGAGCCGCTTGACAGCATAGTACGCTGTCTTGCCATGTTGGTCAGTGTACCTCCGCTTATCCACAGTGCCAAATGCACCCTCTGCATGCATGCAGCACCCATCATGAGCGCACATTGGGACAAGCAATTACGTGTGCATTCCTGAGACTAGATACCTCCTGAGACTAGATACCTTCACCGACACCAAGAGTCACACAGACTTACACACACAAACACGGCACTTGCTTTGATTGGGATGTTGCCTCAGTCCTGACATAGGTGCAATGACCACAGATTGGTGGTGTAAGTGGAAGGTGCCACGGTGTTGGTGATGTAATCCTTGGGCTGCTTACAGCACACTGTCAATTCACACCACACCAGACTTCTGTTGACATGGAGTACACAGTGAGCATGTGCGAGCATGGGATGGGAACACATGCTGGCCACAGACGCAGTTCTTTGTAATGTCATGGTGGTTCTCACCAGGCCTCATGAAAAGTCATGTGTGTTACACTGTGATAGATCTAGGACCCAGCAGCGCTGAGGCAGAAAAGTCATGTGTCACTTGGGCTGCATCGATGGATCCAGATCAGGTTCAGGTCGTTAAAATTGCACAGCCCACCAGGCAGTGTATGGACGCCCACCAGGCAGTGTATGGACGTCCAAGATTGGCTGCCAAGCACAACTGTGTCGCCTAGCTGGTCTAGTGTGATCTGTAGTCCAAGGGACTAACTTCCAGGACCACGTCTCTCACACACCAATGTTCTCCGGGGGCCAGAGAACAGTAGTAGGATAAGGGGTTTGTGATGAAATGCATCTCACACAGATTTGCTTGGTGCCAGAGGTACGTGGTGCCAACGGAGCCGCCGTAGGCTTTACAAAAGACAGCATTCCGGGGGCACAGTTCTGCAGTGGATGAGCACGAGCAGTGTGCCAGTGCATAAGAGGCACATTGGCGCGCTGTGCCGCTCCAATACTCGATGGTCTGATCCACTCGAGGACACGTCAGAAGCGGCGTGACACGCCTCCGAGATGCATTCGATTCTACGACGCAGGAGCGGGGAGCCTCCGAGGGGCCACGAGCACCGTCCGATCGAACGTTGCGAGACGCTGCAGCGTCTGGCATGGCAGCACTTCAAGATGCAGGGACGTGCCCTCGATCAGGGACGGGACGGGCCCCGAAAGAACGGCGAACGGCAACTGTCGACTGGGCATGAATTCAATGTGCGTGGCGCGTTGGTCAACCTGCGATATCCCCTTACGAGGCCTCGAGGACGCCATCTGGACTGTTACAGAGACGAGTATGTTATCGGCGGCGGGCAACCCGAGATTTCAAATTCGAGACGGTAATGACTCAATCGCGGAAAACCATGTATCGATGGCGGTCACGTTGGCGACGATAGATCTCATGATGACGCAGCACCACTGGCGAGCGCGAATTCGAATGGTAACTGCAGGCATGTAGAACGTGTGCGATTGTGACAGCGATGCATGGTAGTGGATGGATTTTTGCGTGTTGGTGCTTGCTTCCGGCCGCCTGCTGGGATTCGGTTGCATGTTTGCCTGTTGTCGCCCTCGCTGTCGGGCCCCTGCGTCGATCTCCTCGGAGCTCCGTGTACACGCAGAACGGGTTCGGTTGCAAGCAAGTCTGCGACGTTACCAATTGCACAAGCGCCGGTGCCGCTCGAAAGTAGCTCACTTGAAAGGCGATTCAGACTACTCAACGTAAGTAAGAGACCTCTGGCAATGATTCTCGCAGGGCTTGCTGATCCGGAGCCAGCAGCGCTGTATTGGATCAACTGGACTAACACGGCAGTGCTGACAGAACGCAATGGTTTCGGCCGTGATAGGAGCGAGATTAAAGACGCAAGCATGTTTCACACCTTGTCTTCTCCTGCGAAGCGTGTGCCCACGTTGCTGTCGGCAGCAAACTAGAGCAGCTGGAGACACAGGGCCACTACAGGTGTGCCGCACCTCCCAGAACGGCGACGAATTCGAGGGCATCGAAAGGGACGCCTGCATCTGCTCCCATCTCACGTAGAGTGCGAAAGTTCCTTGTGACCATGTGCCCGGCCGTGGCCATCTTGGCACTCTTCCATCTGGCTTGTGCGCTCATGATGCGGAAACAACGGCAGTATCAAAATACACACCATTAGAACCTTCATAAACCATAGGCCACAGTGGATCTCAAGCTATCGCAGGCACCACTAAGCTGCCAAGCGATGCTCTGGGTTTCCTGGACGAGAACCGACTGTACGTGCGCTCGCGCGATCGCGATGCAGATGTGGCCTCAGGTGCGATTGGCGATGCCGCGGAGCTTTGACCAGGACAGCTGCGGCTGCGCAAGCAGTTGAACGCATGCCATACTATAGAGCCATGCCATGTCTAGGATTTGCACAGGGTTTGGATTTCACGGTGTATGTGCACAGGACGTCGCAGACTCAACGTTGTGCAACATTGGAATTCGGAATGCCGATGTGTACCCGAGCGCTTTGTGCCAACCGTTACAATTGAAGTCAATCGATTGAGCACAGTGAGATCACGACTGCTCATGTGCATGATGTGCATGATTAGCAGGCATTTATATAGCGGAATCAGTTCCACGGGTTTCTGGCTGCTGATCACAAGCGTGTCTGGCGAAGTTCAGCAAATAAATCAGGCGTGCTATGCACTCGTGTCACCATCATCGGGCAAGTGGCGTGTGGGGCGCATGTTGACCGTGCACGACCGCCTCGGCCTCCACCGCAGGATGAGCGTCACGACAGCCGTGCTCCATGTGACAGTTTTGATGACTTTGCACATGCTGAATCGATCCAAGCTAGAGAAAACCCAGCAGGCACGTGCTGCAGTCCCCGCTTGACCCAGCTGGGCCAAGCGAAATCGCACAAGTTCCAGCTGTTGGTACGTGCAATGTAGCTAGTCTCCGAGTCACATGCGAGCAACCCCGCAAACTACATTCTGTCGTGACGTATTTCATGCTTGCTGTCCCCACAGCAACGCGCAGTAAGGTTCCTGTGTTTGTCAGCAGCTGCACCATGGGCAAAGAGACTGCATGCTGCAGAGCTGTGCTTCATGCGTACTGACGGGTAAGCTCCTGGCTGCTGGTCGGTGCTTACTGCGCCTGTGTTGCTGGTCGGTGGTTGCTGCAGCACTCGGGTGTTTCAATGTCCGGTGAGACCACACTGAGGTTACAAGCATCGAGGCGACGGTCATCAGGAATGATTCCTTGACTCGAGGCTTGCATGCAGCCGGCTAGCTGCGCAACACGCCATTGCATCGCGTCCAGGCACGTACACCACATGGAGCGGACACAATCGCACGCAGGCAGGCACATCACAACCAGGCTGGATATCTCGTCAGCCCCTGCCTGCATCACATCTTGCCTCACCAGCACAACGTCCCAGTGTTCGATCGCTCCGGAACCAGCAGGTTCAGGCCACCATTTGGCTACAACACAGTTTGCAAACATCGGTATAAGGCCCAGGCATGCCTCTTTTCGCCTCTGTCTCCGCCCACGCCATGCGCCCGCCCGCCCCGCGTGCGCACCCACGGCCGTCGGTCCACCAGAGGACTTGCGCTTGAAACAAAACTCTGTCATGTACAACCGGGAGCGGCAGCA
>JALKAD010000158.1:436835-457431 GCA_024500015.1 Ulva compressa
TCAGCCCCGACCACCTTGGCGACACACGCTGCACATCACGTAGCACGGCAGAACCAGCCACACTTGTGTGCTTGTCCACATTCAATACACTTCGTTGACCCCGCGCTCATCCTTGAACCTGCTGGGAGAAACCAGAACAAGGCAGCCCACGAAGCCGTGGGAGATGTGCGAGTTACGAATAGGCAGTGCATGCAGCACGCAGCACGCAGCACGCAGCACGCACCGGCGCGTTCGTAAGACATCAGGCTCTTCTCGGCTAGCCGCGCCATGAAGAGCAGCCGGGCGGGGTGCGAGCCGCGCTCCTCCGCGTCGCTGTCCGTCGTGTCCTCGCCGCTGCGCTGCGTGCTACGCTGCGCGCTGCGCTCGCCGTCGTCGCCAGCGGCGGCCCGGCGCGGCCAGCCAACGGCCATGAGGGCCGCCTCGGCGGGCAGCATCTGCGTGAGGCTGCCGGACTTGTGCAGACCCTGCACCTCCTCCGGCACGAGCGGCGACCGGATGACGCCCGGCGGCCGCTTCGGCGCAAACACCTCCTCTGGCGCCCGCCGCAGCGGCCCCTTGCCGCCGCCGCGCCCGAGACTCCGCACCTGCACGCCACCACACCCATGCCCCTCCCCACATCCACCTGCATTCCTTGCATACCCCACACCAAAACACACACAGCATGCACAGCACACGCAAAGCACTCAGCACGCCCAGCACGCAACCAACCCGTGTACAATCGGGACGTCACATGCTGTGCATCACAGCACACAGCGCACTGCGCAGCACAGCACGCAGCACAGCACGCACAGCAGGCGCAGCGCACGAGGTCGCGCAGCTCGCGCAGGTTCTCCAGCTTCTTGCGCAGGCTCTGGAACTCGCGCCAGCCGCGCTTCTGCCACACCCCCTGGCTGAGGTCCCACCCCTTGCGGCCCTGCAGCAGCTCGTCCAGGTCCCCAAAGTGCTCCATCGCGGCCTCGATGCTCTCCACCACCGGCGCCAGCTCCGCCTCAAACTTCTCGGCGATGGCCTCCGCGAGGTCCTCGGCGGCGCGGGCCGCCGCGTCCTCCGCGTCTGCCTCCGCGTCGTCGCCGTCGCCGGCCGACGCGCCCGCCGCGCCCTCCTGCGCGTCCTCGCTCTCCAGCGTTATCTCAAACTCCGGGTCACCCTGCTGCCCCTGCTCGCCAGACTCGAGCTGCTCTTGCACCGACTGCTGCTCTCCGGCCCCCGGCGACAGGTCCTGGTCGTCCGCCGCATCCGGGGCGTCCTCCCCGCCGCCCGACATCGGCACGGCGTCCTCGGGCGCGTCCGCCTCCCCCTCCTCGCTCGCCCCGTCCTGCGCCGCGCCCGTCTGCTGCGGCGGCGGCGGCGCGCGCTGCTGCTGCGGCTGCTGCTGCTGCTGCGCCTGCTGCGCGAGGAGCTCCTCCTCGAACTCGCGCGTGTACGCGAGCATCTGGCGCAGCACAGCGTCGCTGAGCTGCGGGTAGCGGCGCGTGAAGCGCGGCATCTCCAGATTGCTCATCGACTCCTGCATGCATGGCATCATCTCCTAGTATCTCGCATTCGAGATCGCATTTGGATCACAGGCAGAACATGTTCTGACAGGGTACGGTTGAGACGAGCCCCACGCGTGGCCTTGTGGCTCGACCTGAATGAGGTGTTGGCCACATGCATGCGGCACGCTCTATCGCCCTGGCATGCATGCGCCGGTCTGACATGTTCACAGGGGGTCGCGCCGACAGCACAAACGTGAATGCATGGGGCATGCGGCCCCGCTTACAACATTGAGCAACGGCACTAGCGGGCCGGACAAAGACGCCTGCACGCATGGGTGGTTGAGCAGGGAATCTAGCAAGGACTCGTCATGACGCGTCAGGCAGCGCAAGGTCACCGAGATTTCCACCTCCACAACGTTGGATGAGAAGGTAAGTGTCATGGTCGGCCTGGCTTGAGGAGCTGCGCAGCCTGCAGTGCCGTTGAAGGGCAGCTTTTCGTGCATGGCTGCCATATGTGGTGAGCGGGCTTGTTGCCACTCTGTGCCGAGTGCTGTTGACACTGTTACAGCTCCTGTCCCACGGTTGCTAGCCAGGTCATTTGCACAGGTGTTAATGTCCTCGTGAATACGGCAATGTAATCATACATACATACACATGCTCTGGGCCGTCCGCCGGGGGTGTGACTGATCAGTAGGCATGTTGCATGACCATACCAGGAACTTGGTCTTAAAAGGCTCCACAGGGAACTCGATGGTAGAGTTGCGGGGCAGCCGGCCCTTCTGGAGGGCGGCACGCCATTGCTGCAAACCTTCTGCTTTCGTCTGGTAGTCTGGCACATCTGCGAAGCAACAAGCAGTGTGCTTCACTTGCAACATGCTCATTCAGTGCGGTTGCGACACATGCACACACCGAATAGAACAAGATTGAACGCTCGAGCTCGTAAGTACAGATAGGTAGGCGATGGGGATGCGAGTCCAGCCAGCAAGGTACCTTTGGTCATGGGCAGGTCCGCAACGCTGGCCAACAGGTCTGCTGGCACCTTCGAAGGGGAGCCTTGCCATGCGCCAGCTATGAAAGCAAGGGAGTCCGCTGGAATGTTTAGCTTGTTGTTGAGGTCTTGTCTGGCGTTGCCATCGCTGTTGTCGTCGCCGCTGTCACTGCTGACTGCGGCTTGCGCGATTGACACTCTCCGTGCTGGAGCTCTTCTGTACGAAAAGGGCCGCGACAGAGGTAGCTTCCGGCAAGGGGTACGGATACATCGCGGAGGATACATGTGACCTTGTGAACGTTGGCGATCACGTATTTGCTTGCCAAATGCGGTTGACTGGTTGCATGGCCCACGGCAGCGTTGGTGGTCGCCACACGCGCTCTAGTGCAACGGATCAGGAGACTCCCTACCGGGAATTAAGCAGCTGCCAAGTTCTGCAGTAGACACAGGCTACTCCGGCCAGGAATTTTACGCTTCCGACTAGTGTGTTGGCCAATCGGTCCCCTTCCGTTCAACACAACATTGTGATATGACCCACAACACACAACGGGCCATTAATGCATGCGTTTGCAGAAGCGACACTCGCGCCTGACTGCACGATAAAGGCATCACAGTGGGTGGCGCTGCAGCTGGCAAGGACGTCCGTGCAATGTTGGCTTGACCCACTTCAAGACACCTCAAACGTGCACCGCGGTGATCAACTCCGTAGTGCGCCGGGATCCGCGGGAACGCCATGCTAAGCTCCAGCTACCATGAGCCGAAGCTGGCAGAAAGATGTGATATGACCTGCCAGCACATAACCCGACCAGCATGCGATCCCATGGCTGGACAGAGTCTTCGTGATCTTGCTGTCGGCACAGGCAACCAGGATGCATCGATCACGCAGATTATACAGCCATAATTAGGTAGATAGAGAACTCCATGTTCATGATTGCCTCTAATCTTGTCCTTGCTGTGCCGGTTGTCAATCGTGCGCGTGCACCTGTTGAAAGGTGACCACTAGACGTCGCTGTGGTGGAGTGATAAACATGCTACAGCCTTTAAAGCTTCCTCCAGTCCGAAATGATCCGTCGTTCTTGTTCAATGGAAGCAAGTTGTCACCTGATGGCCCCCGTGAAAGCTGCAACACAACTCAACTGGCAACCGTACCAAGTTCTTACTCCCCTCCGGACGCCCTGAGCCGGGTAGAGCATCTTTGTGGCTGCTCAATTGCTAGCCTCTTGCGTGTGGACGGTGATTCCAATGAGGCAAATGACGTCTTGCTGCACAACAGCCAGCTCCGCGTCGCGCTTACCGAACTTCTTGGCGTTCACCATCAATGTGCCGGCCAGGTATCGTGTCACCTCTTCAAAAAGCATGAATTTTGCTGTATCAAAGAGTTTTAGGCCTAAGCGATTCTGATACCTGCACTCGCTGCTCTGGACCGAACAGCACCTGGACAATCCGAATTCAAAAGGCACGCTGTACTTCGCCTTGTGTGAGCCAGAAACAATCTGAGCCAGTGTCGTGCTTGAGCAGGGTGCGGCTATGAAGCGCATCTTACAGCAGATGTTGCGCGAACTGACCTCGCTGCGGCAGCAGAACGCGACAAGGGACCTACTCAACCGTGCGCGCACAGATCCATTGGATCCAGCGGCGGAGACAGCAGCCTTGAAAGAGGCATGGGCTCGGATGAATGCTTATTCTCAACAAGCCGCTGCTTCTCAGCTGGCCGTGGACGAGGCCAGGCTCGAAAGCAAGAGGTTGAAAACTCAGCTGGATGCATGTTCACAGGCTCATGCCTTGGAGCAGAAAACACTCAACTCCGAGCTGAAGCAGCTACAGGTCCGTCATGGATCCAAAGCGAGGACTCTGCGAGGATGCACTGCGCTGATATTGTGTGTGCTGGTTCACCCAGCCATTTGCCATCGTGCAACCCGTGGGGGCTGTAGTGCCAAGCCCCTAACCTGAACTGAAAATGCTGAGACCATGCAGGAACGCTGTGCAATTCTGGAGATGCGGACGTCCGATCTGAGCGATCGTGCGGTTACAGCAGAGCGTGAGCTCCTGTTTGCACGAGAGCAGCTCAGTGCTCGCACGACACAGGCAGATAATTCACAAGCTGAGATGCGCGAGCATATTGAGGAGCTCAAGCAGGCGTCAGCTGCGGCGGCAGAGCAAGCAGCAGCCTCGCAGCAAGTTCTGAGTGCATCAGAGCAGCGCTGTTCCGATCTGCAAGCTGACTTGCGAGGCGTAACGAATAAGGTGTGACAAACGATGCTTTACACTGCATACAAACTGCATCATTCAATTTGCCATGTCCCACGGTCAGCAGTTACACTGCAGCTGCCATACACCTCTGCCAGCATCGGTCGCAGTGCCGTGGCTTACGTGCCCAGTGGGATGCATATGTCAGGTGTGGCATCTCCACTCCAGGAAGCACTGAGGCACTGCGATCCGCCGAAACCGAACTCCGATCAAACACATGCCAGGCAGCAACTGCCGTGAGTGCTTCATAATCCCACGGTGCTGTGCAGCTTGACGACGCGCTGACAAAAATGGAATGGTACGAGCATCGCCTGTCCTCCACGACCGCACCAGCGCCCGAGGCCTCAGCTGGAGCAAGCCCCACACTCAAAACCGGACGGAATGACTCCCATGTCCAAGCGCAGCACGCCTCTCCTGCTTCATCGGTTGACGAAAATCGGCAGCTTCTCAAGCCGCTGCGCACCGTGCCCAATGGCGCAGTCGGAGGCAGCAGCGGCCAAGTACCTGAGGAAGGTTTGAGCGAGCCACATGCAGCTCCATTCAGCCCGTCCTCGATGCCGTTGACCCTGGCGGGTGCGCGGCGCAGCACAGCAGCGCGGCCATCGTCGCTGCGGCGGCACAGCGCAGCGCGGTCAGTCTCACCGGACGGGCCGGTGGTGGCGTCGTTCGGCCGGGGGCCTGCAATGGCGGACAGCTCCCACGAGGGCACCCCAGCGGGGCTCGCGCCATGCGCAGCCGCCGGCGAGGACTGTGTGTCTTCAGACCGGCCATACGTCGAGGTGGATGCAACAAGGAGCGGCCCGGCTGGTGATTTGCAGCCGGCATCCGCGCGGCAGCCATTCGCCGATGTTAGGAATCAGACGCCCCGGCATCCAGGGCGATATGCTGCGACCGAGAGCAGTCCAGCACGGCAGTCGGCGCGGGTGGCAGTGGCGTGCGGCAGTGACTGCGGAGACGCCTCGCTCGATGCGTGGACACGTGGCGCAAGCGCGTCAAGCGCGGAGCAGTTGCCGCAGGGGACACAAGGGAGTGGAGTGGTTCGGCAGAGCGTGGGCATGCAGGCCGGAGAGGACGTGGGTGCTGGAGCCGGGGATTGCGGTGCACAGCTACGGGAAGGGCGGGACTGCGGTGGGGCCGGCGGGGCCGAGTCACAGTCTGTGGCGCTCCGGAGGAGCAGTGAGTGGCGGGGATGCGGGGGCGGTGGAGGGGGATGTGGGGGGGGTGGAGCCGGTGGGGGGCCAGGCAGTGACAGGGGCGGAGGTGCGGGGTCAGGCTGGCCGGCCGGCATACGGCCGGACGAGTCTGCCCGTTCGTCGGCCACCGGCGCCGCTGGTGCAGCGTCTGAGGCTGCTGAGGAGCTGCAGCAGGAGCGGATGCGGAACGAGGCTCTGCTGTTTGCCCTGCAGCAGGCGCGGGAGGGCGACGCGGCAGCGGGGGCGGCGGCTCCGCGGCAGGCTGGAGGAGGTGGTCCCGTCAAACTCCAGCCGGTGCAGACGTCAGATGTGGGTTGCCAGATGGTGTTCAACCATGTGTTTGGGCTCGATGCTATCACCCAGTGCAACCTGGGGGAGGAGGGGCTCGCGGCGATTTCGGATCGGGGGGATTCGAGCGCGTGGATACGCCGCAGTGGCGATGGCGGCCTGCAGCGCGGCGCCGCTGGTGCAAGTGCGGAGGCTGGAGGACCAGTGGTGCATGGTGTGCTTGCCTCTCGTGACGAGTCTCCAGCTGTTCTGCTGCTGCGGCCACATGTGGGGTGTGGCATTGCCGCATAACTGTGGTGCCTGTATGAATCTGCCTCTCCAGTATGCCGTGCCTGATGCCGCACGCTGTGTGCAAGCGAGCATGCTGTGATGTTGGTACTGCATGCTGGGATGCCACCGCGGAGGTGTGTCAGGGGCATTCCACGTGGAGCCAATAATTGCGGCAGATGTCCCCCAAAATGCGAGCAACATTCCCCGAAAAGTGCTTCATGTGGGATGCCTCTAAGCGCTCACTCTGCAGCGACCCGCACGAGGTTTAAGCTTACCGAGGTGATGCGTGTTCGACAGCATGCGCTCGAAAGATGCCTTTGCGTGCAGGTCAACGGCACGAGCAACAGCTCCCGCGTAGCTTGGTCTTTGAACTGCCAGACGACATTGACCAGCTGCTGGAAGACGAGCCCGAGTGGGAGACGTTGGTGGCATCCCTGGCTGGTGTATGACGACTTCTCCAGCTCCGGCATTGAGATCAGGACTGCAAAAAGGAGCTCAGTCTGTCCAGTGCAACGCCGGTGCCGAAGTAAATGGTCTGAGGAGGCGTCGCTGTTGCATGATGACTGGTCACGGTGGAGCGGACAGCTTGCAGCTTGAAGGCTTGATGCTATTTTGTCCCTGTCATCCATTCTGCACAGCCCGAATCGCTCCCCGCGCTGCTCTACTCCTCCGTTGCATATCTCAGAGCACCTGTAGAGATATGCCTGCGTCGTGCGAATGCAATACGGTGCCATCTGTCGCATGTAAAACTGCGACTGCCTGGGGAAGCCGCTGCGTGCACTGCGTACAGGTTTGGGCTGTTGGGCCAGTAGTCAAGCACGATTGAGATTGCGGTATCCGGGATGGGCAGCGCCGTTGACTCACCGCTGGCAGCTGGCCCCATCGCAGCGCTTCGCGAACATGTGCTCCCAACGCAATCGCACCACAGGCAGAAACCGACGATTGTACGCTGCTGCATCAAACTAGAGACTTGCGCCATGCCCTTGCGTGCATGGTGACAAGGGGGAGCAAGTTTGTATTGCCGCTTCCGAACGAGTGAACGCACACAGTCGGAAGGTACCAAGCAACAACTCTGGTGGTACAGATTAGGATATCCAATTCGTCAGATTGGTCTCCCAGCCACCATTGCTCCATATCAACAGATCGCTTGCGCCCGAACAGCATGTATGCAGACACCAGCATCCATGCACCCACCCCTTGTCATACCAGGCGAGTGCCCATCTTCATGTCTGCAGTCCTCAGGTTTGGGTCCCTTGCCGCACCACAGCCCTGCCCATCTGACAGAAGCTGGCGACTCTCCATGAGGCCTCCGTGGTATTCGAGAGAGACCCCCCACCCCGGCTTTTGTGTTCACAAGAGCGTCCTCAGAACCACCTTGACGTGTGCAGTCCAGGTCTGGCTGCCCTGCCGCGCCGCAGCGCTGTCCATCGTTCAAGAGCTGGTGGTCCTCATCGCTCCGATTCTGTTCACCAATGTCTTTGGCGGCCGATTCGCGACCGGCTTCATGCTCGCCACGTACGTCTGGGCCGCGACCGTATGGGCTCAGCGGGCGGGCCTCAGAGTGTGGCAGAGGCGGCTAGAGGCAGCGTGGGCGAGCATGCACGAGTGCCCCCAGTCGTGCGCTCTCCAGGTACAGTCTCTCCCTTCAGTCTGCCACCTCTCTCCCCCGCTCCGTGTGCACACGAGAGAGAGCGTGCCACAAAGCAAGATCAGCTGCCCAATACTCCGTACATGCCCGCTCTGTGTAGCCCTTACTCGTCCTCCTGGCGGCCTCAACTTCCAAGCGCCGCAGCTCAAATCCGTAGCATTCTCGCGATGGCCGCTGGGCCTACCACCTTTGGCACTGTGACAAAAGGCACAGTACGTGCGTGTGGGGGCATGCAGGACCCCAGGGCTCCTGCGCGCCGGCCTCGCGCCCAAAACTCTGTACCTTTTTCAGCTGCGTGTTTCTGCCAGCAGCAGGCTGGCGTGCAGGTACTCCGCCCTCGCAGCGTACACGTGCAGAGCGTGCGTCGCCATCCTCGCTGCAGACTTCTCCCGCCGCTTTGCTGAGCAAGCAGGCACACCGCGCTGCAGCCGCTTCTCCGCCCTTTGCCCAGCAGTGGGATGGCGGGCAGGTACGTCGCGCCGGCCTTACGGCCTTCACGTGCGTTTTAAAGCAGTGGGAGGGCCGTGCTTCTTCGTAGACGAGGCTGTTGTGGTGGGAGGTGCCCTCAGGGGTGGCCGTGTGGCTGGAGGCGCGCTCGGACCCTTTGCCTGCATGCAGGCCGGTGTGGTGACAGGTGCAGTGCCACTGCACAAGAGCGCCTCCAGCCCGAAGCGTCTGCTGGCATTGGAGCGCGTCTCGGGCAAAAATGAGGAGCTCGCAGCTTCCGATGTGCTGCTCAGCTGAGCTCAGCTTCACACTGGAGCACCACTGAGTACCAAACGAGATGCACGCAACTTGGCCCGCACCGGAGGGTACAAGGCATGGATGGCAGCGTGCCCTAGCGCTGGTGGGGTAGCCCTTGGCCCTCAAGCCTGGGAATGTGCTGATGACAGAGGTGGGTCGCTCCAAGCTTGCTGATTTTGGGGCGGCGTGCGCGATCGAGCCGCGGACAGGCAAGCTGCTGGGGACCGGTGTGCTGCGCGACATGCACATCGACTCTCTCATCAACATGATGGAGAACACGCTCACAGGCACGATCAAGAGCAGCGCCATCCTTGGCCAAGACCCCTTGGATGCACCAGCCGAGGCTGGGGACGCGGTGGTGGCGGCGGCGTTCAGCTCGGTGCAGGCCACGGTCCTCCCGGCACGGAGCGGCCTCGGCGAGCTGGTGACGGCGGTCGACGACGGCGACGGTAGCGCCTTTGGAGGGCCGGGATTGCAAGAGTGGGAGCCCACGGTGGTGAGACGGGTGAGTGCGGTCGGAGAGAGCCCGGCCGTGCGGTTCCAATCGGCGCTGAGCGGCGCGGGCGAGCATGGACCGATACGAGAGCGGACGCAGTCGGTGATGGCGACTGACAGCCGGCAGCTGTCGTACTCGCTGCGCGAAGTGCCAATGTTGTTGCACTCTCTTGGAATCAGTTGGAAACCGGGAAACCGAAACTTGGCTGCTATTTGGCTCTGCTGGGCCCCACCTGACCTGCAGAGACCAACCTGGCGCGCGGGGGCCGTTTTTGGATTTTCAGGATGATTCCTTCCCTTTCTATGCTCTGTCATGTACACCTGGCACGGTGCAGTTCACAAGCACGTACAGCTCGCCCGAGCGGTCGAACAACTGTGACCAGCGCATTGTTGACGTTTGGGCAGCTGGCTGCATCCTCTACTAGTAGTACGAGCTCTGCACGGGCAAGCCTTTCATCAAGGCCAGCACAGAGCGGGAGAGGTTTGTGATGATGGCACAGTTCTACAACCCCAACTGGCAGCCACCCAAGCCGCCCACGCTCATGAGCTGCTGGCAGCCTCGCAAGATGAGCTGCTGGCTGCCTCGCGCTGCTGGCAGCGCGCGGCATTGAAAGCTTCGCCTGCAAGTCCAGGGGGATGATGGGAACGTGCCGGTGATTGGGATGCGTTGCCTTGAAGGCCAGGGGGATGACAGGGGCGCACAGGTGAATAGATTGTTTGCAAATCATGGGGAAGTTGGGGGTCGCACCATTGATTGGGCTGCCTGCGAGGCCATATTTCCGCCTCATGTTGTCGCGCGCGAGCGTGCCCAGGATGGTGGGTGCCATGCCTGGCAAAAATACGTACATGAGGCAGGGGCCAGTTGCGCCAGCACCCCCAGACGCGCCATTTGCGGCCACTGCGTGGGCAAAGCAAGGAAGGTACGCGGAGAGGAGGCAGCTGGAGCAGCCACTGGGGCCGGAGAGGCAGTCAAAGACGCCGGAACAGAACTCATGTGGCGAGAGGGACTGTGAGCGCGCGCAGGTGGCTGGAGGGGGCGCTGGGGCGCGGGTGGGTGGGTCAGCGCCCCCCCGGGGTGGGGGGTCAGTGCCCCCGGGAAGCATCGGCTCCTGGACGGCCGGATAGGACGCAGTCGGCTTCTGCACGTCCGTTTATGCTGATTGCGCAAGCAGATGCCCGGATCTGGTCGGCCATGGCGCGGCATAACTTGTGACGCAGGGATACGGCGCGGCGCCGCGGGACGCATAAAACCATATTGTTACACGAACGCCTGTTGGTCTCCCGACCTCTGTGGGGAAAACGTCTGAACCGTTGCTTTCTCAAGATTTCATGTCTTCAGCGGTCACTGCAGCTGCCTGAGCGCGCCACAGCTCACTGTCGCGTCGGTGGCATATGGCAATATGCTGTCGTTTATGCCTGTATTCGTCGTATATGCGCCGTGTATGCCACTGGTATGCTCCCCATACCGGGGGTATGCCAGTGCCCATATGGCCGTGAAAATCAATCCGCTTGATACATTCTTGCTAAAAGTCACATCAGCAGTCATTGTACGTCAGTGGGTCGTACTCTGTTGCGGTTGCAGAGAATTTTCCTCGCGTGCCTCGACGCTGAGGCTGTGCTCGAAGTGCAGAGCGTACACTGTCGGCCTGTTGGCAGATGTTTTTGTCGGTCTGCACTCATTCAGACGTACAGAAGAGTCTAATGTGCATGATTGTTTGTTGAGTTTAACTGCATGTGACTGGTGCAGCAGGGAATGGATACACTGTAACTTGCAGCAATCCTAAAGCTCCATAACCAGTCTCTTGTTGCGTGCAACGCCACAGGCTCGGATAGAAGGCGGCATACCAACACGACTTTTCTCTTAAACTGGACCAGGTCCTGCTAATTATGCAGTAAGGCACTCTGCTGTTGTTGATCGCGTCTGCAGTGTCCTTTCGGAATCTGACTACCAGGCTGCAGCCATGGGCGATCCAGCTTGCTGCAGCTGCTACAGCTGACGGCTCTGATTGGTGATTCATCTATTTAATTCTACTATTAAATGACTGGGCATGCATCCACACGAATGGCAGACAGCATGCAGCGGGCACACTAAGATGCAAGTGCCCTTGCTTGCAACTTCAGCAAACAATGGCAGCAATCGCAGATACTTGGTTCATACATCTCGCCAAACAACTGGACAGAGCTCACCATTGATAGTGCGAGCTGTTCTTGGGGATGTTGAGGCTGATAAACGGGACACTGGTTGCCCCAGGGAGGCAAGTGTTCAAACCGCTGCTGTGCAGCTCAAACCGCCGCTGTGCTGTTTCCGCCCATAAATTTTCAAGATGAGATATAATGTGATTCTATCTGTTGGTTAAGGGCTTGCTGATGTAATTCTACGCTTTGGCTATGGTTCGCAGCATATGTTAACAGAGCAGTCGTGCTGATGACCAGCTCGCGCAACCACGAACGTAGCCATCCGACATACACAAGATGGAATGTACCAACAGGCCTAGTTTGCAGTCAACATCAATCGCGATCGCTGGCGTCGCGAGCTGCTGGTGGTCTTTCAGCCTCTTTGCAACTTGCACCGCGGGAGCACCCATCATCCACATCATGGCACTTAGGCCAGGCTGAGACACAGTCAGTCACATAGACGCAGGTGCCAAACTTGCGCAGTATGACGTGCAGACCACTCCATGCCATTCGCAACAGCATACTCGGCTAATAACTCGCGGCAAATCACGATTGTGCTGCTCGCGCGCAGCGCTTGTATTACGCGTAGCCACATGACGGATCCGGCCAAGGCATACGCCTGGCATAATGAGGACGAATTTCGGCATAAACCAGGCATGAAGGCATCACAGCGCACGCACAGAAATCGCAGCACATGGCAGTTTCCGAGGCACAAACAACAACACAATGCCATCTGACCCTGTGTGAGGGCTGCACATCAGTTGCAAGGGTGCTGTCGCACACTTCTAAAGAATGCTACCAATGCGTATGCCGCGACGTCGAGAACGGCGCATAACAGCGGCATAACATTCATATGCTCCCGCAATGCAATTCGTCAACTCACGAAACACTGCACGGACGAACACGGGAGAAAGCGCAGTGTAGAAGTCTATCATTATGTACAGTATTCTACAATAAAACGCGACCTGACGTTTATGATGGAATACGCATTGGCATATTTCCCCATATACCACTTATGCCCCCATATGCCACCCATCCGCCGGTTACGCCTGATGTCGATGTTGCCAGTGGTGGCTTGTCTGAATCGGAGCACCCAAATACTATTAAACACGACTGCTGGTAGAACGGTCGGCAAACCTCGTACGTGGTATCGCATCGAGTATTGCTGTAATTAAAGCGCAGTAACAGTTGCGGCTGACCGTAAAGAGTAGATCCGAAGGCAGCTCTATTAATAGCGCGTGGAGAGAAAATAGTATCGCAATGGGTGCAGACAAGGAGACGGCCTCGGCTCTTGTGCCAGTGACCATTTTGACCGGCTACCTGGGCTCCGGTGAGATAGTGATCTGCAGCTGCGGGTCACGACACGAGTCGCATGTGATAGAGTGTGTGGTGAGCGTGAGAGAACGCTCGGTAGCAGGTGGCCACGCCACGGTGCCGCGTGCGAGGCGAGTGTGAGAGGCGGAGTCGTGTTGCAGGCAAGACAACCATGCTCAACAATATTCTGAACGACGACTCGCACAAAATGAAATTTGCGGTGATTGAGAACGAGTTTGGTGAGGTGGGGATTGATGAGAAGGTGTTGTCGGAGAGTGTGGATGAGGAGGTGATTGAGGTTATGAATGGCTGCATCTGCTGCACCGTGCGGGGCGACCTTGTCGAGGCGCTCAAGAGGCTGTACAGCAAGGTAGAAACCTTCAATGGCGTCATCATCGAGACTACTGGCCTGGCAGACCCGGCGCCTGTTGTCCAGACCTTTTTCATCGACGAAGACATCCAGTCCAAGTACAAGCTGGACAGCGTCATCACCCTCGTGGACACGAAGCACATCATCCCCCGCCTCGACGAGGAGAAGCCGGAAGGGGTCGAGAACGAGGCGGTCGAGCAGGTGCTGCTTCAACTCTGATGATTGCCTGGGGCTGCACACACGGCGCCGTTCTTTGGCAAAGCCGGCACTCTTGGCTCCGTTGATCCTGACCTCTGCGCTTCTGCTGACCTCGTGTGCTTCTCTGGATGTTGACCTTGTGACCTAGCCTGCTTTGAGTGGCCAGTGCCGATGACGAGTCGAACCGCTGAGCAGGTGGCGTTTGCTGACCGCATCATCCTCAACAAGGTCGACCTCGCCGCCAATGATGGCGAGGTGGACGCGATTGAGGCGCGGCTGCGCAAGATCAACCCCACCGCGATGGTCCACCGCTGCTCCTACAGCAAGGTCCATCCCAAGGACCTCCTCGGCATCGACGCGTTCAGCCTGGAGCGCGTGCTCGACATGGACCCTGAGTTCCTGTCCCCTGACCAGGAGCATGAACACGACCCGTCCGTGGTGTCTACAGCGTGCAAGATTGACGGCGAGGTCAACATTAAGATGCTGTCCGCCTGGATTCGGCGCCTCATTGAAAAGGAAGGCCAGAACCTGTACCGCTACAAGGGCGTGATTGCGGTCGCGGGAGAGGATGAGAAATTTGTGTTCCAGGGAGTGGGCATGCTGTTCAGCGGCACGTTCGACAAGGCAGTGTGGAAGCCGGATGAGAAGCGCGAGAGCTGCTTCGTCTTCATCGGCAAGAACCTCGACCTCGACTATCTCAAGAAGACGTTTGCGGCGTGCCGGGTGAACGTGAATCTCCGCTTCCCTGTCGGCACTGCTGTGCAGGCGTCCGTCGAGGGCGGCTGGCAGGATGGCAAGGTCCTCAAGCACTGGGATGACGGCAACGCTTACCGCATCAAGCTCGACGACGACGTGGAGTGCTGGGCCCCTGTCGACGTCGACTTCTTTGTGCGCGCAGCCGCCTAGCTGAGCTTGCTGTGTCGAGCTTGGCGGAGGTGCAGTGTGCTGGGCCTGACGCACGTGTGCAGTGTGCTGGGCCTGGCGCACGTGTGCAGTGTGCTGGGCCTGACGCCCGTGTGCAGTGTGCTGGGCCTGGCGCGCGCGGGTTGATCACTTGGGCTTCTGCTCCTGGCATTCAAGTTTGTGCGAGTGCGGCCGGGTGTGTGTTCGGGACACGGATGTGGCCAGTAGCACCCAAAAGTATTGTCGAGAAACGCCAGCGCTAGGCTGCTGTTTGGACGCCTGAATATGTGAATTTGCTTGTCTTGGGCCTGCCTGCTTCATCAAAACAGTAATTTCCTGTCTACCGTGACGTGGGGAGTCCATGGCTGCCACGTCCATTTCGTAGCACAAGCTTTGTCCTCACTCCGCTGCATAGGGCATACCGACCAAACTTGTCAGGCGCTGCGGTCGTTTTTCTTAGCAGCCCAACAGCCAACGCTCCTGCAGTGTGCTGCTCTACCATGAACCCGCACTTGGCCCTTGATGCTGTCGTTCATCGGTGCACAATGCTCGATTCCATTCAAGCAGCATGAGATCATGTGTGGACAGGTGGAAGGTGCGACATGGGGGGCCGATTCTTGTATTCGAAGGCTCTTGTGCCACCCTGCAGCCGCAGACATGAATTAGGCCACGCATGGCTCTTGGGTGCCCCTTGAGTAGGCTTGTGCCGAACGGTATATTTGCAGAAGTTATACCGGTATAATCCCTATGAGAGTGGTATAATTCGCGTCATTCTTGGGCCGTGGGTCTCGGGAATGCTGGCACATTGTTGCATGGAAGGTTTGAAATTATACCCTTCGGGCCAACCCTACCCTTGAGACATCAGGAGGACAGCCGCGGCCATGTCCGGCAGCCGACAACGCACACGGGTCTCCCCAACACCACCCATGACAGACCTCAAGCCCACCTTCACCCCGCCCCCAGAACCCCTCCCGCTCATCGTCCACATCACTGCCAGTCGTCTCCGTTGTTGAGGCGCAGGGACAGTCGTCGCTGTTGGGTGCCCGGCAGTCATTTCCGCGGGCACCGAATATTTCGGGAGAGCACAGTAGGTGCCAGAGGACAGACGCCTGGCAAACGGCAGCCAGGACTCGATCAGAAACAGTCTCATCATCTGTTTCCGTGTAAGAGTGGCGACCGAGTGCCGCGGGCGCGGTCGCCCCACCACCAGCATGCATGTTCTAACCTGCACCCTCTTCCGTGCTACCGAACAGTGGGCCATGCAGCGTCGGTTGGACTGTGGAGGTGCCAACAAGCGAGGTGGCCGCCCATGCTGTGCAGCAGCCCCAGGCCAGCCTTGGCAGCCCTGGGGTTTGCTCTCGACCATTCCCATGCACCTGCAGCAGAGCTGTGCTGTTGTGATGCTGGAGCCAAATTTGCTGAGACAGACGCGGCATGTCATGCATCGGCTGTGATATGCCACTGCATGCTGAGACACGCAGCAGCCACAGCATGCACAGCTCAGCCGCACACAAAAGAACAGCATGGCATGGCTCAGCCGATGCAGCTGCCCCGCCAGCGTGCTGCAGCGGGAATGCTCCCAGCTGAAACAAATCGTCGTCGCATACATGCATGGAGCCCGCACCTGCCGCTCCCATACACTCTCATGTCGCGCAGGCCACCCGCAGGCGCGGTGGACAATGAGGAGCCCTTCCGGGCACATGCCCTGGCTGCGTGGTGGGGATCGGAATGGGATGCCTCAGTCATGTCGCTCGCCACACGGTGTCTGTGCCACCTGACCTTCGCGGCGGGGCTTTAGTGTATGTGGGGCACGCAACCCCGCCAGCGCTACGGCACGCTACCATCTTGTGTAGCTCCTAACTACCATCTTATGTAGCCCCCGTGTGACAAACGGAATATAACGTTTGTCAGACGCCGAAGTACATGGTCTGAGCAGGCGTCGCTTTTGCATGATGACTGGTCACGGTGAAGCGGACAGCTTGCAGCTTGAAGGCTTGATGCTTTTTTGTCCCTGTCATCCATCCAGCACAGCCCGCATCGTTCCCCGCGCTGCTCTAGTCCTCCCCTGCATATCTGAGAGCACCTGTAGAGAAACGCCTGCGCGCTGCGTCGTGCGATCGCAATTTAAAAAAAAACAAAAAAAACCAATCGGGCATCACGCCAAATCCAAACGGGCATCGCTCACAGCGCCCCTGCGGACAGTGGCGGAAGAACGGTCAACACACGCAAACTCAAGCAACGCGCACAACTCAGACGACCATACACGCAGCCGGGCCCAACGCGGGAGCCACACAGGCGGCACAACAACGGACTCAGACGCGCACAAGGCAGAAATCCGGGAAGCCGTGCCAGCCAGGAAAGCGGCCACAAGGCGACAGCAGAGGCCACGAGCGGGCTGGGAGACACACGAGGGCAGGGCAGCCGCTGGGTCAAAGAGGAAAGGAACAGTCAATACGGTGCCATCTATCGCATGTAAAACTGCAACTGCCTGTGGAAGCCGCTGCGTGGACTGCGTACAGACATGGGCTGTTGGGCCGGAGCTTTGTCAAGCACGATTGAGATTGCGGTATCCGGTATCCGGGATGGGTAGCGCCGTTGACTCACCGCTGGCAGCTGGCCCCATCGCGCATATGCATCGCAGCGCTTCGCGAACATGTGCTCCCAACGCAATCGCACCACAGGCCGAAACCGACAATCGTACGCTGCTGCATCAAACTAGAGACTTGCGCTATGCCCTTGCGTGCATGGTGACAAGGGGGAGCATCGTGACGCTGAGTTTGCACACAATCAAGCCGCGTTAACGTTGCAAACGACCCTGTGTCTGGCTGCCTCAACAGCGCTACTAAACGACAATAACACTGCATTTACGGCAGAATGTAGACGCGGAGTTTCGACTGTTTGCGTCGCGAACGCAGGCGGCACGTTGAGTGCATGAAGTGCAACAAAGTGGACAGCTCGATTTCTTGGTGTCCACAAGCATCAAAGGCCATCACGAAGCGCAATCCATGTGACATTCTGCTCAAACAGCGCGAGCTGAAAGTCAGCAAGAATGTAACCAGGTAGATGCACGACACTGAAGCAGCGAGAATTTGGCAGATGCAGCAGCGTCTGCTCCTCGTGTGTTCCCGTCGAATCATACTCTGCACCGCCCCGAGTGGGGTACTCGCAGGGAAGAGCGTGTGCACAGCATTTGATATCGCACAATTTTATAAGGCTCTTTTTGCCAGAAGGTGCTTTATCTCCCCACTACTTGCAAGCTTCCCTGGCCGGTGGGATCCGACACTGTGCCGAGTGGTGACACATGCCGCGCCAGGCGCACTCTGCCATTTATGAAATTGAGCTTGATGACGCTCAGCTCACAAGCAGATGCAAGTCTGAGTGATCGGGCGTGTTGTCGTTGAAAGATTCACGCTAGTCTGCGTGCATTTGTGTGAGTGCAGGCACGATGGTGAGTACGGCACATGGTGCGAGTGGAGATCAACTGAAATCTGCATGTCATTACTTAACGAGGCTGCTCGCGCCATGTATCCGGGGTTTCGCAAATGCTGGCAGACGGTCGTGCAGTGTCGTGAGCGCAAGGTTCGGTGCAGGGGATTCTCCACACGATGGTTAGTGTAGCAGCAGCATCTGTGTGCTCTCCTGCACGCTTGCGCGTGCCGCTGAGGTGCGCTGCTTCCGACGTTTTGCACTGTCTAGTCCGAGCTGACTGTGGCTATCTGACCAGTCGTGTTTCCAGGGCGCATCCGCTAAGGCCACAACGAGGTGCCAAGCACTTGCACCCGCAGCATCGGCCCCTCGCCGCGGCCTCTGGTGCCGATGCGGGAGGTCAAGATAGCAGTTCTGCTGGGGGAGCGACGGGATTCTTTGCGAAGATGCTGGGAGAGAATGAGTACTCCATGCAGTTCCGACTGAGGCGGTGGTTCCTCTTCTCAGGGCTGGTCCTCGGCTACTCCTTCTACTACCTCTGCCGAAACTCCCTCAACTACGTCAATCCTGTCATGGTGGCAGATAAAAGCCTGGGCCTGGGCATGACCGAGGTAGCAGCGATGACCTCCATCTTCCCCATCGCATACGGTACGCCTGCCCCTTACTCTCTTACTCACCACAGCAAGCCTCTCCCACCAGCCACAAGCGCCCACGGCTGCGCATCTCAGACTCTCCTGTGTTCCGTGCCAGCTTGTTCGAGCCTCTTAATGTCACTGGTGACCCCACAAGTGCCCACACAGCCTGTCATTGCACCCCTGCCACATCCAACCACTTGGCCACACCGGCCATCTCTGCTATCCATGCAACACCCGCCATCTGCACAGCTGCCGCTGCACCTCTGCCCATTCAGCTCACACACATCGCGCATACACACACACCCCCGGCCGCCTCGAGCCAGCGAGCCTCGCATGCAGGTGCATCAAAGTTTGTCTCCGGGGTGCTCGGGGCGCGCACCTCCCCACGGCTGCTCCTCGCGGTCGGCCTCATGTGCACCGCCTCCGTCAACATCCTCTTCGGCTTCTCCTCCTCGCTCGTCTGGTTCTGTGTCCTCTGGGCCATCAATGGCACACTGCAGGCGCGCCCCCCGCCATCCCCGCGCGTTGTGCGTGCAGGGGCGACACGTGCCCTCGTGTCGACTTGCTTGCAGTGCACCGGCTCGAGTCCGGACCAGCCAACATCCAACAGTCCATCCTCGTTACTGTAACACACACCATCTCCCGCTCCTCGTGTGCCACAGCAGCAGCCCGTCCTCCCGCGGGCAGAAGCGATCGCCCGTTCCCTGTGCTCCATGTGTTTCCATCCTACTTGGCAGCTGTCAGTCCAGTTCAATCTCCACCGCCATCAGAGCCCCAGGCAGGTCCACTGCATTCCTCCACCCCCCTGTCTACCATCAGCGCAGTTCCACCACCTCGATGCATGCGTGGCCTCGATGCATGCGTGGTCTCGCGCTGGCTCCGCTGCCGCAGCGTGGCGCCCGCCATGCCGGCGAACTGTGGCTTGCGCGTGGCCGCCCCGCCTCGCCACTCACGCGGGAGCGGCGGCGCGTGAGCGGCGGACACAGCCTCCTCCTTCCTCAACCTCACCACGCATGCGCCCCACCTCACCACTCTTGCGCCCCACCTGACTCGCGCGAGTCGTGGACCGAGAGGCCGGCTTCCTCTGCCTCCTCGTGGTGCATCGCCCGGTGGTGCATCGCCCGGCACTGTGCCTGACGGCCGCGCCCCTCCTGCAGGGCTTCGGCGGGCCGTCGTGCGCGCGCATGCTCACGACATGGTTCGCGAGCAAGGAGCGCGGCACGTACTGGGGCCTGTGGAACATCGCGCACAACCTCGGCGGCTTCCTCGCGCCCATCATCGCCGGCTTTGCGGCGCGCGAGTTCGGCTGGCGGTGGGGCATGTGGGTGCCCGGCATCATGGGCATCATCATGGGCTTCTACGTGCTGCTGTCCACCGCCGACAGCCCCGAGTCCAAGGGCTTCCCGCCCGTAGAGGTCCTGGAGCCCGAAACGGAGGAGGACGACAAATCAGGTGCGCGGCAAATGCGCCTCTTTCATACCACGGTGGCACTGCCGCGTTGCATGCACTTCAGCACATACACTGCCGCGTTGCATGCGCACGTTGAGGAGTCGCTGCTTCCGTGCGCCTATGCCGCTTGCCCGTGCCGCGTACCCGTGCTGCTTACCAACGTGCTTGACGGTGTTGCGGAGAAACGGGTACTTACAGTGTCGAGCTTGAGTTGACTTGACGTGGCGGAGTGACGCGGCAGGTGCGTTGGAGTTGCACTCAGCAATTAGGCCGGGGGAGGGGGGCGCCCGAGCAGGCGCTGTGCGCTGGCGGCCGGTGGGTGGAGCACCAAGGGGCGGGTGCAAGGGGTGGGGGGGCAGCGGGCGCGCCTGTGGTGCATGCTGTGTCAGCGATGCGGGGAAGCGTGTGCGCCTATGGGCAGCTCGTCGCTGATGCACCGGGGCGCCATCAGTCCGGGGCAGCGTGTGCCGCTGCTGCGTGTGCAGAGCTGCACACACGTCGCATCCAGCACCGCCGTGCCAGGCCTGTGCCGCCGTGTCCTCACCGGCTCCTCTGCATTCCATTTCACGTATTCCAGACGGGGATGAAAATGGATCCCCGCCTGGTCTTCTCCTCCGAGACCACTTCTCAGGGGCAAGAAAGCTCAAAGGGGTGACCCATCACGGGGCGCACGCATGACGGGCATGCCGCGCTCACCCGCGTGCGCTCGCATGCAGGCAAGGATGAGGACGCGGCGGAGAAGCCGTCGATGATCCAGGTGCTCATCAAGACGGTGCTC
>JALKAD010000158.1:470884-487408 GCA_024500015.1 Ulva compressa
ATATTCGAGTCTACACTGACGAGCGAAAGTTGATGTCCTACTCTGTGGATTACATGTGTACGCTCCGCTTTGCAGCGCGGATGAATATCCATGACGATCCATGACCACACCGCCGTAGCCTCAGCCTGGTAGACGCGCAATATGCCGTGCACGACACAGATAGCTTCGTACACGTGATTAAGTAGATGTCGTAGAGGCTAGCTGATCTGTGTGTGTGTGTGTTGACGTGTGCTACACCTCGCAGTACTGGGCCGTGCTAGCTGGACCTGACTTTCGTTGGAGCAGCCCTATCTACCGCCCTGCAGATGAAAGGCTACCTACACGTCTCCTTGCTGTGATATTCTCGGAGGAACTGGCTCTTGGCCGCGGTGATCACAGCTGTCGAGGCCGGGGGATATTCTCACCTGTCCGTGACAGGTAACTGCTGGCTGGCTGCCGTCTCCGCGGGTGCTCGCAGCAATCACCTCGACGTTCCTCACAGAACACATGCACCGGCGAGACCGCTCAGGTGCACCCGTGGTGCGTTCCGTTGGTTGCCACTCACGCCCTGACACCCACATGCTCCACTGCAATTCCGTGTCCTGGTCGTCGTGCGAAATCGGTCCTCCCTTGCTGCCATTCACCAGACTCATCCACATGATGTACGTACGCTTCACAGTCGGCAGCTGCACTGACGGGCCCCGGGTTGCCGTACAGCAACATGGTCAAACTGGCAGCACACCTCTCGGAGGCAGCAAACGCACTCCCAGCCACAAGGTCCGGCTCCGTGTGGCCTCCCGGTGCATGTGGCTCCTCCTCATCGCCTTGGTGCTGTTTGTCATGCTGTGGGCGTCCGAAAGCGCTCAAGATGCACAGGCTTCAGCCTCGCCCCTGTCCCGAGAGTGCATCGAGTTCGTGGTCACACGCAAGGGTGAGATAGATGGGTATGCAGCTCCACCTTCTCTCGATGCAGCTGTGATAAGACAGGTTTTCCTGAACTTTTGCTGTCACGCACAGCACCACAAAGCCATGTACACTGCGGCCTTTCTTGCTGGCTACCTCGCCCAATCAATCGTGCCTGCATGCGCGGTGTCCAGCAGTGGCCGAGGCCTCCACCGAGGAAGCCGCATGTGCAGGCGCCCCCTCTGGTCCGCCCCATGCAACACCACCATCACCCGCAAGCGCCGCGGCTACTGCGTCTGCGGCGACGACGCTGCGCTGCCTGCTGCGCCACGGCGCCTCTTCGAATCCACCTGCGAGCAGCTGTGTGCGAACGGCCCCGCGGCTGCGGCGATAGAGATCTCCTCACCCTCCGCGTGCCCCCCTGGTACGCCCACAGCATGCCGCAGCACACACCACCCAGCGCATGTCTCGCCCTCGGACGGTTGGCGTGTGTGCAAGCCGATCCCTGTGTCCGTTCCAGCGTCGCAGCTGCTGCGTTTGCGGCCATGCCATGCTGTGGACATCTCCTCTGCAATGGGTGCACCGTGCGGGAAGCCGCTGTCCACGCATCGTCTTCAACAGAGGTTCCGCGGTGGTCAGACTCAACATTCTGTGGATGATCAGGCAGGCTAAAGAGCAGCGCTACCCGTCTGTGAGACTGCCGCTCGATGCCGTAGCTGTGCATGCGCTGCAGTGAAAATTTAAAGTGACACATTGCACCATGATCCAGTGTCGGCTGCGATCGATCAAGCCGCTCAGCCGTGACATGGCATGGTGGGTGCAGGTGTTGAGCCGTTCTTTGAGTGGCGTGCGCCAGAGCACCTTCCGCCGCTGCCACCACGCACGCCCCCCGCGCTCGAGTGGTGGACGCGCCTTGCGCAGACGCTATCCCCCGACGACCCGGCCATCCTGCCCCCCGGCCCCCGCAACCGCAGCCACGACTTTGTCGCCAAGGGCTTCCGCATGCAGCCGCAGCACGTGCAGCTCGCGCAGCAGCACCACGCCGCCTTTGTTGAGGCCGCGGCGGCGGCAGCCGGCGTCGGCTCCGCCGACCCGGCCGCCGCCCGCCCGGCGGCCGCCGAGACCGCCGCCGATGCGGCGGCAGCCGCACTCGGCTTCGAGGGCAGCGGCGTGGTGATCCTCGGCGGCATGCCGCCGTATCTCGCGCCGGCGCTGGTCACCCTCAAGGCGCTGCGGCGCACGGGGTGCGAGCTGCCGGTGGAAGTCTGGTTCCCGGAAGCGGAGGCGCCGCCAGAGGCGCTGGCGCAGGAGCTGGAGCGGCTTGGCGCCCGCGCCTGCACCTTCCCCTTCCCCAGCTTCCTCGGCAAGGTGCGGCCGCTCGGCCCCGCTGCGCACCTCCTGCTGCGCTCCCTGTCCTCCACATCGTGAGGCAGGAGCACGGCCGCATGTAAATGGTTTAAATGTGTAAATTGGTTTGCAGTCAAGCACACGTCATGTCAGCGGTCGTCACACCGAGGACATGACTAACGTTAGTATTATCAAACGCTACCGCATCAGTGCGGAGATGTTGGAACGGGCGGCGCACAGTCAGCATGGCTCCAATCTTCGCTATGCGGATGTTTGCCCGGCAGTGTGTGATGAGGGCCCAGCATGCCGTGCAGGGTGGATTCTTCATGAAGGCGATCGTCGTCGCGGTCTCCAGCTTCCAGAAGCTTCTCTTCCTCGACGCCGACAACATCCCCGCCGGCGACCCCACGCCGCTGCTGCGCGCGCAGGAGTTCCACGCCACAGGCGCGCTGTTTTGGCGCGACTTCTGGGACGCGTCGTGGGCGCCGGACGCGCCCCTTGTGCTCGGCGTGGCGCCCGACGCACTGCCGCAGCACACGCATGAGAGCGGCCAGATGGTCCTCGACAAACACAAGTGCGCAGCAGCCCAGAGACCTGCCTGCCCCTCCGCATGCTGCAGGAGCCGCGCTGTGGGGGGCGCATGCTGAGCCTGCGCCCACTTCCATCCATCCGAACCCCAGCCTCCCCGGTTTAGTGTCCAAGCCACCCCAACCCAAGACGTGCATCCCATCCACCCCACGGTATCCGAGTTGCTGCACGCTGGGAGTGCTGCGTGCTGCCAGTGTCCTGCATGCTGCGCGACGCACACAATGTGCTCAGCACAATCAGCTGTGAGCAGCGTGTCTGCATGCATGGCGCTGCAGAGGGTGCGCTGCATGCAGCCTTGCGGGATGAACCGTGTATGCATGGATGGCATGCATTGATGCAGCATGCGTGCAGGGTGTGGCCGGCGCTGGTGTCGGCGCTGCACTACAACCTGCAGAGTCAGCTGTACGCGCCCCTGTTCACCAACTTCATGGGTTTCGGCGACAAGGAGACGTTTGCGTTTGCAATGATCGCGCACGGACTGCCGTTCCACACCTTCCCGCAGCCGCCGAGCAGCGTCGGCGTGCTGCGGCGGCGCTGCGACGTGCTGGGCTGCTGGGACGCGGTGTCGACCAACACGATGCTGCAGCACGGCGCGGGCGGCGCTCCGATGTTCATGCATACCAACATGCCGCCGAAGCTCTCGCTCGCGGTGCCGGTCGACTTTGCGCGCTACATCCGGCGCTGGCAGGTCGTGAGTCCGGCCGTGGAGGACCTCGTGGACGACTTCCTGCAGATGGCGCACCACGACTTTGGGTGCGACTCTGGGTCCGTGTTGCGTCAGTGTGTCTGTGGCTCTGTGTCCTGGTTCGGCCGCAGCAGCCTGCTGTGTGCCTGCAGCATGCATGTGTGGTGCATCCCGGCGGCGCCTGGTTCCCGGATTGCCGGAGATGTCAACGACCTCTCGGCGACGGCAAGTACGTCAGGTTACACCTGTGGCGGTGTCTGCCGCCGGCGTTGGAAAGCAGCCTTTACCCGGCAGTATGCGCCTGCCCCCCAAAATTCCCCCACAAAGTGGCGCCGTTTCCGGATTGTGATGTAATAAATGCGTACTTCCGCATGGCGTAACATCAGGCCGCTCAGTCTCTGGGCTTCCGTCCATGCACACAGCGCAGCACAGCGCCCACAGCACACATTGCACAGCCTGCACGGATGAGCTGCTGGCTGGGCCCTTGTGCGCTGCAGTGGGTCCTGCCACACTGAGGATTCTTCCTCTGCTGCACACCACTGTCGTTTGCAGTGGTCTACAAGTGTCAGCCATGTTCCTCTCTTACATTGTGGCACGTGACTCTGAAAGAATTGGGTGTATTTTCGTTTGCAGGGAGGACCTCGAGCGGGTGGTGCACACGTTTCTGCTGCAGGCGCGCTGCCACGAGGTGGTGCGGAGTCTGACGCTGGAGTACGAGGCGACGAAGCTGCGTGACAGCCAGGAGCCGCAGCTGCTGCGGCCGCGCCTCTGGTACACAATCCCAGGAGCTGACCTGGGCCAGGTCTTTGAGTGCGTCTGCCCCAACTCGAACAGCATTGTGTAGGAGGCGGGTTGGACGTGCCTTGCAATGTTCTCCCTTGCATTGCGTGGTGTTTTTGGGAAATCAGCTTGACTAGAATGTGGCTGCACTTGTATTAGTAGGCCTCGCTGTGGCTGTTGCCTGTGCACATGTACGGGCCTGCACATGGGGGACGTGTGCTGATGCGCTGATGATACCGCAGGGACCCGGGGTTGACAGGCGACCATCTTGCCATCCTACGGCCTCGCTTGATGCAGCACTCGAAGCGCTGGTGGAACAAGCGAAAGTTTGGCACAGCGCGGCGTTGGAACGGCACGACATCGGTGGTGGTTCCGCGCCGCGAGGTGCCGCTGTGGCGCGACCATTACTAGACGGTTACAACGTGATGAGTCCCGGTGGGTCTTATAGAAGGCGTGACTGGCATTTCCGATGTCAGGGCGACCCAAGAGGGAGTTTTCCTGGCGAACACCAAGCCATTTTCCGTTTCGAGGCGTTTCCCAGGTGAGATTGTCAGATTTACACGCAATTTCGAGACCAATGAAGGGACGATATATGATGATTTACCGCAAACGAGCAGGGCCCTGCAGGGCGAGGCACTGCGGTATGCCATGCTTGCTGCAGTTTCGAAGGCCCTCTTGAAGAGCTCACTGCTTTCAGAATCTGCAAGTACGATTGCTTCAGACGAAAGACTTGCGCACGAGTATAGGGACTGTTCATGCTTATGACGCATGTGTTTGAACTATGTGATATGGTCGACATGAAGCCAATGTGGAGGTAGAATGTCAAGCCTGCGATGCACTCTGGCAAGAATGTAATCGGCTGCCGGAGCGAACGAGACACAACAATAAAAGCCATCACCCCGTACGTGTATCGTCGGAAGCGTACATAGCCAGCAGGTACATTTGGTGTGTGTGGTTTGCAGTGCTGCTGTGCTGGAGCGCCTGGTGCTTGACATTGCAGATGAGGGATTGAACGAGCCGCTCAAAACTGGCACTCACACTGTGACCCTTGTCATACAAAAGGAATCTCCCGGCCCACCACGAACTCAATGAAACCTGACCATGAGCATCTACGCCCCAACTCACACCTCTGTCCCCGCACAGCCTCGTCTGTATCATACACAAACTGCTTTCCAGCTCCCGCCCGTGACGCGAGCCCAACAGGCATCGAACTCCGACCGATGCCTCAGACTCATGCAGACGTCCTGGCAGAAGCATTCAAATGGAATGCTACACGTATCGCCGCACGTCATCAGTCCTGACAACCATCTGGGTTCGTGATCGGAGGCACCCGTGTGTGTGGTGTGGTGTACAAACCAGCTGGACGGCTGCCGCATGAGCCTTTGAGGTCCCCATCATTCTGCACCAGCAACAGCACCCCGGTCTGTTGGCAGCAGCGGCCAATCCCAGCCCCAGCGGCCCAGCCAGCTGTGCCAAGACCGGCCGTGCCAGCTGTGCCCCGACAGAACCCCGACAGTGCCGCTCTGCCGGAGTGCTGCCACGACTCCCGGCACCAGTGCACGCGGCGCTGGCAACTCCCCTGTGACCCACCACCACCACCGCCATGGCGCGCCAGCGCACGCAGCTGCCCGCTGCCCGGTTATACCAGGCCTCTCATCCCGCTCTGATGACAAGCCCCCATCCCCAACCACACACCGGCCACCGACGGCTGCGGTGAAGCGGCAGCACAGCTCACTAGCCGACATGCCGCCCATGGACACACGCGCGCTGCGAGAAAGCACGCCGCAGCACGCCCCAGCGCCGCGTGTACATGCAGCACATGCGCTGTATAACAGCAGGGCGCGCTAGTGGCGCAGGCAGTCGGCGATGTTGAGCTTGTGGAGGAGCTCGCAGGAGGCGGTGTTCGCGGCGGTGCAGACGGAGGAGAGGTGCTCCTGCAGCATGTACGAGTTAACGAGGGAGGGCGGGTCGAGGGGCTTGAACTGCTGCGGGTCCTCCTCCGGCAGCGGCTCCTCGCCGTTCTGCTTGCGCGCCATGTTCTCCTGCAAACCGGCCGCGCTGGCTGACACACGGGCGTGCTGGTGGATGAGAGGGGAGGGCGGGGGAATGCCTGGGCGGTGAGGGCCGTGTGTGGAATACGGGTGTGTGGTCGTGCCAGCGCCGTGGTCAGCCTAGTGGCCGTGAATGCACGCCACAGACATGAGACACATCACAGTGCACCGGCCGTGGCAAGGTCTGAAATGCTTGCAGAGCCGCAGCGGACACAGGGGATGTGATGACATGTGGCGCGGGGGTGTTTTGAGTCGCGCGGGAGCTGGGTTGAGCAAAGGCCAGACTGCGGCCGCCACAGTGTGGTCAGCCACCCACAGCTGGTCAACAGTGGAATAGCCTCACGCAGGTCTGAAACGAGGAGATTGGTTGGATCGCATCATGTGGTGAGATGCAACTGTGCATAATGAGGTGCAAACTGAGAGCCGTGGTGGCAACGTATTGGTGCCTAGACAGCAGGATGGCGACTGTGCCACGACTGCGGCTGCGACGCTGGGCCTGACCCACCGCTCTGCCAGCTGCTGCCACTAAGGACCCACCTTAAGGACCCACCAGAAGGACCCACCAGAAGGACCCACCATAACGGCCCACTAGGCGTGAGAGCTGGTGAGAGCAGCTTGGTCGCGGACACCCACAGGATCGAATGGCCTGCTAGCCTGGGACACGGGGCTGTGCACGGTCAGGGCGGCAGGGATGCGTCTGGACAGACACTACAACTGTAGCTGCGGTGAAAACTGCAGCAGAGTGCTTGCAGCAGAGTCCACAGGCAGCTGGGCAGCTGGGTGCACATGGGAAACGTTACAGAGTTACGCTCCACAAGGTGGTACAATACAGAGGCAAGAAGTCGACAGGCAGGTGGGCAGCTGCGGCGTACCTCTACCCTCCTCGCAAGCCAGGCTGCTTTGGCTTGCTCCATGCGAACCCGTGCCCGCTCGTACTTGGTTACGTCTTGGACCTCCATATACAGGCTCTCGATGCCATCCCCCATCAGCTCCAGCTGCTTCTCGAGGAAGGGCAGCGTGTTGAGGCGCAGGCGGGACGCGTTGACGCTGTCGAGTACTGTCTGGCGGTCAATCTCAGCCATGAGAGAGGTCACGAGGGGAGAGTTGTCGATCTTGATCGGGATCTCCGTGAAGATGTCCTTCCACGTGATGCCCGCATCATAGAGAGCCTTGGCGGTCAGCTGCAAGCACGCGAGGGCATTCAGCATAGCTGTTTACGAGCAGGAGTGGCAGGTGGGGAGAAACGTTACACAGGTATGCTCCACAAGGTGGTAGAACACAGAGGCAGGCAAGCATGGCGATGCATCAAACACATGAACCATGGCGGAATGCCGGACACAAGCTGAAACAAAGCAGCTCCAGTGTTACGCTACAGAAAGACGGACAGTAGTGTGAGAAGGAAGGGCAGGTCAGCAAGGGTGTGAAAGAGGTCACCGAGCATGGGCGTCGAGCAGAAGGAGTTCGTACACTGGTGCTGACTTTGTACATCTCCATGAACTTCTTGCTTAATCTAAGCGCCCGGAGGGCTAGCGAACCTCTTACGCAGTCTTTGGGGTCACAAACGATGCAGACACACTTCTTCACGCTCTCCTCGTAGCTGATGAATGTGTCCAGTAGGTTGAGCGTTTGGTAGTCCTTGTACGGTGCACTTTGGTACCACCCGACGGTATTGGAATCGACGTTGATGTCTCTGAGACAACGCATCTTAGCTAGCTGATACTGTTCTGAGTTATCAGAAGCCTGCACAAGAGCTTGCACGTCTGGTCGGCTCGGTTCCCTGGCGATCACGCCGTCGCCTCCGGCCAGGACAAGAACTATTATCTGATTCAGTGTAAACGCAGCTGAGGATCACGCAAATTGCAAGGATGTGTAGACGCCACTCGGCTGCAAGCAATAGACAGCCGGGCGAGACCACACCAGGAATGGGAAGCACTCCGTAACCTCCAGAGTTACAGATACATCAAGTCCGAGTAGCTGACCGCAAGCGCCCGCATTATCTGACTCCGTGCAGTGCTGCAATATCTTCATTGCGACTGACCCGGACAGCTGTACAGATTTGATCTGCACGTCCTTCTTCTCCTTTGAGGCAACATTTTTAAAGCTTAGTGGGGCTGCTGCCTCTGGCATGATTGATGCAACGTGCTTCAGAGAGTATTGAACGTTTTGCCTGCGGCGCGTGAACGGAGACGATCTAACACTCGCCCTGATCAACGCGCCAAGAGGTTGATTGACTGGATTGGTGTTGCTTTGTGGCGGAGCCTCCAGCCTTCGTGCCTCGCGCTGTCTGCCCTGTCGCGAGCGTGGCGACGCGACACGCGCGGGTGCCTTGAAGCCATCGGAGCTAGGCCTAGGGCGCCTACGCCACGTTTCTCTGAACCAACAGTCGGCCTGAGTTCGCAAATTAGTCCCGGTCTTGCGCAAACAGGAATGATTGAGAGCGCTTGTCACGTTTAATTCGAAATCGGCCGGCCATGCTTGTGTGTGCTTCAAATGCTCCCACAGTCATACCTGATCATACCTGTGCGGTCTGACTCTGTGCCCGAATCACAATTACCCATGGTAAATCACGCAACTGCACCAGCTAGATTGGTGTTTGCCCACTTATTTATTCGTCATGTTCGAGAACACTGCGAAAGAATCACGGGCTTGCCACCCACCAGGTGGTCGTGAACTTCATGGACATACTCCATCACGATGAACCAATCTGATCATAACAGAAGGCTGGCTCAGCTGATAAGCTGGGCCATGGTGTGGTTTATATATTGATAGTCGTGACCTCTTGATGCACACTGACCAGTGCTTGGTTGTGCAATGTCACAGATGATGTCGGTGCATGCACATCATGACACATTGCTATGGGCTACACTTGCCTTGTGGATTGCGTTGGATTGCCGTTTGTCTTGGGCGTAGCACACACTGCGACGTACCAGCATTCGGCACAGGCAGCATCCATGCCACGGAGCAGCATGACAACACCTGCTTGTGAGAGCTTCAGTCACACTAGTGAAGCAGTAAATTGTTACATCGTCACAGTCATCATGTGGCCCAGTACATTTTCATCAATTGCCTTCTGTGTCCTAGTCGCAGTGTGTAGGACCACTGCCAGCCTTTCCAAAGCCCGATTACCACAGGCAAATTATCAGGCAGCTGCTGACAGCCATCAGGCAGCTGCTGATAGCCAAATCTCCATCGCAATGTGCTGCACCCATAGCGCATCATCGACTGGGCAAGCACAGCCTCTCCAACAGCCAGACATCCGGAACATTCGCTCCCGTGCATCATCAGCACCTGTGTGAACCGATCTCTCCACCAGTCCTCGTTTGAACATGCCAAAACAGCACCTGTGAGAACTGATCTGAAACCAACGCTGTCTCTTGGTCCACAATCAACCACATGGCCGCAGCCTCTGCAGCGGTGGCTCCAGTGGTACAACCAGGCACAACGTGATCAGCCAGCTTCCAGGCACCATGGCCGCTCTGCCCAGCCAGCGCACAAGGCTGACAGTTGTGCTCCTTGTGCGTGCGGTTCCTGTGTTGGGTGACCGTGCTGCTTGTGGTTGTTTGTTGGCTTCTGTGCGTACTTCTCTCGGCGCTGCTGGGACCTTGATCTGTCAGAGTGTAACATAAGGCTGGCAGCGGCGGGCGAGGCGCCGGCTCTGTCAGGAGGCGCCAGCCTTGCGGAGGGTGGCGATGAGGGCGACCTTCTCCTCGAGGCGCTGCTCGAGGCGCTCGATGCGGCCCCGCGTGCGCCCCCGCTCGTGCTCCGCCTCTGCCGCCGCCTGCGCCCGCTCCGCCTCCAGCTCCGCCTGCACGGCACAGCACCGTGTGCCATCCGCTTGTGACTGTCCGGCATGGCGCCTGCCTCGTTCCGCTCACCACCTTGCACTGCTACGGTCACACCGGCAACTGGTAGGAAGCGCGCAGCTGCTGCAGCCTTGCCATGCAGCAGGCACGCCCATGTCCAGTGGCCTTGTAATGCATGTAATGTAGCACCGATCGGCCTTTGGAACTGCATGCTGACACCTTCAACACTGCACGTGGACTCCAGGCCCGGGCCATCAGACTGGGCCACCCTGCCTTGCTCGCTCTGGTGCACATTTGATAATCCTTAACCCAAGATTCCAAGCATCAAGGAGTCCAAGCGTGTGTCCATGGTACAGGAAGCGTGTGTCCATGAGTGTGTAGCTGGTACAGGAAGGAGAGGTTTGGGATCAGAGTAGTGCAGCAGTGCACCGCCATCTAGATGTGTCACAGTGTGACACACCCATCTGCCGAGGCTGTGGCGGCCATGCAAGCTGCGGCGGCCATGCAACCAGTTGTTCTAGCAAGCCCCCGGCGCAGCCTCTGCAGAGCTCTGCTAGTCATCGGGCCACACCAGCAGGCGCTCAATAAATGCCAGCAAGGCCGGCTTGACTTCAGTGGCTCAGCAGGGCAACTTGGACGGGAACGTCCACATCCTGTCCGTAACAGCCGAGCGTCGCAAAAACAGTCATGCACAACGCCGAGACTCGCATCCGACTGCAAACCCAGGACCACGATGCATGGCCAGCAGGTGAGGGGGGCATGGCCAGCATGGCCAGGCGAGAGGAGGGCGAGATGCATGGCCAGCAGGTGAGGGGAGCAGTCATGCGATGCATGCATACCTGCATCTCGGCGCGGGCGGCATCGCGGCCGCGCGCCGCCGCCGCCTCCTCCGCTGCAGCCGCCGCCGCGGCCACCTCGCGGTCGTAGCTCTCCAGCAGCGTTCGGTACTGGTCCTCGTACGCGGCGAGGCGCGCAGCCTCCCGTGCTAGGTGTGCTACGTGCTCCAGGTCACCCACAGCACGGTACCGCGCCAGCAGCGCCTCCAGATCCTCAGCACGCGACGCCTGCATTGGGTCGGGCGGCGCGTTGGGTCCAGCCGCTGGACTCCAGCGTTGATGCAGCGCCACGTGTTGCTGTAGTGTGCTCGGCCGTGCTGGGCAACGGGTGCAGATGCTGCAAAGGGAATAGCAAACACGTGGTCGATGCAGCTGTGTGGGCCAGAACCTGATCCATGTCAGCGGCAATGGCCAGTTGGGAGCTGGGTCTCTTAGCCACATGTCGCCGCTGCTGCATGTGGGACAAGTCAGCAGCAACCCAGCTCTTTTGTGCCGCGGCAAAGGCACCGCAGTCACACACGAGGCCGCTGCGCACGGAAGGCTGTGATGCTGGTTAAACCTCCGCTGCCGATGGCGTCGGCGCAGGGCACCTCTGGTGCTCATGGTGCATGAGATGTGGAGATTAAAGTTGCTTACACCACGCGGTCGCAGATCTGCTGCAGCAGCGGTAACTGAGGACAGCATGCACAGCATGCACAGCAGGGGGCAGCGTGCCTCAGCGCTCTGCAGCTGCAGCTGCTCCGCCTGCTGCGCGCGCACGCGCTCCGCATCCGCCAGCTGCTCCCGCAGCGCCGCGGCCTCGGCAGCCGCAGCGTGCGACGCCGCCGCGTCGGCCGCGGCCGCGGTGGCCGCGGCGCGACGCGCCTGCTCGTCCAGCAGCTGCGCCTCCAGCGTGCGCACCTTGCGCAGCAGCGCCATCGTCGACGCGCCGCCGGGCACGCTCGCGGCGGCCTCTGCCTGCGACTCGTGCAGCCGCCGCTCCAACTCGGCGGCCTTTTGCTCTGCCGCCTGCGGCGCAGAACTCCCTCTCTCTCTAGAGAGAATTGAGAGTTATTCGGCATGCATGACCTAAAGAACCCTGCTCGTGGCCGACGAAACGGAGCTCGTACATGGCTACACCCATTGGCCAAGGACTGAAAGCACGCACAATGCACTGCGATGCATGCTCCTTCACCACATGCTCAAATGTGTCCGGAGTCGGTGAGGGCGTCGGCGGCCACCCCTCGAGCTACCCCTCGATCGACGTTGGTCGTTCGTGCAACACTCTGAGCTCAGTGTCAAGCCTTAGTGATGTGTCATGATGGCGCCACCACACATCCATTCTGAGTGATGGCAGCCAGCCAATGCGACTGACAGGACCACCGGCCATTGGGTCACCCGTCCGCACCTGGAGCGCCGCTCGCAGCTGCGCTGCCTTGCCCTCGTCTGACGCGGCCGCATGCTCGCGCTGTGCCGCGCTCCGCACGCTGGCGACCTCCGCCTTGTGGCGCTCCTTTAGCTGCACCATCTGCTCCTGCAAAGCACACGCCACACATGCATGCCTTCTCCCGCCGAGTATGCACTGTCACCGAGTATGCATACTCATTTGCACGCGCTCCAGACCATACCAATTACAGCCGGACCTTCTCTGGACATTCGTGGCCGACAGCAGCGCATCGCAGGTCAGTCGTTGTACAGCAATCATGTGTTATAATGCATGCTTTTTCGAATACATTATTGTGTGTTTTGAATAAAATGGTACACGAATGGTGCACTGCGCCGCACCTGCAGGTCGGCGAGGACGTCGGCGGTGGCCACCGGCCGCTGCGCAGCACGCAGAGCGGCCTGCAGCCCTTCGTTCTCCTGCTTGAGCCGCGACACCTCCATCACCGCCTGCTGCTTCATGACGTCCGGCAGCGATGCCACCGCGCTCGCCTTCTGCAGCGTCTCGATCTGCGCCTGCAACGCCTCCCGCTCCCGCGCGTGCCGCGCGTGCAGGTCCTTCCGCGTCTGCACCCACCACGCCATGTACACCAGACGGATACGCGGACGTCATGCATGTGCCCCATGCAATGATGAACACAATTCACAGCTGCTCATGCAGGCCTTTCCGCATCTGCACCCCATAACGGACCGTCACACACCCGATATCGATCACGTCCGTAGGTGCCCACATTAGCATGCATACGCCCCATGCACCGACAAGCATAATGCCCCACAGTCCACAGCGGGAAACGCGGGTGTGCTCGCCACACGCAGATCACGCTACTTCACAACAACCGCTGCACGGCACGCGCTGTGGTATGCCGCAGCGGCGGGGGCCGCGCCTGCTGCGCCATGCGCTCCGCCTCCGCGGCGGCTGTGCGCGCCGCCTGCAGCTCGCGCTGCAGCGCGCCGGTGCGCGTGCGCAGCGCGTCCACAGCACGCCGCGCCTCCCCCTGGCTGAACGTGGAGCTCTGCACGCTCTCCTGCAGCGCGGCCTTGTCCTGCCGCTCCGCCTCGTACTCCGCCTGCGCCTGCGGCACCAGGCCCATATGCATGCTACCCGCTTCCGCCTCTTCCACCTCGTCTGTGGTGCCCCACGGCCGCGGCCGAAAGCCCCCCTCAGACACGTGCAGCCACGGGGACGCGTCCACGGCGATGCCGCGGGCATGCAGAGGTGCGAGGTGGTCGTTGGGGTGGAACGGCTCGGCACCATCGGTTCCATCGGTGGAAGACTGCGGTGGGAGCGGGTGGGACAGGCGGAGGCAGGCGAGGGTTGCGCAGCGCGAGAGCGCAGATGTCGCTGCCTGCCAGTCTGCGTCAGTGAGGGACACCTGCACGCGCATGCATCCACACCTCAGGCCACCTGCACACCTGCACACGCATGCATCCACACGCACACGCATGCACACGCACGCACATGCATCCTCTGCTGGATTCAGGTGATCACCGGTGATTCCAATTCAGCCGCACACATGAGGATTCCAACTTCACTAGTCGGGACTGCTTGTGACTCGCCCCAGGCATATTCCACAGATGGCAACGGGCAAGGCTACGAGCATTCACTGCCGCCGTGGGTGCTCCATTCAGGAGGATGGAGGCGCTGTGCAGTGCATGGGTGCTGATGACAGCAGGGATCTGGATGTCCCACAGGAGGGACATCACGATGGGCGGACAGCGCCGTGGACCAATGCATGGCAATCGCATGTAACTGACAATTGGACTGCCACGCGTGGCCACGGTCAGTCTGCAATGAGAAGTGGAGCGAACAATGACACAGTTTGCGCCACACCTGCAGAAGGTCCAGCCGCGTAAGCACGGTCGCCTGATGCACAGCGCCCAGCACAACCGCAGTGTGCGCCGCGGCGCCAGACCTCACATGCATGAACGGCAGCTCCAGCGACCGCAGCGTCGCACCGCGGCACTGCAGGGCATGGCCGAGCAGCGCCGCTGCATCTGCCTCCGTCGCCACCTCCCGGTGCGGATCCCCCGCCTCCTCCAAACCCCCTCCCCCATCCTCTAAAGCCCCTCCCTCATCCAGCAGCTCTGCCGACCCGCCCGCAATGGCAACCCCATCCGGCTGCGCGCTACCATACTTGACTGCTAGGTACGGCAGACAGAGCTCCACTACACCCACATTGCGGCGCAAGGCGGCACAAAACCCTTCCGCGTCTGCCGGCGAGGGTATTGTGATGTATGAGAACTCCAGGCGGCGGAGGTGCGAGGTCGCGCTGGAGAGGATGGCTGTGGCGGTGCGGGTGGCTTGGGCGGCGCTGAGGCTGCGAGGCTCGCCGAGCGCGAGGGAGGTGAGGGCGGTGTTGGCGGCGAGGGCGGCGGCGAGGGCGGCGAGAGCACCGTGGTCCGCGCCGGCCCAGAAGACGGACAGGTGGCGCAGCGCGGTGTTGCGCGTGAGCATCTTTGCGAGCGACCGGCACCCTGCCCCGGCCATCTGGGACCCCACCTGCACAGCACGCACAGCATGCACACCTGAGAACTTGTGTAATCAGAGAAAGGGAATGCTCCTGGTGATGGAACTGGTGCACGGGCTGTAGGGATGCTCTGTACGGTGCCGCCACAGGTACTTGTGGCTACGGGAACACGACGTAGATGCAGGTTGCGTGCAATTGCAGCGTGCTTGTGGGGAGGGGGGGGCGCGCCAGGTCGAGGCTGTGGAGGCTGGTGTTGGACTGCAGGCTGTCGGCGAGGGCGGCGATGCCGGTGCCGGCGACGGTGCTGTTAACGAGGCTCAGCCTCCGCAGGCCCTCGTGCACGCGGCGGCGGGCCCCCGGCGACGGCACCGAGAGGTATCCGGCCAGCAGGATGGCCTCCTCTCGGCCCAGCGGCTGCTTCCCTGCACTGGTGGCCGCCCTCAACGCACCGCTATGCACAACTCTCACTGGGCTAGCCTTCCCCGCACGCGCGCGCTTCTCATGCGGGTGCTTGCATGCATGTGGGTCACCAAACCCCGCGTTGGTGGTTGCGAGGACGCGTGCGAGGCTCAGCGGTTGTAGCAGCGCTGCTTTCGCTGCGCAGTGGGCATGCAGCCGCTGGCCGGTCGCTGGCTGTGATCATAGACATGCACACATGATCATGGACATGCACATGTGATGCCCCTTGCAGCCAGCAGCGCCCAGAGCTCTTGCGCCACATCAGAGCACCGCGACAAACACACACCGGGCCACATTCACTTTGAATCAGAGCCCTAGCCCACAGGGCGACCGCTCCTGGGGCCATGCTGGCCGCGGCACACGGTCGCAGTCCGTGTCTTTGACCACTAGTTAACTGATCGAATTCGATCCAAAACGACGGCTCATCGACGCCGCATGCAAACCGCGGCAGGCCGGTGTCCGCACCTGCGTTGTCGAGGAAGCCGGAGGCGAGGCGCTCGGAGTGGATGGTGCCGTTGCACGTGAGCTCCAGGGGCGCGCGGCCACGCGCGACTGACATAGCGAGGGAGATGCCGAGGGCGCGCGCCTGCACCACGCCCATGCCCGCACGGCTCACGACCAGCCGGTCCCACGGCCAGTGCAGCAGCACCTCGAGCACCTGCCACTCGGAGTTGTGCTGCGCGACGGGCGGGTCGAGGGTGCGCGCCGCGATGTCCGCCCACTGCATCTGGCCCGAGAAGATCTGCAGCACGCCACGGCGGGAGGGGTCAGCAAGAGTGGTACCGCTGATCAGCGGGAGGGGTCAGCGGGAGGGGTCAACAGATCTGCCTCGTGTCGGGGCGTGGCGCACGGTCTTGCATGACATATGCCAGGTATGCGCGTGTGTACACTTTCCTGATATTACTTAAAATTCTATATTCATTAAAATTCAGGCAGCCTTGTACTCACACATGCGTTGAGCCTGCGAATGACCAGTGCAGCAGCCCATGCACAGCCCGTGTCCAGGACACTGAGCCCAAGAGCAGGAATCATATTAATGCTCCTGGATCGCGGTGATGCTCGAAATCATTTCGAGTGCTTAACCAGTCCAGCAGCCACCCGGCACTATGCGGGATAGGTGTTGATCAGCACCTCGTGCCTAGACTTGCCACGGTAGCAGCATGCATATGATGACGTGTGGAATGGGACTCGCTGGCCGCGCCT